>CM025850.1:25506269-25605799 GCA_003952965.2 Morella rubra | reverse complement strand
ATATACAATATGCGAGGTGGCGCTTTAGTAATCGAGAGGAGGTATTGTGAAGAGGGCAGTTAAGGTTTTAAGAAGAATGCAGGTCAATCTAGAATGACTCGTCCAGTCACACCAATAATCTTGAAGATGTCCATAGCCTTCCATCATGTCAACTATGTAGGAATGCTTTGCACGGGTACAGGTAATTGCGTAGAATCAAGGGGGGACTATAAAGTTAGGCTGGCTCTAAAGTCTTCAATCAGTAGAGATTATTCTTCTTTTTCTGCTTCACATATCTCTGTTTAATAGTAGAAGGTAGGTAACAGGGTGATAAACCAATTTTTCTTTGTCATTGTTATAAAAGATGGCTCCGTTGGAACAATAGGTCGTGCAACAGTTTAGAAGTCAGGTTCGGTGGTGTACCTGTTATTTGAAGGGAGAGATGGACATAGTGTGTATGGACAGATTAAGTAAAAATGTAATCAGATTGTCCAAGAGTGGAACTTGGATACTCTGGTATTGAGGTAAAGTAATCTCTTTGGTGGTTCCTTATCTGAGTGTGTTTTTATAGGATTGGATTTAACAGCTTGTACTGGGATAAGTGGAGTGTAAATAGGTTGCTTGTCGTTCACTCCGGAGTCAATGAAAGTAGAGTTCTTCTCGGTAGAAGAATCCTTGACGTACTTTCTGAGCTTCAAATGAAGCTTGTGCTAAGCAAGGACAAAGTCCGTCTGACAATCCTTTCGGATGTCATATGGAAATTCTACAAAATCCTCAAGTCGCTCTACGGCCGATACAAGATGGATTATCTCTGTAGGCTAAGGCAGTCAAGTATGTGTGCATAGGAAGACACATGAAATTTCTTGTCCAAAAATCTATAAGAGAATATCCTAAATTCAAATATTAATGTCAATCGTTGTGAAGAGATTTCAATAACCCATTTTATAGCCAGGCTGGAAATAGGCTAGAGAATTTAGATCCTATGTCAGTGTAACGTGGAGAAATAATACAATTAGGGCGCGGTAGAATCAAAATTTAGCTAAATAAGGGTTTTCTATAATAACGATTTCGCATAACAAAAATGAAAAGAATAGAAGCATACTAAGAATAAAATTTCTTGGTATAGGGAAATTAGCGTTTTTTAGAGGGACGTTCTGAAGACGAGGGCGATACCGAAGCATAGCTAGCTGATCTCGACATGACCGTACGCCAAAAAAGAGCTTTTCGTAACTTGGTGGCTATGGGAAGGGAAAGAATAGTATACTGGGTAGCAAAAGGTATGACCAAAAAAGCACGTGGCTCTGAAAGACTGTCCATTACTGTAAGGCAGTTAGATGGTCCGATTTTCTTACCATTACTGTGGGGCATGGCGATCGTATTAGTTGACAACTTGACTCCTTCAGGGTAAGTCATTTTTGTTGCAAATCAGAGGTATGTGGGATTATCTGACAGCTTCGATGTGTCCTGTAGCTCTACTTAGCCCCTTGAGTGATAAGCTATCTTGACTGTTGAAATTGGTAGTATATGCTGTCTCGTAAGGTGTTGTGGTTGTAAAAGAGCTAGGAGGTCGGGATGCGGTGGAGAAGTGATAATTGGTATTGTGTGGACTATACAATCACCTGTGATATTGTGTTAGCTTATGGGGCTTGTGCAGAAAATGGCTCGGGATATGCAAGGCAATTCGGTTGACGAGATACGAGGACCTTGTGACTGTAAGCTGTTTATGTTATTGTTCAGATTTGAGGGAATGATAGTATTGAAATTGTATTTATTTTGTTCTTTAGATGTGAATCAAGGATGTGATATGGATTTCGGAGGTGTGGTATGATGGACTGCCTTTTTCACGGGCTTTAGAGATCGTGCGGATCTAAACGTTTAAGATGAAATAAATAGCTGGGATCTGAATAGAAGAATTTGGTATGGTTTGAGTAGGAGAAATTGGTATTGTATAATTAATATTGTGCTAAGGAGGGAGATATTGTAAGTGTATATGTATATCTACATTTTTTTTAGTTTTGTGGTGTAAAAATGAAAGTGTTGTTAATGGGTTGACAAGGAACCAAGATTATCAAGTCTGTGATTAATGATTCGAACAAGTGGTCTGTGGGATCTCAAGAGTATGGGTAGAGAGGACTGTGAGTTGAGAGAGGTTTTGTTTTAGTGTGATGTCTGAGACATCGGTTATAAATTAACAATTTACGGGTAAGGGTTGTTTGTCTAATGGTTGGTTTAGTTTGTTGTTTTGATAATGGGTATGTGTCTTGTTTAGATGGTTTGTACAATGAATAGGTAAGAGAATAAGTGATTTTGTTTGTTTTGGGTTTGGTCGGATCAGGAAGGCAAAGGAATTCTCTTTGACTAAAGCTGATAAAAACTTGTTGGGTCATGGTGTTCGAAAGATGTGCAAGTTCATTAAGTGGTTAGGTGATATAAGATGGAGAGATTTCGAAGGTGAGCAGACCCCAATGGTGACGTGGATTTTGTTTCTAAATTGGCTTCCTGGAGGCCATTTGCGGTCTGTAGTTGTAACAGTAGGTTGAGCGCGGGAGAAGGATTGGGAGATGGACGCTTTATAGATAAAGACTGTGTTGTAATGTGGGATGAAAGGGAGTTGGATGCATATGGTTCTGGTAAGAACAGAAGACATACTATTGATATAAGATGGGGTTGAAGATCGTGGGGTGAGTAAGTTGTTTGATAGAGGTGAATGTATTATTTGGTTTGGTTTATTGTTCATGGTTAGTATAAGTGGGGTGATAGTACATAAAGGTATATATACAAAACGTAAAAGTTTCAATCGGAAGAATTTGGGATAGATGTGCTTTTTTAAATAATCTCTCTTTGTGCTTGCAAGGCTGGAGGGGTAAAGTGGGATTTTTGTTCTTGGATGTGGGAGCTCAATTCGTGGTTAAGTATGTGGAATCGAGAGCAATGTGTGTGCAAAGATACTACTAACTTGATTGACGTGGCATTTTGGTATTAGTAATCTATACAGATATACAGTTTGCATGAATTTATAAGATGAGGTATTAATATTAGTAGGAGCTGAAATTAGCGTCGAGTGCAAATCCACTTGTACTGGCATGGGGGTCCTGTCATAAGTGCGTGCGCGTGGGGTACAACATAAATGGTGACATATGGGATAAGTGAAGAATAATCAGAGGCTTAACTTGAGAGGTTTCGCAGTATTTTCACTGAAGAAGTTTTTTCGATAATCACTAATATTATTAAGTTTTGTGTTTATCTAAAAATGTTCGGAGGAGAGTAAGGCGTACGAGAAAGAAATTGTATGTGTTGCATGAGAGAGGGTGTGGAAGAAAGATGAGAGGCAACGAGAGAAATTGCAAATGAATTGAATTATAAATACAACGAAGCATAATGGCTCAAATCGCGTTCATCGTTGCGCTTGGAAATTATTATCTCTTATAGAAAAATTTCCATTTGAAATTTGCCTATAGTATTTATTTGAAAAGTGAGTAATTGGATAGTATCTTAACATATTTTGGGCTTAAAAAAAAGAAAGAGGTTGGTGAACGAGATCAGATAAGAAAATTTGTAGCGATATATAGAAAGTCAAAAGTACAACAAGGTGAGCTGGGTAGAGAGCAGGGATTTTGCGCTTGGTTGTCAAGAGAGGTGTACAAATTGTATTTGTATGAAGTAAACTTTTTTGGAAAATTCTATTTGTGAAACATTAAGTTTTTTTTAAATCTTGGATTTGTATATGAGAGTGATTTTACATGATTGAATAAAAGATTTGATTTTCTAGAGACTAGTATGCGAAAGAAATGGATTTGAAAGCAGAAGCGAAATTTGGGTGATCCCAAATTCACAAAAGAAGAGAAAGCCTGATGCTGAGAAAAACAATATTCGTATGAAAGCGTTACGCTTGGACGCCAATACTGGATATGTCTTAGAGGAGATAGGGTAATGTCATGTAGGGCGATGCCCACAAAAGCGCCTGTTATGTTGAGATCGCCGTTCTTAGGTCAATGAGTTTTTTCGGCGGAGCAAGATGTTGAAAATCATGTGTTGTATATGAATAAACTGAGATTAGATGTAGTAATTAGAGACTATATATGCAACAGGTTTGAGCTAATAGTAGAAGTTCACAAGTAGTGGGATATAAATCGTGTTGTCGAACTGGGAGCTTGACGTGAGGAAGATGTTTATTTCTGCACTTAGTTTATGTATAAAAGTCTTCTTTACGTACTATGCCCAGAACAACTTCAAGGTGATATTAACCATAATAAGGTCAGAATGGGGAATATAGATCCCGAGTTAGGTTAGAGTTAACTGCTAGCATTGATGTTTGTCTGAATACTTTTCTTGCAAGTTATTTTGGAACGTTATTAGTGAGTTGGAACTCATCTTATTTTATTAGGTTGTCGCTGATTGTATTATTTTCGTTAGTTCGGGAATTGTAGATTAGGATACTTTTGTAAGTTGTTTGGATGTTGCATGTGACTGGATGCTGAACAGATCATTTCTATGGATTTACTAGCTATTAATATACGATGTTTGTACTATGTTGTAGGAAGAATGTCTATTGCATATATAGATATGCGGAACTAAAAGAATATCGAGTTTGTGATCCAAGAGCCACTAGGTTTTCGTTTTTGCAATATTTACATTCAGAATTTTCATAAACAGTAAAGATTTGCTATGAAGCTAATAGTTGGTGACAAGAATTATATGACAACAGAATATGCCTTTGTGGTGAAAACTATCTATTGATGACAGTTTGTGGGTGACAAAAAACAAAACCATTTTTGTTTTGTTGGCCATTACAAAACACCACTTAAATAATTGGTGGAAAATACGATTTAGTGATGAAGGCCATTTTTTTGTATGTTTAAAACTACAACTACCAATTTGAAAGCGAGGCTATAAGTATGATTTTGTGGTCAAGGATAAAAAAGTACTAACTAACAGTACAAGGTGTTACTAGAAGTCAATTTTTAACCAAGGCAAATCATCAAAATAAAACTTAAAACAACAACCAACATTACGTCAAAGCCAAAAAACCCCCAACAAATGGTACTTCATCACAACTTATAAAAATTAGGCCACTAGTTTTGTGATCTCATCCAAACAAGTTTTATTAGGAAAAAAATGGCAACAAGAAACATTTGGTTAGCAAACATAAAAAACGACTACTAATAAGATTTTACGGTATCTTCTAATGACGAAAGATTTCGTGCCTCCAATGACCAACGACGGCAGAGTCGACTTTACTCATAGATGACTTGGGGGATACATATGATATCCGGATTATTGTGGTGATAGAAATTTAAAAATCAAATAAGGTCTGGAATTGGTGATCTATACGTCTGGTGAACTACTAAATGTGTTGTTCTCGGAGCTGCCAAACGAACTATCGGAGTTTGCGTCGATGTCCGGCCGGAATGTCGTCTTAAACCTGTGTGCCAATAAGAATTTTCTTGTTGTAATGTTGTCTCTAATGAAGAGGATTACTTGAATTATGACTCTTGGCGTGGCTCCGAGAGCGAGAAATTTTAAATTATGGGAGATACATATTTTTGCCTTTACTTTGAGTTTTATGCATGCCTACTGTGAACTAGCGAAGCGTTCCCATTACATGTACAGACCGAAGTAAGCTCCATCTTTTGAATGATTAGGAGATCGTGGGATGTTGAGAAGCATTTGTGAAGTTCGAATTCATTGTGTGTCTAGTTAATTGATTGACAGCTTGCTGAAGTGGAATTTATTGTAATTTGTCATGTGTCTGACGTTTTGATTGGCTTTACAGGATAAGTGCAAAATAAATTCGACGTTTTTTCTGAGCGATGAGGTCGCTTTGGCAACCGATGGACTGCACCTCTGTGCGTTTCATTAGTATTTGTTTGCTAAGTTGGGCAGCTAGGATTGACCTAACAAATATAACTATATTAAATTGCACGTGGACACTTTAGATGCGGGTTAAATACAAAGTGCGAGAGGACTGTTTGGCCTAAGTTTTGCAGAGCAGATTTTAATGTCTTGATGCGGTATACTAGCAGTACGGGTTATTTGTGGGTTATGAGTGCTATCTGTAGAGGTTTCTTCTCGAACAAGAGTGATAAATGCCAATCCACACATAGGAGTGTCGCCATCATGAGATAGTGGGAGTGTGACAAAGTATAAAGATGGATGGGTGGTAGCCCTTAGGCCTCTGCTGATGAGTATGTTCGCGAAGAGAACTAAGTGCTTGCCCAATGTATGTAACGAGTGCAAGAATCTGATTCGTTAGTACATTAATTGAGTGTCCGCTCTATCTGAGGAAAGTTGTATACATGCCGGGCAGTTGTGTTCATTAGTTAGTTTATTGAAAATACGGATTATGCAAATGTGATGATTGTGTATAGACTGAGCGTTGCAATAATTGAAAAAAAAAGAAGAATATAATATAAGAGCTTGGTTGACGAATGCTGGAAATCTGGAACATTCGGGTATACCTTGGCCTATGAGAATTGTAGCAACACGATAGGGCTAAGTCGTGGCACATACTGTCTTTTGTGCTTGCGAGTTTGATGTATGTAGTTAATACCGTTCCTTGGGAGTAAGTATGTTATTTTGTCGGCTATAAATCGCGGGATTGTGGAATTGCACGAGGGATGAATGAAAATTCGGCGCCTATGGGGGCGTCATGGGAGCTGCTCGTTTCCAGCTGACTTTTAATGTTGGTTGTATTCAGGCAGAAGGAGGTTTGTTAGTTTGGCCAAATCCTGATCTGATTTGCATCTGAGCATGTCGTGCGTTTGTAGTTGTCCTGGCGTGGAGGTTTTATTTTATTGTAAACATGTTTTGCTTAATTTGGACTTTTAAATGAAACGTTGCGTTTCAATCTTCTTCTTTCCCAAACGTTAAAATTCCGAATATTGAGCCCTAGCCGCTGTTTCAACCTTTCAGTTTCTTTCTCATCATGTCAATGTTACTTCTCCCTCGATTATTCGTCATCTCCGTTTTAGCATTTTTCGTCTTGATTTTTGAGGCTTGTTTCTGTTCGATCTGCTCAGTCAGAGGTTCATCATTTGGGCGATGAATGGCAGTAGTGGGGAGTTGTTGAAATAGTGACGCCGAAATTGTTTCCATTTTTGTGAGCGGTTTTCAATTCTCTCTTCTGCCTAGTATAAAGGTAACTTACGTGCTTAAGGTCGATCACACCTCTAACGTAATTTCATTACATTTTTGAGATCTCCTCTCTCTCTCTCGACTCTCTCTCTCTCTTCTCCCTCTACTATCAATTCGGTATAGTTGAAGTTTTATAATTTCTTTGGTTCTTTGTGGAGTTGTAAGCGCTATCGTGTTATAAGGGCTGTTCGTTAATGTAGCAATCGGGTAAACGGAGTCCTACTATACGTTTTTCTTTTCAAATGACGAACAGTTTCGATGGAAACGATTGTTGCGGAAAAATATTTTTGTTGCAAGTTATATTAGTCTGAAACAAGTGTGAAAATTTAAAAAGACATACTGATTGATCTTGTTATGATTAGTGTCTGTCATTTTCTCAAAGATTTTTATTCATGCTGAAGTATAATTTATATTCTGATTCTGATTTATGTAATATATGTTATAGTTGCTTTTCAAACCTGAGGCAATGCCGTTTACTGATAAGTGATTATCGCTCGCTGTGGTACATTATGATTACTCTGCTGTTGTACAACAAAGCTGCTGTGGTAAGCTTATGATTACTGGTGCTCGTTTACAATTGACTTGATTAGCTGAGTGTCCATGGTCTTCGGTAGTGGTTTCTAAAGTGGGTTTCCCTTAATGCACACTTGGGTCTCGAAGTTTAGTAGGGTGAACTCTGCTTACTGTTGACTTATTTCGTTGGCCGCCGGATAAGTCGTTGCACACCCTACACAGGGGTAAACGTGGCTTACTGTTTATGCCAAAGGGAGATTTTTCTGTATTACTGCTAAAACTATCTATAACTGTGAATTTCTGATTTCGAAAAATGATTATATTTTTATTCATGTATTTTATTCTCTGCTTACTGAGTTGTCGAACTCACTCCGTTACTTTTTTCTTATTTCAGAGATTGTTCAAGAATCAAATCTAGAAGCATGCGGGCGGGATAGATGAGAGCATTATTTTTGGATTTTAGACTGTTAAGAGAATGTGTGAGACCCCAACCTTATTTATTTCTTTCATTTTAAAGAATTATGACTCCTTAAGTTGTATTGCTAATTATTATTATTACTCTAATTTTTTGAGAGAGGCATGTATGGGGAGATTAATCTAACGTTATGTCTAGGTGGAATTTTCCCCTAGCGTTTTTATGAGTTTTAAGCTATGAGTTTTAAGCTAGGATTTAAATGTTATATTATTTGCAATTGTTAAAGTTTGAGTAATTGAGATTAATTAGGCTAATTATTTTAATTAATGGAATATGTCCCTAAGTTACAATTGGAAGAATTTTGGAAGAATTTAATAGGGCTTTAACCTTGAAAATGTGTGAGACTTAGGGTTTAAAATGGGATGGCATGATTTGGGGAATTTTATATGGTAGCTGGAATAAAAAGGTAAAAAAAAAAAAGAAAGAAGTGAAAAAAGGGGGAAAATCACGTGTAGAAGGGGAAGAAAAGGGTGGGGGGCAGCCTTGTCTTTTCCCCCAAAAGCCAACATTCAAAACACCCCTTTCCCCCCCTCTCTTGCCGCATTTTTCACTTCCCCTTGCCCTAAAAAACCGCACATCTCACTTGCCTAAGAACCCAACGAGAAGAGAAGAAGAAGAAGAAGAAGAAGAAGAAAAGGAGAGAAGAAGAAGAAGGAGAAAGAGGAGACATAAAGGTAAAATCCGGCCCTATCTGCTAGTCGAAAATCACTACCCCATCTCTCCCATTTTCTTCTTGTTTTCTTTTAATGGTTGGTTGTTTTGTTGGTAGTTGTCTAGGTTGTTTTCTCCTTGTGTTCTTGGGTGTTTAGTGTAGATCTTGCTAGTATTTAAGGGTAGTATAGATCTTACATGAAAACATGGGGAATATGGCCAGATCTGGAAAATCATACTCAAGAGAAACCATTTATGAACCCTAAGTGTTTGATAAAAAGCTTAAAAGAGGGCTGAAATCGGTTGGTGTGTGTATGGCCGAATTTATTGGCTTGATGTGTTAGATATATGCATGTTAGTCTTGTTGAGAACCACCAAGCCCTAAGTGTTAGATATATGGTCAGATCTGAAAATATGCAAGAGGACCAATAATGCACCTTAGGTGTTTGATAAAAAGTCCAAGAAATGGGTAAATGCAATAGTTTTAGCTTGATGAAGATGGAATCTTGGTTTTGTTGTAAACTTTGAATCGGAGTTGTATAAGAGGGAAGAATGTGAGAGAATGGTTGCTGTTATGGGATGTTAAATTAGCCTTGGATGATTGGTGGTGACATGAAGAGATTAGGGTTTTGGTTTTTGGAGGTTTGGAAGGTTGAGAAGATCATTGTTGTTGCTGGAATTTAACCTCTGCAGATTTCAAGACTCAAATTTGGAGTGTGTTCTGATGCACTTGTGCTTATCCTTTGATCTTAAGAGGATCCTAGATCGTAGACCTAGGAAATAGGAAGATTTTAAGCCATACCTTGGATGATTCCGATAACTATCGAGTGAGATATGCGTTGTTTAAGGCCCGGACGTCAAGCTGCCAGCAGCCTTGCACGTCCGGAATGTCAGCCCATTTCGGATGCCTTTTAAGGATCATGTTAAGTCCAAATTTTATGAGGTTGGTTTTGAAGTTTAAGTTTAAGGAAGAGGAACATTTTAAGATAAATTTCGTGTGATTTAGAGGTAAAATGAATGAGTTGTAGTATTTTGAAAATGGAGGGCCGAGCTGGAATCAGCGACAGCGTTGTTATAGGATTTTCGCCTGATAAGAAGTGTTTGTGAAATGTATAGTAAAACCTGCTGTTGTGAATTTTATCCCCAATCTTGACCTATGAGAGCTGAATCTTTCAGAATAAATTTCATGTAAATTGGAGACATGATTTTGAAGTTATGAATTTTTAAGTTGGAGACGTCGGGGCTGCCGCTTGACGTCCTCAGCAGCTTGTATTTTCGGGTGAAGGTTTTGAGTAGCAAATGAGCTTCAAATTTTTAAAATTTTGTTATGATATGAAAATTTGTTGTAAGGATCAGTTTAAAATCCAATTCTTATGGCTTCGGCATCCTTAGAAGAACATTTTATTATAGGGTCACCATTGATAAGTCAAACAATATGGGTGGTGATTTTGTATGATGAGTTGTGAATATTTGAGTGACTACTCTATACATTTAGTAAGCCTATGAATAACTTTAGTATGAATCAATTGTAGGCAAGGTGCTGCCATTCGCTCAAGTGGACGGAGGTAAGTGGAATTTGTAAGTAGAAACTTACGTTTTTTCCGAAAACTGGAATGATACACAGCATGAAAAGTATTTATGAATAAGCATATCAAGCATGGCATGACACGAGCATTTGCATGATTTTCTTGAATGAAAAAAAAAGTTTTGTGCAAATGAAAGCATGAGGAGTATTATGATTTCTCATTATCAAGCATGGCATTATCAAGCATGACATGACATGAGCATTTGCATAAGTTTCCTTGTGCGAATGAAAAATGATAAGTATGTATCAAGTCAAGTTAAAGGACTAAATAAGACGGTCGGTATCGTACCAATAAGATAGGACATCCACTCCGAAGGACGAATGCGAGAAGGATGGATTCCTAAGGGGCACCCACTCCGAAGGACGAATGAGAGAAGGATGGGTAGTCTCGAGGTATGTGCAATCACACCGAAGGATGCTTGCAAGAAGGTGTGAACCTCCAAGGGTTGAGTCTAGCCATCAGGCCTGGGGCCACAACGAGGGTTAGCTCAACCAAATGATGTGTTCCCAAGGGAAAAGGGAATAGTTCCGAAAGGAACGCACAACCCTGACTTCAGGGGTAAATGGAGCGTGATAAGTAGCCAAATTAAGAAAGAAAGGTTTGTAAGCAAGAAATATTTTCAAGCAAGAAATGTTTTTTTTAAGATCAAGTATGTTGTCTCATGCATATGCAAGCATCAATGTGCATCCATGATTTATGCAAGACATGCATTATTTATTGCATATAAACCCTTACTGAGTCTTTCGACTCACAGTTTTAAATTGTACCATTCCAGACAACATTTCAGGTGGGGAACATCTAGAAGAGGGACCGACGAGAATGTCCTCTTCCCTTTTGTTGTTTCATTAAAGGACTAGATATAATTTTTGGAAAGAGCCGACATGAGCCTCCGTGGTGTGGTGGTCATGGGTTATTCGGCCTAGTAAAGTTTAAGATTTTTAACCGATTGGTATTTTGAGACTGTTTTGTAATTAATTACTTCAAGTCATTGATCAAGATGCAAGTATTAGAAATAGGATCCCAAGTTCCGTATGCGCGTTAATTGCTAGCTATATATAAAAAAAAAAAAAAAAAATCCGTTGCAAGAATTTAGTACGTTCGCTGGAGTGTTCCTTGTTGGGAATCGCGGCTGTCATTAGCCTCGATGAGCTAGCGTTCGGGGCGTGACAATTTATTTAATGTTTATATTTGAAACATTATAGTTATAATATGTTTTGTTTCGAATAAAGAAGATAAATTTCTTTTATTTCTTTTTTTATTTATACTGATTTTTGGGGCGTGACATATGTTGATAAATGTACAACACACTTATTCGATGAATTGCAATGAGAATTTCTCCAGCTGATCTGTCCAGACCAAAACCTTAGAAATCGCATCCCTCATCCCTGATATCACACTCTGATAAGACTGTCATGTAGGCAAATGAATTGAATGTCGTTTGACCAGGAGACATGAGATAATCATATGATGGAGCTTGGTAATCGCTAATTCTAATTTCATAGTTGGTAGGTTTGTCTTCCTCGTGTTCCTGCTTTGTTGATTGGAAGGTTGAGAAAAAGGAGTTTTCTTTTCTCGCGATGGTGTTGTCAAAACTAATTAGGGGAAAGCGAGAGTCACTTTGAGAAAGTTCGAAGATTATTTCGGGGGCTTTTGGGAAAGTCGTGCAGGTGTGACGACCCATAGATGTGGTCTGATACTTTGGTGGATCCTCTTGGATTCTTTGCACATATTTGATTGCTTGGCATCCCTGCTCACGTTTGTGAGTGCATCTGTAGTAATGCCTGCATGCATACAACGAAAATGGAATCAAGTTAATTATGCTAATTACTATTAATATATATTAAAACAAAGAGTATTCAAGATCAGTACTACATGCATGAATAAAAAAAAAATTCAAATATTTCGTTTACCAATTAGGGGATTAAATTTCTATACACAACGATGTCGACTCAATGTCTATCCTATACAAACGGACCAGGGAGCGGAAGATGGATCTTAAACGACGGACGTCTTTGTAAGTACCATAGTGGCCCCTACGTACGGTACGTAGTTAAATTCTTTGAACCCAGTAAGTTTCGACACTTGACCAAAATAGTTCTTCGATTTGAAGAACCTTGATAATTCTTTTTTCTCGTTGGTAATTAATAATTGAGGAGGTAATACGTACGTACCTTGGGTATTTGGCATTAATGATCAATTTTTGTCCGTACTTCCTCCATGCATGGCCGTCATCCATCAAAGTAGCGGTGTCTTTCGTAGACGCTTGTGAATTCATCCTGCAAGAAATTAGCTAGATTTATTAATTAATAGATTAATGTTGTTGGTCTTAGCTAGTGATATGCACAGTACCCACTCCTACTACCAAAAATGACAAATTTGAAATTTAAATTACCTTCGCCTATAACGTCCCCTCCGATCTTGGAGCTTTGAAATACTCCTACAGCTTTCTTCGGAAGAATCCGAGTTGAAGCCATATTGGGTATTAATTGGCTGAAGTTGAGAGCCCACATCGAAGTCGTCGGAATTCAATATGGTATGACTGTTTGCGAAAGATGATAGGATTTTGAGGACAAGATCAATGGCCGACCCGTCATCTCCGCTGGAACTATGGAGTAGAGATCGTAGCTCATTTGCAAATTGACAGCCTTGAATCAGCTCTTCTATCGCTCTTATTCGTTTGGAGGGAAAGCTCTCAGGCAAAGAACGCTCCATTTTTTTTCGTTGACCGAGAGAGAGAGAGAAAGAGAGGTAGTGGTGTTTCGTTGTGTCTTTTTGGGGGTGCTAGAGGGGGCATTTTATCGGGAACCGAGGCTAGCTAGCTGATCCCACAGCATGGATGGGAAATTTCCTCGAAAATAATGGGGGAGAGTTTTAATTACGCCCATTCGCAGTTCAAAAACCGGGGATCGTTTGGCTATCGCGGCGTGTGACTACGTCACTGTCTCGTGTCATGTTGCTCTCGTCACAACAGCTGGAGGTCGTGGACTATAAAGTCTTCCTCGTAGCTAGGGAGATTGAATTTATTACTAACATAAGAGCCGTAGGTTGCAACTTGCAATTAAGAAAAAGAAATATAATAACAAAACAGAACCATAAATATAATTAAAAAGATTAAAACGATGTTGTCTGGAATCTTGTGGGAGTGGTTGGACAGTCTGAAACATCACTAAATGTCATATCACCAATGCGATCGTGCTCTTCTGCTCACACCTTAGCGACTAGGCGTATTTTATTGATGTAATTTGTCGCGCGGAGAGAGAGAGTAGATGCTCGATTGGTCCAATTCGTTAATCTTTTAATTAGTTGTTCAATAATTAGTGAGTTTTTTTAAAACCATAATATACCTGTTAAGATAACAAGTTAATTAATGCTACTGAGATCTAAAAGGGAAACTATTTGTTCGATCCGCATTAATTATCTATGGAACTGTACCTCTTCTAATTACTATAGGTCACATTGTCAACATCGAAACTAAGATATACTGACAAATTAATTAAATAAAAATTATCCATATTAGTGTCATGTTAGGCTCTAAACGTTCCACACTATATTATATAAAATTAAATACATTTTACACCCTTTAAAAATTTTGATATGTTACATCTTAATATTTTCGTAGTATTTTTTTCTCAAAATTTTAATGTATGATGAAATTTTCAGTAAAACAAACACACTTCAAAATTTCTAACTTTTTACACATATATACTCTACTTTTCACAACTTCAATAAATCTCAATAAAGTAAAGATTTTAAAAATTTTAAAAAATATTCTCTAAAATTTTGACAAAACAAACACTCCATTTATTTTTAAGATATTGAACCACTAACTTTTTATTATTTTTCTTAATCATATGTCGTATTCAAATTTAATATGCCGGCCCAATCCAATCTCTTAGGGGATATAATCGTCTTTTCGATGGTTGTTAAATAAGTAGGATAAGAAAATGGGGATACCACTTGTAAATTTTTAACAATTAAAGGCTGCTCTTCCGAACCCGCTGCTGACGACTACAACCTTCACGACGTCAGGCATGCCTCACGCTCTGCGAACGCCATGGGTGTAACTTTCGCCGTAATCCGACCCTACGTGGGCAACACGTACGGGTTAGGAACAATTACAGTGACTGCCCAACAAGATGTAATTAGATATTCTTACCGTGTAATGAGATATTATTAGAGGAAAAATTTGCAGTAAATTTATTAAGGCTGTCAAAGAAAAATTAAAATAATTTTTCTTTTAATTTCTTTTTGCTATAAAAAATTTATTTAAATTATTTCTCTTACATTTTTATAATTTTCATAAACTAAAATTTTAATTTACAAAAACTTATGATACTAAACATGTTCCTGCCTGTCATCTTAACAACGCTGATGCGCAAGTTCTAGAAAGAAACAAAGAGAAAAATATTAAAAATAAATTTTAAAATGATTAAATATTTGAGATGCGAATACCACGTAAGCCGGCAAAACAAGAAACTAATGACTTCCGAAATGATTATAATAGTGTGGGCTCTCCCACGCAGACTCCGCAACGGCCGAGCAATTAGGAGGGTGTCACGTGAAAGAAACAAGTAGTGTAGTTTCTTCTTTTCCACGAGTACTGAAAATCGTCTGGCCCAAATTCCACCATGCTCGTTATTGACCAACAAGTTCCCTCAAAAATTAAGGAAAAAAAAAATTACATTCGCCCCCTCACAAAATATTGTATTACAGCCCAAATACATTCCCCCTACTCGCAATTAACAAGAGTAAAAGGTTTCGCGTATGGTGCTCATCCCCAAAAAGTGTAGCACCATGCTCGTTAATTAATCACCAACAAGCTGTAACGCAAACTAGGCAATAGGCATGGCTGGCCATAATATATTTATTTATAAATGAAGTTTTGACTCTCCTTTTAAATTTGGCTATGCTTCACCAGTTCGCCTATCCTAAAAGATATAAAATGTGAAGGTCCATGTTCTCCTTTGTTTGATATTGCAACATAATTTATAGCAATCCAGTTTGGGTAGACGTGCAATATCAGTGTGAAAGTTGACAAGCCCCTCGTAATTCTCGTGTGCAATTTGAATGGAGTTTAATTTTGCAGACTCTGCGCCCTACCGACCTATCCGTGGGTGTGAATACGACGAAATCTTGTGTGGCTGGGCATGAAGTATTCTTATTGATCGATATTGTATTTGATTCGTTAGCCGCCCCCCAAAAAAAACAAATAAATTATAAAAACTTCAGCAAAAAATAATGACTTGTACCATAGAGTTAGGGATCAAATTAATATGACTGTACTCTCATGACTTATTGTCTGGAGGTCTAAAATTAATATAGTTTTCGTATGTTAGAAAATGGTGAAAAAAAGAAAAGAATCCTCCCCAGTTTCGACGACCGTCAGTAGCTGATGCACGCGCTGTATTCTCCCGAATAGAAGACTTTCTCCACTAGCCTCACTTGGCTATAAGACCCTACTCTCCAACCCCAAAAGATCACACGCTTAAGAACCCTTCTTTATACAAACTAAATGGGTTGTTGTTCTAAGCCTGAAATCTTACCGGCCTCCAAACCCGAGAGATCAGCGATCGAAGAGATAATTAAAGGCCGTCAATTAGCGAATCAGCTCCTATCTCTACTCAATCATTCCCTTGGAGATGATGGGTCGGCTCCGGCCAAAGATCTGGTTCTCAAAGTCCTATCATCCTTCAGTAACAGTATTACGCTATTGAGTTCCAACGAGGAGTTCCAACTTAAGGCCAATACTCATGGCCACAAGTCAGAATCTTCCACAGAAAGTTGTATGAATGATATCTCAACGCTCAAAGATCGGAGAGTACGTTATAAAAGAAGGTAAATTTTTGCCATTTCCATCTTTAAATAATCAATCTTTTTACGTAATTAGCATAGTTAACTTGCTAATAAATAAACGTAATTACGTTCTTGCAGGAAGAATTCGAAGATGTGGATTGTAGACAGTACTACCCCTGGTCTGATTAATAACGACGGCCATGCATGGAGAAAATACGGACAAAAAGTGATCCTTAATGCCGAACATCCCAGGTACGTATACTATATATTTTCGTATTTATTTTGGGAAAGACTAATTTGCTTTAGATAACCCTGGCAATAAACTGAATAATTTAATCCAATTTTATGGTATATATATTGCAGGCATTATTATAAGTGCACTCACAAATCTGATCAGGGATGCCGAGCAATCAAACATGTGCAAAGAATCCAAAAGGATCCTCCAAAGTACCGGACCACGTATGTAGGCCATCACTCATGTAGGACATTTCTTAACGATCCTCGATCAATCTCTGATCCAGTTTCTGAAGACTGTCCCTTTGTACGCATGAGTTTTGAAGACCCCATCACAGCCGGCAAACAAGGCGGCTTCTTTATCTCATACTCCCCGTCGACAGCAAAGCAAGAGCACAAGGGAGAGAAAACGACCAGCAATCCTATCAACCCCATACAATCTTCATCGTGGGATTATCGCGATCATCTCTTATCTCCAAGTCATGCGACATTTGATTCACTAGACTATGATACAATATTTCCAGAGTTTGATATTGGGGACGACGTGATTCCTGGAGTCATGAATATGGGAGTTGATTTTGACGATGATATTAGGCTCTTTGATTTTTGAATGACCATAACCTAATCATTTTTTATAACTCCTTCATAAGCATGCCTGATGAAAAGAATTGGATGACAACGTGTAATGCCCTTAATCTCATTGCTTGATAGTGGGGAAAAATCAATCAGCTTCATAAGATTCAATTTGTTTGATTTAGCCGTTAAATCAGATGAAAAGTGATGTGGATTTACTTAAATGTAACATAACTTCTATATTTTTACTTAGTTAATACTATTTTTTTGAAATTTTTGAATTTTTTAGTAATTTTATCTTGCAGAAGCATTTCAATTATTTTTTTGTGCTGTTTAACTCCCAAATAGAACAAAGGCTAATGCACTACAAAAAAATCGACTTATACCGACGGTCAAAAAACGCCGTTAAAGACCAAATAAACGCCGCAATAACGTTAGTGGCTTTTTTTTATAGCAGCGTTAGACCATGCCACTGAATATGTGTTGGCATACGATTACAGTAGCGTTACAGGAAAACGTGGGTGCAAAGGAAGACCTATAGCGGCGGTCGCATAGCAGCAGTTATCATCGCTGTTAATGACTAGAGACGCTTTTTTTGCATTTTTTGGCAGCGTTTCTCTGAACGCCGCTAAATATATTTTCCAGCGTTTAAAAAACGCTGCTATAGACCCATTAGCGTTTTATAAAGCACGCTACATCATTTTTCGCTAGCGTTTTATAAACGCCGCTAAAATAACTTAGTAGCGATTTTGTTAAACGCCATTATAGCGCATATCGGCAACGCTTTTGAAACGCTGCTATAGCTAGATCTTGTCTTGCCTTTGAATATCTACAGCGGCGTTTCTGACAGCCGCCAAAAATTTTTTCTGTTTTTTTCTTCCTCTCCCCTGAAAGGCAAATTTTAAGGCAATTGATGTAAGAAGATAAGCAGATGTGTAATAAAACAAAATCTATTACATATTGACTAAATAACCATGTCTTACAAATAATAAACTAAAAGTTTGTAAGTAGTCCAAAAAGTAACAAGTAATGACATGATTTGTCAATGCCTAGAAAAAAAAAAGGAAAAAAAAAAAAAGAAGAAGACATTTAGCAACAAATAACTATTACTTTAATCCTTAGCAACTCTTGCACTGCACTGCACTGTCGTCACTAGCACCAGCTCCAGCACCAGCATTGGCTATAATTGCAATATTGAAAATTAACAAACAGTAATGTTTTGAACAAAGATAAAGGAAAATTAATGAATACAAGCACAAGAGCTTAGTACACGTTGGAGGACAAACATAATCTTACCATCAACTGTTACACAGTGAAGGAGTAACATTTTTTTTTTCCAGCTTTTCCCAATGTATAAGTAGTCCATTTCTTGATCATATATGAGATTATAGAGCATCAAAATAAAATACAAAATAGCACAAAAGGTTGAGTGTCCTTTATGAAATAGGAGATGACTTCCCAATGTTTTACCAAAGCCGGCCCAAGGAAATTGGTGTAATCAACTTTTGACGCACTTTGCACAAGGGCACCAAACAAATTTTCCCATCCCTATCCACACTCTTAGATGCAAAACCTAGAAACTCGTTGACTCCCGACACATATTCTCTTGTCCCTCGTTTCTTGTTCATCCAACTCTTGTCCATGAGGCTAATAGCTATATGAAATGCAACAACAAAAGCTATGTATCAGTTTTAATGTTCCTCACATGTTATCAAGATTTTGTTATAAACTAACATAAATCAACAAACAAACAACAAACATTAAACAACAACAATAACTCAAATCAACAGATCCCTCTGTAAAGAGGACTAGCTTCGTTTCACCACAGGTTAGACCTCCAACGTCAGTGTAAAGGTATCCACCAGGAAGTGATCTCAAAAGTTAAATAAAAATATAGATACACATAAATCAACAAAAAATATTAAATAATAACTATTCAACTTAGAGATCCCACTGTAAAGAGGACTGGCTTTCGTTTCACCTCAGATTAGACCTCCAACGTCAGTGTAGAGTACCCACCAGGAAGTGATCTCCAAAGTAAGACCCAAATCCCACAACAATAATGAATAATTGCATGTA
Source organism: Morella rubra (assembly GCA_003952965.2). Taxonomy (NCBI): domain Eukaryota; kingdom Viridiplantae; phylum Streptophyta; class Magnoliopsida; order Fagales; family Myricaceae; genus Morella; species Morella rubra. Next base: position 25,586,782 of record CM025850.1, on the reverse strand, counting down.
GAAGCAGGCTCATTAGCATTTCTACCTAAAGCAATATATATTGAGACCTAAATGGACAAGGCAATCTTATAAGAAGCACAAAAATGTCTTTTAAAATTTTATTAATCCAAACAAAATAGAATTGATCTGGGCACAAAGGGAAAAAAATGACAATAGCTGTACTTAGTCCAAAAAATAAACCGATAACCGTAAAACTTCATCTTATAAGCTAAAATACTCCCCTCTATGAGAATCCCTATTCTAAACAATGTGAGTAGACATAGAGAGAGACAGAGACAGAGACATAGAGATGAGAGAGAGACAGAGACCTAGAGAGAAAGCAGCGGAGGTTGACGTGCGGTGCCGGAGAAGACAGAGCTCATAGAGAGAGAGAGAGAGAGAGAGAGAGAGAGAGAGCGGAAGGAGAGGGGGGAGGAGACTAAGGCAAACTTTAACTAGTGTCTGTCATGAAAAAAAAAGGACAAAAAAATGACTACTGATCTAACTAGAATGAATCCAGAAAACAAACTTAAGCTAGTTTACACCATTCAAAACTTCAAAACTTTAGTCAAAACTTGTTGCAGCAACACAAATTACAGTAACTGAAAACTTTAATACCATCTAACTCAGTCAAAAACTGTGAAAAGGAAAAAAGCAATCATTAGAAAATTAATAGGTAAATCCATCAATATACATAGTAAATATAAACAGTAATCAAGGTCATTCACCTCAATGTAAAATCTTGAAAATTAATTACATTGTTGTTGCTTGCAGAGAGCCCTAACCTGCATGCATGCCCATGAAGAATGAAACAAATTCCACGTTCAATTGATACGTATAACATGTGCAGAGACTTTTCAACAATAACAGAAATTATTATTGTCCCTCCAGTATGTCGGCATTTCTAGTGACATTTGTTTGGGACCACACTTTAGTCACTCCAAGACAAAAACGAATACTACTTTAAGACAACAACAACATTCTATGACCCACTATTAAAGCAATATTCAACTCAGAACAAAGCAACTTTTTCCAATAGACACAAATTTCACAATATATTGTCAGAAAGGTGGGAAACATACCTTTCGGGTTGCCGATCGGCCACAACAACACAGATAGCACTAGCCTCCTAAAATTGAAGACTTGGAGCAGAGAAAGTGCGAGAGAAACTAGGCACTACGTGTGATGAATCGAAAACCCAGATTGACGAGCCGGATTTGATCGGCGATGGCAATGGTAATGGGTGTCACGGCTGGGTGTCGGGACAAGAGTAGAAACTAGGGCTTTAATTTGAAAAATAATTCTAAAGGGAAAGGGGTTTCGGGATTGCCTCCAATTAGCATTTTCATTTTTTACTTTTTTTTAGTTACTTGTTGTAAACGGTGTCCTTTTGACACGAGAGCTGACGTGGAGGTACAGAAAATTTAGACATCGCAAAGCTTCACCAACACGTCATTTACTTATACTTACAAGTTACAACTTCAGATGGCTTTGAAATTTTGAATCAACTACCCAGCAACTAGTTCTTGGATGGCTTCAAGCTTTTTAGCATCGATCTCTTCTTCGGCTGGTAGCAGACCTCGTGGCATTTGGGGAGGCGACGATGGCCACACGGAAGTGGAGTTATGCGATTGGGTGTGCTGCCCGTCCACGAACATCTATGACGGAAGGAAACCTAGGCCGCCGTTTTTATGGGTGCGCTCACTATGGCAGAGCATCGGTAAGTTCTGCTGATCGCTACTTTTAGAATGCTATGAGATCCTGCTGACTGGATCATCTTACCGATTGTGCTATCAATAATGGCATGTCAATTAGTTAAGAGCAAACAACTTTAAGTATGTTATTTTCTTCGGTTGTTTTGGGTTGGGGGAGCATGCTATCTAATTTTGCGTTGCTTAAAAAGTGCTGAATTCACATCACTTGAATAGAAGCAGTTGAAATCAGGTTTAGCTCAAGATTAGCTGACTGTAAGTTCACCAAACCTAAACTCAAATAACTAGTGTTCAGCTTCTCTAGGCGCATACCCAACCGTTAGGACATTTTCTCCCCATTTACATCTTTGTCCATATTTAGTAGAAAAATAACTTCTAAATGTAAATAGTTCAGGAAAAAAAAGTGCAAATTAAAAAGGTTGCCATATCAGAAAATGGGACATCGGAAAACATCTTTCACCTAATGCAGTTATGCAGTTCAGTTGCCTAATCCCAGTCACATAGCACGAAAATGCAAAATGTTAGCATCAGCTACTGAAGCTTCTATACATGTCATAGTATCTCTTCATAGTATCTCTAATGATCTCTAAGATGACCAATGTAACATAAGCATACACTAGAGAAATTTCATGAAATCCCCCCATACTTGAGAGGCACCCTCAAGATGAGAAACATGTACTAGGACTGTGTGAATTGTTCAGAGCATGGACTGTGAATTCTAGTTCAATTAGCTTGGTTTATAAACATACTTGGGTGTGAAAGCATCCACTTTAACTGACTCAATCAGTGCAAGACCATGCATCCTTTGAGTTTATTCTTCAGTGCATAGTTTTTATCAAAATGATGGATCTTTTTAAATCATTTTCTGCTGTAGTTGTGCATCTCTTGGATGTTTAACCGGTCTTCTCTCTTAATTAACATTGCTTTGTTTTGGATTGGGTAGAGTCAAAAACCATGCAATTATTTTTGATGGATTGAGCCCCCACACAGAGACGAGGTGCTGCGTAGGTTGGTGCGAAAGGTTCAGAGCCTGGAAGATATGACTCGCAGGCAGAGTGTGAAGGAACGGAAACTTAAAGTTATGTTGTGTGGTTCATGGTGCTTCTTCTTTATTGTGATGATTGTATCACATTGGTATAAGCCAATACATCATGGAGTCTTGTTTCTGGCTTAGGACCTCTGGTAGAAGAATGGGTTATGAGAGTTGAGAGTTGAATGACTGGTAATATTATGTTGTAATCATGTACTCTGATTTTGTTAAATGACAATGCTAATATGATGTTGTTGGCTCTCTTTAATTGTTGTGATCATGTACTTGGTAGTGTTGCAGATTTGTAATTCTGACTGCTATGTTGCTGCATATTTGTATTTTCAATTGGTAGTTTCAATCAAAACCCAATTATTACGTGCCAGCCTCAACAGTCTCTAAACATGTGAAAGGGAGGAGATACTTTGTCAAATCCAGAGAGGGAACAATAAGCTAGCAAGAGAAAAGAACCTCTAATTATAACCCGTGACAGGACCATGTAATACCCAAAAAAAATTTTACAGCCCCATCCAGGACGCATAGGACAACAAAATACAAAACTCAAATCCACAAGTTCCATTCATAATTTCCACAAAATACAAATCTGCATATTATAACCATAATCCATAAGTTCCAACAAATACAAATCTGCTTCTACAATCCATAAGTTCCACAATTTCTAATTACAGCTTCCAAAAACACCATCTATCAGTCTACCATCTACCATAAGTTTGTCAATAGCAGATTCCACAAAAAACAAATATGAGCTTATACAATCCATAAGCTCCACAAGTTCTAATTACAGATTCCACAAAAACCATCTTTGGCAAGCTGCAACTCTATCTATTCACATCAGATTCCACAAAAGCTATCAGCCACTAATTCCATTCACATCTTCCCTAAAAAAATGACCAAGCTGGCCGACTCCATCTATCTACAAAAACCTGGCCAGTAACTCCATTTTGTCTTCAAGTTCTGACATGTGGTTGCGACCCTCCAGTAGTGCAGCGAGCCTGTGAAACACAAGTGTTAGGAAAAATTGATAGAAAAGACAAACAATATGGGACCCCACCCACCATTTTAACCCATTCGAGTGATTCATTTGTGGAGTATAAATTTGTTGCATATGGACCCACCCTCTAGTGCGCATTTCTCTGAGATGAATTTTCCTATATTGATTTACAATTGAAGTGTATTACTTATAAAAAAAAAATTACAATTGAAGTGTATTATTACTTTTGAGATGTTAGACACCTATAAAGACAACATAACACAAATTGTATAGTATTTTGTCGAACCTTAGTTGTTGCCTCCATGCAGCGCTTCCCCTTGTCAATTGATTGATTAACATTCGAGGTATCCTGGGATGGTCCAGAGGTTCCAGTCCCATCCTAGAAAAAAATAAAAATAAAGAAATAGAACAGAAGTTGCATGATATTTACTTGGAACTCTAATCCAAAACAATATATAACTCTGAACTATACCTTATTCACATCTCTCGGCTTGTACTTCTTCTTTTTAAGATGCTTATGTGTCTTGCCACTCCGGATGTGCCAGCCTCATTCTACAAAAATAAGGTATAATATGCATAGCACACAAGAAATGATTAGTTTGATATAATTCTCAATTGTTAAAAAATATACCTCCGTTGCTTTCTTTTTAGGGGGCTTTTTTGGATATATTCGTCGATCCGCTGTATGAGATAGCTTGGATTTTCTGGCATTGTGGCCCATAGCCCCGCGTGTACAACACCGAATTACATAGCCCTTACGTGCGACCCTCCTAGTGGGGTGAAGGCTCATCCACAGCTCTCTTCCTTGCCCGCCTAGGCCTTCCTGGCCTTGCCTTAATCTTCAGGGGTAGGATCAAGTCAGCTGTCACTTTCGGCCATTCATCCGGACCATGGATAGGGCGTATCGAAGCTGCATATGCCCTTTTCTTGTTGCTCTGTAAATCTTGCTTGTTAAATTCTCTATTTCTTTTTCTTTGGCGGGGGACAACTTCACCATCCCCCTCACTCTCACTTAGACTGTGTTGCTCATCGCTTTCACCATCATCCACATGGACAATCTCCTCCACCTAGCTCTAGAGGTAGAAGGCCCCGAACCATTGAAATCACTAACCTGCTCTCCCCCACATTGATCCTCACCGTCATTCTTATACTCATCTTCATCACATGATGGGTCATTAACAACGGTGTCCACTTCTGGCTTGACAAAATGTGGGTCATCCAATGTATCCAATGTGTGTTGTGTGTATAAATGCAAAGACTCCCTCTTCTCCCTTTTGATCCGGTTTACAATCAAAATCACATCTAAGTCATCATGGATGTAATCATACCCATCAATAATTTCTTCCTCATCGAACTTACATGAGAATGCCACCACATTAAAGCACTCCAACTTCTTCATGTGATTTTGAAGTGTCGCAACTGATATATAGTCTGGGTCCTGGTTACCCAAATAGGAGACCTCTCCTCCAACGTAACTCTGAGAATCAAGGCTTAGCACCCCCCTAAGTGTAAATAGATATGGACCATCTGTTCCAACAGACAACAAATAAATAGACAAACAAACAAATAAATAGTATTTTACAATGTAAACAAACAATCAGCAGCTTGTTACTATAGAAAATGGTTAATCAAACATACAAATTGAATTTTCTAATGTAAACTAACAAACAAACAAACTTTTCATTGTATATCAAACATATACAAACTGAAATATGCTCATCCCATTTCATATAGAATATAAAGAGTACAACCAAATCAAACAGAAGAATATCAGAGATCAATGATAAACAAGAACGAAGATATTTTGAAAAAGAGCCAACCCATCATTCAAAAATAAGCATCCAACAATATAAAAGAAGCTGCAAGAAGAACAAAGAGAACAAAGCACCAAGAATGCAATATTTATCCCGAAATCAAACATATCACATGGATTAATAAAATATGAATCAAACAAACAAAAGTTTTAAAAATAATCAACACGTAACATCCTGAAAGAAGCTGACCCGAATTAAAAAAAAAAAAAAACAAGGAATCACGCATGGTAGGCAACAACCAAATTCAAGCATGAAAGAAGACCCCAAAAGCCAAGAGAACATGCAAACAATCCAACCAAGAACATCAATAATCAAAGAACTAAAACGAATACAACAATTAAACTCGCAATAGAATTCGAAAAACTCAAAAATATCGTTAGAAACCTAAACCCCCAATTCACAAAAAATGAATGAAATCTTGAAAACTAAGCCAAGGGTTACATTAGAAGTGATGGAGAACTCGGTTTGAGAGCCAGACAAGATGAATGGATGGTGGAATGTGAAAATTTGGTGAACGGAAAAATGGGGGCGCTGCGGGTTGCAAAGAGGAAAAAGGAAAGGGGGATATAAGACCTGGGGGCAAATCACGTGTTTTTGAAACTTAAAGGTCACACTCGAGGGAGTGACGTGGCGTGAGTTTTTTAAAAATTCTGACTTGGCGTATTTAGATCGAGCTTAGATCGGCCGAAACTCTCTGCGTAAAAAGCACCTATTTAGCTCTAGCTAACATCTAGCGAAGATAGGTCAAAACTCTCGATCTAAAAAACAACCTATTTAGCTCGAGCCAATATTGAGCAATTACAGGGCAAAACTCTTTGCATACAAAATCACCTATTTAGCTCGAGCCAAGGTAATGCGCAGGTCAGGCGAGTTGTCTCTAAGAGAGATTAGAGGTGAAAAGTGAGAAGAGGGAGAGAAGCGCGAGTTGACCATAAAAATTCTGACCTGCCGTATTTAGCTCGAGCCAAAATCGAGCTAATGTCGGGCGAAATTCTCTGTATAAAAAACCACCTATTTAGCGCGAGCCAAGATAATGCGCAGGTCAGGCGAGTTGTCTCTGTATTGTTGTAGGTTGTTATAGACTTTTAGACCAATGATTGGGTTGTTAAATAATAATTGGGGTTGGTGAAAAAGTTGAAAATGAAATATATAAATGTTTTTTTAAAAAAATATTCCAAAACCAAACTCACGCCTAACAGAAATTAAAAGAAAAATGCAAACAAAAAATGGAATTGTTAGATTTGCTTTTTAAAAAATAAATCAGCTTGAAAAACTCGCGCCTAATATCTTTTAGGTTGGATTTGCTTTTAAAAAAATTCATCTACCCGAATATGTCTCCAAAGTGGACGTGGGTTCGTCAAACTTAATTTGAATGAGGAACCAGATTGTTTAGAAATGCAAACCCCATTAAACCAAAATATGTAAATTCTCACACTTAGTGATATTGTAACAAAACCTGCCAATGAACTCGATACCTAAGTTTTTACGAGTTTGTACCTCAATTTGATAAAAGCTGCCAATAGATTTCTCTTCTTCAAGATCTTCTAAATTCTGCAGCCTTCACAGTAGCCCTTTGAACCACTCAAAAGAAGAATTAAAAAAAAAGCATTGACAACGTAGAACAATTAGCCGCAACATCAAATTAACTCAAATCATATTGTCAAAAACTGAAAAAACAAACTAGTCATAACAACGACAGAAATATAGAAAATGCAGCACATATCTTATGAAAACAGGAGTGAATGATAGTCACTAACTCACTAATCTACACAAATACACAAGCCGTGGCCTAATGGGGTTATTTACAACCCCATGCAAAGTCCCTCCGACGATCAGCAGGCAAAGCTAAGAACGATCGGCGCAAATATTTATTAGTCCCAAGCTGTATGTAAGCTCGGTTGAATTGTTCCTGGGAAAGCTTGGGCTCGACCGCTTCGAGTGCTGCAACAAAGTCACCTACGGGTACATCGACGTTTGCGGTGAAGCTACTCTGACAGCGCCTTTGCTTCTCTGCCCAATATTCAAACATTTGTTCATTCGTCATTTCTACATCAATCACCGGGGCTTTCCCGGTGAGCGATGACTCGCAGCCCCCCCGCCAAACGTCGCTTCCTCAAACCAGTGTCCATGGATGTCGTAGGGGGCACACTATTGGGGCCCATTTGGAAGGAGGCCGTAGAAGACCCCCAAGCTGCCCGTGCCTTCGAAGAGAGTCGCTATCGCAGGCCGCAGCCTCCAACTTGACCTCTCCCTCTCATCATTTGCACCATGCATTCCAGTCGCAATTTGACCTTTTTTCCTTTTGCTGAATCTTTCCACAGCCTATCCAAAAGCTCGATGTGTGCACAAACTAAACCGTTTGGTTTCTTTGCATTTCTACAAAAAAAAAAAAGTGTTAAAGGGTGAGTCATTAGGAAATAACTATATGATGGGTGAGAAAGCAAAAAAATGAACGTCAATGAATGAAAAGATTAAAAAGCAAACGGAAACGTACCTGCACCATAGTATCCCACCAGCCATCATCTGCGCCTTTAACAGTTCCAAGCGTTGGGTCCCATAAAACCCCCCCTTCGTTCGTAGGATCGTAACTGCCTTATAGTCTTTCCTAAGCGACTTCCATTTATTTTGAATGGCGGATACCGACAAACCCGGCATGAAAACAACCATTTTTGAGAGAACTTGTTCCCACATCGACTTGTCTGTAACTCTGTACCCAACTATTTTCTTTTATTCTTCTCCTCTATGAAGTTCACAAGGAGATATTGGACATCCTCGGATTCCCAAACAGTCCGCATCTCCTGTGCATGCTATATGAAAACATCATAAATAACAAAAATTGACAAAGACAGTAGCATCAAAACAACCAAATGTGAACATTTAATGCCTAAAGCGTCAGAAAATCACAATTTCCAACTCAACTAATAGTACAAAAGAGCAACATCAAATTCACATCGAAAGGCAAATGGTTATCCTTGGTGTAAACATCACAAAAATTACAGCAGCTGGACATGATAATATTATGAGAAATATCATAACTGAAAAATAAAGTATACCTCCATTTTGAGACAGAGATTGAATTATGGCCCGATGATTTGGATCTTAAGAAATAACCCTGTACATAAACCATGCTCATTAGAATTCACAGGACAGATCTTAAACCATGCTTGTGTGTTCAGAAAAGCTACACGTTAATTTATCTTTGACTGGAAAATGGCAGTAAGCAGATTCTCAAGTATATGACTGGAAACATATATAGGAACTCACACTTCTGTATCCAAGTATATTGACCAAAATACAAAATAGGACTAATTATTATTAAATGAACATCACATATAACACAGCCTGCCACCCAACAGGCCTCAGACAACTGAGAAGCGGAAATGGACATTAAGAAATGTGCATTTAGTACATATGACATTTTACATCTAAAACATCATCCAAATTTTAAAAAACTCAATTTGGACCAGAAAAATCCAGTTAAGTTTACTGGTAAATCTCAATCCCAATACTATTGTAGGCAATGTGAACTGTGGATCCAAGATTTCATTTATCTGCTTACCTACATTGTTTCAGCAACGACGCCAATTTAAGTAAGAGTCCAATTTTTTCTACATTACAAATAGCTAAGTGAAGTCTTTCTACATTACATTGCAGCTTATCAATTAAAACCTCAATATTCGAGACACTCACTTTCACCCGGGAGCCGTTTTGATTGATCAGTGCTGTGGTGTTGGAACGTGTGCTGGAACACCTCTTCTTCTGCATTTAAAAAGTTAAGAATTGTAAACCACAGCAAGCAATTCACAAGAACCCACTATATATTATTGTCAATGTGCATAACTGAGATGTTTGAATCTCTTTTCAGGTGAACAGAACAACAGGAAGATGTGGTTAGTCATAATTCCACTAGTTTCTGTGGTACTAACCATCATAATGGGCTCTATTTGTTTCTTAAGATGGAGAAATTATGGTTCAAGAGGTACCCCATTTATGCTATGTCGTTGCGGAGTTGAGATTGTGCTACTGTCAAGTAAATTGAATTCTTTTTGTGTTTCTTCCCCCCTTTTCCTCAAAAAGCATGGAACCAATACCGCATGAGAAGGATTCTGGAGCAGTTCTAGTTTCAAATAGGATCTAATGTAGCAGGAGTTGCATTACATAAACGTGAGGACAAATAGAGTTTTTCTTGCATAACAATAGCAACAAATAATTTCTCTGAAGAAAATAAGCTTGGAGAGGGTGGTTTCGGGCCTGTTTACAAGGTAATTCCATGAAACAGGATGACTTCCCAAGACTATTCCTTTTCCTTTTATTTCTCAATAGAGCATAAATATGGAAATAGGAAGTTCAAATCGGTAAATGAGGACTTGATCCATTTGGGGTTACCTTTTAGCCAAATTACTTGTTGTCTCCTGTCTTTGTTGGAAGCTTTATGAAATTGCTTATATTCTACTAAGTATGTTTTTATTTTGATAACTAAAGACATATATGGATTGCGTTTTTGCATTGTATCTTGGTCGGGAATGAAATTGCTGTGAAGAGACTTTCTAGACAGTCTGGTCAAGGACTGGAGGTGTTCAAAAAATGAGGCTCAGTTATTCACAAAACTACCAAGCTATGAACCCATATTCACAAAACTACTTACCAAACTATATTCGCAAGAACCCAATTCGCAAGAACAAAAAAGAATGATGGAGTAAACAAAACGGAGACACTCACTTGGACCCGGGAGCTGCTAATTCGAGTGGAGTGTCGTGCTGTTGGAGCGTGTGCCGGAAGACCTCTTCTTCGCCTTGGAGATGGAAGATGGAGATGTGCAATCTTTTATGGAAATCCCCTCCCAATCGCTGCGTTTTGGGAGCGAAGGTGTGGTTCACGCGTCACCGACGTACGCCCAAATGGTCTCTTCATGGCATTGATGCAGGGAGCTTGCTGGTTTCAAACTACCGACCTGGACATGCTAGCTAGGCTTTGCAAATGAATCTTCTGAGGTTTTTCTGAGCAAAAGGATGGAGAGGCCGGAGCATAGGGACGAGCACTTTGGACATGTGATGTTCGGCGTTGCTTTTGATGTTCTGGGCAATCTGTGTATGGGACAACACTCTTTCCCCTTACACGAAATGACGAAGAACATTTATTTTTTTTTAAAGAGAATGGGGCTAAGCTGAAACGTCGTTCAGCTTAGCCCCAGTTCACATTTCTGCACATGCGTTTTTTTACTTTTTTTTAATATTTATTTTTATTTATTTATTTTTAAACGAGAATGGGGCTAAGCTGAATGGCGTTCAGCTTAGCCCCTGTGTTCCTTTTTTTATTAAAAAAAAATGATGACGTGTCAAGGATGCATGACGTGGCACATGATTGGGCATGTGACTTGGCAATTGTGAACTTATGAAACACGTGGCATCAATTTTTATTGGTGCTGACGTGTTTATTTTTGCCACGTCAGCACCTACCGTTAGGGTTTCAAACGGCACATCAACAGAGGGGCATATTATGATCTTGAAGTTTACCTCAGGGGTATGAAAATGACTTTGTTTACCTCAAGGGTATATCTGCAATTCGTGCATACCACAAGGGCATGAGATGCATTTAAACCTTTTTGTTGTGTTTTTTCGCTTGTGATCTGTATGACCGTACCTATACTGCCTTGTTTTTTTTTAGGTAACTTGAAGTTGAAATACAATAAACTGCATACTATTAAAATACCTAAATGTGAACTAAAAGAAGAACATGCAAACAATCCAACCAAGAACATCAATAATCAAAGAACTAAAACGAATACAACAATTAAACTCGCAATAGAATTCGAAAAACTCAAAAATATCGTTAGAAACCTAAACCCCCAATTCACAAAAAATGAATGAAATCTTGAAAACTAAGCCAAGGGTTACATTAGAAAGTGATGGAGAACTCGGTTTGAGAGCCAGACAAGATGAATGGATGGTGGAATGTGAAAATTTGGTGAACGGAAAAATGGGGGCTGCGGGTTGCAAAGAGGAAAAAGGAAAGGGGGATATAAGACCTGGGGGCAAATCACGTGTTTTTGAAACTTAAAGGTCACACTCGAGGGAGTGACGTGGCGTGAGTTTTTTAAAAATTCTGACTTGGCGTATTTAGATCGAGCTTAGATCGGCCGAAACTCTCTGCGTAAAAAGCACCTATTTAGCTCTAGCTAACATCTAGCGAAGATAGGTCAAAACTCTCGATCTAAAAAACAACCTATTTAGCTCGAGCCAATATTGAGCAATTACAGGGCAAAACTCTTTGCATACAAAATCACCTATTTAGCTCGAGCCAAGGTAATGCGCAGGTCAGGCGAGTTGTCTCTAAGAGAGATTAGAGGTGAAAAGTGAGAAGAGGGAGAGAGCGCGAGTTGACCATAAAAATTCTGACCTGCCGTATTTAGCTCGAGCCAAAATCGAGCTAATGAAGTGAAATTCTCTGTATAAAAAACCACCTATTTAGCGCTAGCCAAGATAATGCGCAGGTTAGGCGAGTTGTCTCTGTATTGTTGTAGGTTGTTATAGACTTTTAGACCAATGATTGGGTTGTTAAATAATAAATGGGGTTGGTGAAAAAGTTAAAAATGAAATATAAATAAATGTTTTTTTAAAAAAATATTCCAAAACCAAACTCACGCCTAACAGAAATTAAAAGAAAAATGCAAAAAAAAATGGAATTGTTAGATTTGCTTTTTAAAAAATAAATCAGCTTGAAAAACTCACGCCTAATATCTTTTAGGTTGGATTTGCTTTTAAAAAAATTCATCTACCGAATATGTCTCCAAAGTGGACGTGGGTTCGTCAAACTTAATTTGAATGAGGAACCAAATTGTTTAGAAATGCAAACCCCATTAAACCAAAATATGTAAATTCTCACACTTAGTGATATTGTAACAAAACCTGCCAATGAACTCGATACCTAAGTTTTTACGAGTTTGTACCTCAATTTGATAAAAGCTGCCAATAGATTTCTCTTCTTAAGATCTTCTAAATTCTGCAGCCTTCACAGTAGCCCTTCTGAACCCTCAAAAGAAGAATTAAAAAAAAAGAGCATTGACAACGTAGAACATTAGCCGCAACATCAAATTAACTCAAATCATATTGTCAAAAACTGAAAAAACAAACTAGTCATAACAACGACAGAAATATAGAAAATGCAGCACATATCTTACGAAAACAGGAGTGAATGATAGTCACTAACTCACTAATCTACACAAATACACAAGCCGTGGCCTAATGGGGTTATTTACAACCCCATGCAAAGTCCCTCCGACGATCAGCAGGCAAAGCTAAGAACGATCGGCGCAAATATTTATTAGTCCCAAGCTGTATGTAAGCTCGGTTGAATTGTTCCTGGGAAAGCTTGGGCTCGACCGCTTCGAGTGCTGCAACAAAGTCACCTACGGGTACATCGACGTTTGCGGTGAAGCTACTCTGACAGCGCCTTTGCTTCTCTGCCAATATTCAAACATTTGTTCATTCGTCATTTCTACATCAATCACCGGGGCTTTCCCAGTGAGCAATGACTCGCAGAGCCCGCCAAACGTCGCTTCCTCAAACCAGTGTCCATGGATGTCGTAGGGGGCACACTATTGGGGCCCATTTGGAAGGAGGCCGTAGAAGACCCCCAAGCTGCCCGTGCCTTCGAAGAGAGTCGCTATTGCAGGCCGCAGCCTCCAACTTGACCTCTCCCTCTCATCATTTGCACCATGCATTCCAGTCGCAATTCTGACCTTTTTTCTTTTGCTGAATCTTTCCACAGCCTATCCAAAAGCTCGACATGTGCACAACCGTGGTGCCTAAACCGTTTGGTTTCTTTGCATTTCTACAAAAAAAAAAAATGTGTTAAAGGGTAGGAGTCATTAGGAAATAACTATATGATGGGTGAGAAAGCAAAAAAATGAACGTCAATGAATGAAAAGATTAAAAAGCAAACGGAAACGTACCTGTGCCATAGTATCCCACCAGCCATCATCTGCGCCTTTAACAGTTCCAAGCGTTGGGTCCCATAAAACCCCCCCTTCGTTCGTAGGATCGTAACTGCCTTATAGTCTTTCCTAAGCGACTTCCATTTATTTTGAATGGCGGATACCGACAAACCCGGCATGAAAACAACCATTTTTGAGAGAACTTGTTCCCACATCGACTTGTCTGTAACTTGTACCCAACTATTTTCTTTTATTCTTCTCCTCTATGAAGTTCACAAGGAGATATTGGACATCCTCGGATCCCCAAACAGTCCTGCATCTCCTGTGCATGCTATATGAAAACATCATAAATAACAAAAATTGACAAAGACAGTAGCATCAAAACAACCAAATGTGAACATTTAATGCCTAAAGCGTCAGAAAATCACAATTTCCAACTCAACTAATAGTACAAAAGAGCAACATCAAATTCACATCGAAAGGCAAATGGTTATCCTTGGTGTAAACATCACAAAAATTACAGCAGCTGGACATGATAATATTATGAGAAATATCATAACTGAAAAATAAAGTATACCTCCATTTTCGAGACAGAGATTGAATTATGGCCCGATGATTTGGATCTTAAGAAATAACCCTGTACATAAACCATGCTCATTAGAATTCACAGGACAGATCTTAAACCATGCTTGTGTGTTCAGAAAAGCTACACGTTAATTTATCTTTGACTGGAAAATGGCAGTAAGCAGATTCTCAAGTATATGACTGGAAACATATATAGGAACTCACACTTCTGTATCCAAGTATATTGACCAAAATACAAAATAGGACTAATTATTATTAAATGAACATCACATATAACACAGCCAGCCACCCAACAGGCCTCAGACAACTGAGAAGCGGAAATGGACATTAAGAAATGTGCATTTAGTACATATGACATTTTACATCTAAAACATCATCCAAATTTTAAAAAACTCAATTTGGACCAGAAAAATCCAGTTAAGTTTACTGGTAAATCTCAATCCCAATACTATTGTAGGCAATGTGAACTGTGGATCCAAGATTTCATTTATCTGCTTACCTACATTGTTTCAGCAACGACGCCAATTTAAGTAAGAGTCCAATTTTTTCTACATTACAAATAGCTAAGTGAAGTCTTTCTACATTACATTGCAGCTTATCAATTAAAACCTCAATATTCGAGACACTCACTTTCACCCGGGAGCCGTTTTGATTGATCAGTGCTGTGGTGTTGGAACGTGTGCGGAACACCTCTTCTTCTGCATTTAAAAAGTTAAGAATTATAAACCACAGTACCAGCAAGCAATTCACAAGAACCCACTATATATTATTGTCAATGTGCATAACTGAGATGTTTGAATCTCTTTTCAGGTGAACAGAACAACAGGAAGATGTGGTTAGTCATAATTCCACTAGTTTCTGTGGTACTAACCATCATAATGGGCTCTATTTGTTTCTTAAGATGGAGAAATTATGGTTCAAGAGGTACCCCATTTATGCTATGTCGTTGCGGAGTTGAGATTGTGCTACTGTCAAGTAAATTGAATTCTTTTTGTGTTTCTTCCCCCCTTTTCCTCAAAAAGCATGGAACCAATACCGCATGAGAAGGATTCTGGAGCAGTTCAGTTTCAAATAGGATCTAATGTAGCAGAGTTGCATTACATAAACGTGAGGACAAATGAGAGTTTTTCTTGCATAACAATAGCAACAAATAATTTCTCTGAAGAAAATAAGCTTGGAGAGGGTGGTTTCGGGCCTGTTTACAAGGTAATTCCATGAAACAGGATGACTTCCCAACACTATTCCTTTTCCTTTTATTTCTCAATAGAGCATAAATATGGAAATAGGAAGTTCAAATCGGTAAATGAGGACTTGATCCATTTGGGGTTACCTTTTAGCCAAATTACTTGTTGTCTCCTGTCTTTGTTGGAAGCTTTATGAAATTGCTTATATTCTACTAAGTATGTTTTTATTTCCGATAACTAAAGACATATATGGATTGCGTTTTTGCATTGTATCTTGGTCGGGAATGAAATTGCTGTGAAGAGACTTTCTAGACAGTCTGGTCAAGGACTGGAGGTGTTCAAAAAATGAGGCTCAGTTATTCACAAAACTACCAAGCTATGAACCCATATTCACAAAACTACTTACCAAACTATATTCGCAAGAACCCAATTCGCAAGAACAAAAAAGAATGATGGAGTAAACAAAACGGAGACACTCACTTGGACCCGGGAGCTGCTAATTCGAGTGGTCGGTGTTGTGCTGTTGGAGTGTGTGCCGGAAGACCTCTTCTTCGCCTTGGAGATGGAAGATGGAGATGTGCAATCTTTTGTGGAAATCCCCTCCCAATCGCTGCGTTTTGGGAGCGAAGGTGTGGTTCACGCGTCACCGACGTACGCCCAAATGGTCTCTTCATGGCATTGATGCAGGGAGCTTGCTGGTTTCAAACTACCGACCTGGACATGCTAGCTAGGCTTTGCAAATGAATCTTCTGAGGTTTTTCTGAGCAAAAGGATGGAGAGGCCGGAGCATAGGGACGAGCACTTTGGACATGTGATGTTCGGCGTTGCTTTTGATGTTCTGGGCAAATCTGTGTATGGGACAACACTCTTTCCCCTTACACGAAATGACGAAGAACATTTATTTTTTTTTAAAGAGAATGGGGCTAAGCTGAACCACGTCGTTCAGCTTAGCCCCAGTTCACATTTCTGCACATGCGTTTTTTTACTTTTTTTTAATATTTATTTTTATTTATTTATTTTTAAACGAGAATGGGGCTAAGCTGAATGGCGTCATTCAGCTTAGCCCCTGTGTTCCTTTTTTTATTAAAAAAATGATGACGTGTCAAGGATGCATGACGTGGCACATGATTGGGCATGTGACTTGGCAATTGTGAACTTATGAAACACGTGGCATCAATTTTTATTGGTGCTGACGTGTTTATTTTTGCCACGTCAGCACCTACCGTTAGGGTTTCAAACGGCACATCAACAGAGGGGCATATTATGATCTTGAAGTTTACCTCAGGGGTATGAAAATGACTTTGTTTACCTCAAGGGTATATCTGCAATTCGTGCATACCACAAGGGCATGAGATGCATTTAAACCTTTTTGTTGTGTTTTTTCGCTTGTGATCTGTATGACCGTACCTATACTGCCTTGTTTTTTTTTAGGTAACTTGAAGTTGAAATACAATAAACTGCATGCAACGTGCAAAGTAAATGGATGAAAGAAAGAAAGAAAAAAAAAACATATCTTACTGGATTATTTTCCATTTATGAGTGGTCTCCAGTTATTATATTAGAATTTTAAATGCCTATAGCTTTCTATCCACAAATTGGCACTAAGGGTTAACAAAATTATAATCTTCAAAAAATTTATAAGTACTTTTCCTACATCACATCAGTTATTTAAGTTAGTTTTACCTTTTACAGTTTGGATAAACTTAAACATTTTTCCCTAACATATGTTATTTTTCGTTATAATACAATGCAAAGCATAACCATATCAGACAAATAATGTATAAACTTAGTATATATTTCATACAAGTATACAACATATATGACTTTTATAATAGGTCTGTAACATAACCATACAAAGTTATATATTTAAACTTGGAAATGAATTCATGGATTATATATTTGAGTTATTTTTGCATCATACGGTCCAATATGAATATATATATATATCCTACATGTTTTACAACTAAGACCTACCCGTTCAATAAAGTTGTTTGGCAGTAGCGAGGGTGTCTCATTATATATTTTTTATTTTATCTGGACTGCATCCATTGTCTCCTTCTCATAATCCTCATCTCGTTGGATTAATAATCTTAGGGGAGAGATTTTCAAGGGATTGCAGTAAAACAGAGTTATTAGTATTATTATTATTATTATTATTATTATTATTTTGAATAAACTTGGAAATGAATTGAGTGGGTGTAAAAATTGGATATAATTGGAGATGTTCGTTTTGATAAAATGGTAGGAATTTTAAGTGTGGTGTGAATATTTTGGTGATGTTGGAGTTTTATTGGTGTTTATGTAGAAGCTATTGGTGTTTGTGTAAAGTTGTTGTTGTTTATAGATTATCTTTATTGGGATGAGTGAAGAAGATAAAATATAAAATAATATTGTTTATTTATAATATTTATTATAATTTTGAATTTCCTTTTTTTTTTTTTTTTTTATGATGATGCAAATATTTGAAAGGTATTAAATAGGTTTAAAAAAAGAAGGAAAAAAAGAAAAGAAGAAGTTGGCTTTGCTGTCAAGGCATAGTATTCTATGGACTCCTCCATCACGCCCAGAAATGGTATGTTAACACGGCAGCACCCTTATTCTCCTTTCATCGGAGCTGTCGTAACAAACGAGTGACTGAAAGCTTAAAAAAAAAAAAACTGAGTGACTGAAAAGCTCCTAGGGTATTCAATGCGTCAAGAGTCTTCGTGGGGGTGGGGGGAAAATAAATGTGTCAGGGTATTAAATGGTCAGATGAAATGACCATATTCGCCCTCAACAATTGGGAAAATGAGTTGGGGTATTTCGTCCATCATATGTCCGAGTATTTAATGCACTGAACGTCTGGGGTCATGTGTTTTTTCAAATTTCGTTTTACCCATCAGTATTTATGTCCTCAACTCATTACTGGAGGATATGTTGGTAATTCTTCATAAGTATGGCCAGGGCAAAATTGGAAAATAATTAAATGCATCCTCAAAAAGAACATGTTCGGTTGAGTTGGTAGGAATTAGTTGAATATCACCAAACCGAATGTGCCCGATTATGTGATCTTATGGGAGTGGGAAGCGGGTGGGACCCGGCTCTCCAATTCAATCCACTGAATGAAGTCATTATCTTCCAATTAACAGATTTTAGTACATAACCGAGGTTTTTTTTTTTGGGTGGGGGAGAGAGTGCAGCCAATATTAAGGGCTTGTTTGGAAATGGTTGTGGTTTTGGTTGGGTTTAAAATTCAAAATTTAAATTTGTAGATTTAAATATTGTTTTATTGTAAGGGTTTGTTTGGTTGATTAAGATTTTGAATGATTTATATTTTATTAAATTAAATAATATTATTTTATAGTTATTATGATATTCAAAAAATAAAAATAAAAATAAAAAATCAGAAAAAATATATAATTCAAAAAATTAGAAAATGGTTTCATAAATATAAAAATTATAAAAATAGATAAAATATCAAACTTATTAAAAGTATTATTAAAATGGGTCCCACATCTCTCTCTCACCATCTCTCCGGTGCAATTCGGTCACCTAAATTGCAGGTGATCCTCATCCGGGGAATTACTGTCACGACTCTCTTTCCAACGCATCAGTTTTAAAGTGGACGACTTCAGATAAGAGACAGAAACTGCTTATTCGAATTTTTGGTTAAATTGACTTTGGGGTAAAAGCGACATTACAAATGCAAGTAATAGGGGCTAAAACGTCATTGTAATGTCTCAAAAATTCATGTTTGCATTTGGATTATGCAAAACAATAAATAATTTTTGTTTTGCCCCAAACAATGTAGCTGCTTGCACTCTTTTTAGCCACGCATCTCCAAACTGGACGAGGATCGTCTACAGGGATCCGATCCAAACCTTTGTATTGTCGGCAAGCATCAGCAATTCTGTTAAGAATGTCAAATTCCAATTAGACAAGCTGGTGGCTGAATCAATGCACTTCCGCTGCATTTAATTAACGTAGAGGCACCGTCACATACACGCCATGGGCAATCACGCGTGAAACAAAATCTCAGCTTTCTCCTTTTGATGAGTAAAGCGAATGCAAAGTCCTTCTCCCTAGTCCCTAGTTGCAACGAAAGCCTCTAAAAGTCAAGTCACGTCAACTCAAATTAGTCAAGTCAAGTCCATCTAAAAGACTCCAAGCAGGCCCCACAGCAGAATTTCTTTGGACAGACCATTTAGATCCTCACGTTGCCCTTCTCGTTCTATGATAAATTTGAGAGCCTATAAGCGCCTAGATGTCCTGCGTATGGCAAGGGGAATATATGGATCAGAAGTCAGAACATTAAAACATTTATTATTATTATTTTTTCCTTTTCTAAAAAGCGTTCAAAGAGAGAAGAAACCATTACTACTTTCCTAGATCAGATCGCTTCTGCGCATTAATTTGCTTTTCTTTCGGTGTCAACGAATGCTATTTTTGTGATCAAACAAGATATCGCTGGCTAAGCAAAAGACAATTAAACAACTTTGATTATTTAGACTATAAAAGGACAACTGAAAAGGACATAATGATATCCCTATTTTTTTTTATCAAGGTTTTGCACGAGAACAAGGTTAAACAGTTACATGCATATACTCAGCTTTATTCAAATTCATGCGAACAAATTGGAATAAAATAAAATAGACACAACATTAAGAGGAAATTTTGTTTTTGACTGAGACAATTAATTTAACCTTTAGTATAGTAACAAGGCCATTAATACATGATCATTGCAAGGACGAAATCTAGGATAATCCTAATCCTAATCATAAAAATTAACAAGGCCATTAATGCATGATCCATGACATTTTGGAGCATTTTAATGAGCTGGCAACATTTCAGTATTTTCAAATTATTTGCAGCATGTGTCGACACCTTAAAAGTGGTTGGAAATATGCTATCGGGTGTCAGTGAGATGTGTCGACACTAGTCTACCAATGTGTCGACACATGCAGTGCTGGAGAGAAAAATCAGCATCTTGAAACTGTCCATTCTGTTTCTACACTTCTTTAAACACCTTAAAAAAGAAACGCTTTCCCTCGAAGTCTTCCTTCTGAGTGCAGACGCTCGAGATTTCTCTAAAAGAAAGAACGTCCCTGCCTCTTAGCTCTTTCGAGTCGAGTTTGAAAGGAGTTGGGCATATATTTTAATTCATGGGTATTGGAGATTCTTTGTAGCTTCCTCTTGTTCAAGTTACACTTAGCTTGACAAATCAGAATCAAATAAGCTGTTATATTCTTTCTTGTCTTATCTTGTTTGTTAGAAGGGGGACTTGATGCACAGCCGACTGCTTGCATCCACTAAGACTAGCTATCTCGTCTTAATGGTTCTGCAAGGGGTGCAAAATGCTGCATCTGATATAGAAACGGAAAATTAAGCTTAATTAGCAAAACGCAGCCTTCTTGAAAGGGATCTGCATCCTAGAGAAAACGCAGCGTTACATGGCGGCCTTGGAAGGTAGTCTTCAAGCTGTTCCAAACGCAGTACCGTCTCATAAATTTTAAATGAAATCTGTTGGGTGTCGTTTAGGGGAGAATGACAACTTCCAAAAAGCTGAGGTAGAGCACAGTGAGTGACGTGTATGGTATTGCTGACGTGTAAACTCATTCCTGTTAAAGGGACTCACGCAGAATAATGGAAGGACTAAATTTTTCAAGGATGAAAGATTAAGGACTAAAATTTGGACCCATTAAAATACAGGACTAAAATTAAAAAGGGTGTAAAACCTAGTGACTAAAAAGCAAATTTCCCATAAGAATCAAATAACATATATAACCAAGTACACTGAAATTCGGACCCCACTTTTGAAGGAGTTTGGAAAAAGCACCCATTCGTAATCCCACCCTTTTTGGTAGTGTGCGATATTTATTAAATCGGTCACTGCAGTTAATTAGTTGGATCTGTCGTACGCATCCCCCATCCGGAATACAAGTTGTATCTTTTGACTCTACCCCCCAGAACCCACCGCCTATGACAGAATGACACACGCCACGATCCGTGAAAATTCCAGCCGAAATTGTCCACGTCCACTAAGGCCTGAGCCAACACGCGTTATTCGGCTTATTCAATCCAGCAGTGAATAATTAATTACACTCTGGGGAAAAGATTCAGTCCAAAGGGTGTGTTCAAAGTTAATCAAAAGACAGTCAAGATTTAAAACAATACATCCAAGGGTTAGGATTTGTATTTGTCTCATGTCTCATTAAATGAAGTGGCAAAATCCTAGCCCTTAGATGTATTGTTTTAAATCTTGACCGTCCCTTTGATTAACTTTGAACACACCCCTTTGGACTGAATCTTTTCCCCTCCTCCTCGACCCCTACGGCACGAGTGCACGCCTACAAGGATTTCGGCTGAAACCTTTTGTAATCTAGAAACCTTACGTATAACGGTATAAGATCGCGCCTATCAATCACACCTTTTTGGATTTTGGCTGCACGTTTCGTAACCATCTGTAGCATAAACCTTTCGTATTCGGTGGCGCCTATATATTAGTCCACTTCACCCCATATATATCGCACCTTTCATTATATCCGCCAAACACACCTTTGAATCCCTAGTACCGTTCTAAGTAAATTAACTCAGTGTAGTTTTTCAAACCGTCGACAACTCCCCATGGCCACGCCAACATCCTCTGCCAGCACCACCGATTCATCATCCAGCGACCTGGCAGAGGTGGTCTGGGACATCGTTCTCCGCCGCCATGACGCCTACTTCCCTCCGATGCTATCGTCCTTCTATAGAACGACGTTCGAGCCCAAACTTGGTGAACTCTCCCGCTCCCCATGATGTCGTTCACATTCCACCGAGCCCACCACCCTTTTCTACCACACATCCACGCGGAAACTCTCCTCCTGCCACAACAAGTAGGGCGCGACGTCGGGTAAGGGAGCCATCCTCTTCCTCTTCCCCTCTCTTGCCAAGCCGTCCTCTCGGCCCAGAAAATTGTGACGGACACGGGATGTGGCGGACCGGCCTACCCCAAACACTGCTCGAGGGCTTCCATGCAGAGACGCAGACCAGGTACGGTGTGGGTACACATATTTCCGATCGATTTTAATCTCCATCCATTACATGCACGTTTGACATGCATGCATTTGTAAATGGCCCAAGTGTTCTTTAAATTATATATGTACGTAACAATATTAGTCTTTCATGGCTCAAATTAATGCGTCTGTTGAATCCGCAGATTACCTTATGGGATGAGCTGGAGGACACCGATGGGAGCGGTGGTTCATCAAGTGAGGAGTGCTACGACTGGGAGAATTTCATGGGACACCATGCGAACTCATCCGGCGACGACCGTGATAGTATCTAGGACGTCGCGCAACCAAAGGCAGTGTCTGCAGCTGGCCTATTTTTTATTTTTTGTAATATTTTTTAGTGTTGGGATTATGTTATTTGATTTCAATCTTTTTTTTTTTTTCTAAATCCGCGTTTATCTCTTTGGAATGAAGACAAAAACGACAATCTTTGTCCAACGGAAACACTTAATTAACTGCGTTTATCTTCTTTTAAAAAAGAACAAATATTATTCTGGAGTAACTTAACTGAACGCAGCGTTTTGCAAAGGGGAGACGAAATTTTCCCCAGCTAAGTCTCCCCTCCCCTTTGATCCATACGCGTTAGTGACGCATTAAGAAGATATTCTAATAAATTCCTATATTCACTGGTAGTGCATTGAGCACCTGGCGTGGGGTTCGGTTACTGTCCTTGGCACTAATGTCATGGGCAATTATGAGCAACGGTTAAGATGAAATCCCCACGATCCAGCGGTTTTAAAGCTGCCACATCATTTAAAAATATTTGACCCTCTCTTAAGCACAAACCGACCCATTTTATGTAAATTCTAACCTAGTTCATCTTGACCCGCCATTTGCCCCTGAAATCATTTGGGTGTCTCAGAGTCTAAAACAGTCCAGCCCTTCATCGCCCGTCGCCGTCCAACTATCCCAACTACACTTCTTCCCCAAGTTTGTTTACGAATTTTACCCCTTAGCATTGTATACACCATGCTTTCTTCTCGGTCTATTAGCTTAGCCATACCGAAGTCTGAAACTTTTGCAACAAATTTATCATCTAGAAGAACATTTTCTGGTTTAATATCACACTGGGGAATCTTCACCTCACAGTCCTCGCGTAGATAAGCCAAACCCTTTGCAGTGCCCAAAGCAATATTAAATATTAGGTATCCCAATCCAACAAGTGATTGTATTCCTTGTTGAAAATCCATTTATCCAATGGCCCGTTGCCTAGGTACTCATAGACAAGAAGCCGGTGAGTCCTGTTGGCACAGAACCCTTTGAGCTTGACTAGATGCACATGATGGATACTCTCAATGGTAGTAACTTCAGCTTTAAACTCTTTTGTCCCCTACCTAGACACACAGCTCCAACTCCAACCCTCTCTACAACCACCAATCCAACATAACTCAGATTTTAAATTAGTTACTACATAAACAGATATAAACCAACAAACTTGACCGTTGCTTAAATAGGGGAAGGAGAGACTTAAGCTGTTGCGGAGGAAACTTTCGGCTTGTGCAAAACGTAGCGTTCTATTTAATTGATAGTTTAGGACATAAAATAAGATGTCCTTGCTAACGTGGAAAGTGGATGCTGACTTGGAGAGATATGCTTATGTGTATGAAAATTTTGTTACTTAGGGTGACGGATCTTGAGGATAACGGAAGGATGTCTAACATTTGAAAGGGATGAAAATTAAAGGACTAAAAATTCGACTCATTAAGTTTCAGGACTAAAAATGAAAAGGAGGGTAAAACTTAGTGACTGAAAAGTAAATTTCCCTTAAATTTAACACATTATAATATTATTATGAGGTCAATTGGCATACGGGTTGGCATATGGTAAGAAATTTTGAAAAAAGAGCAAAACAAAATAAAACAAAAACAAAATCTCTGCCTTAATTACCTTTCTTTAGATATTAAATGTGTTTTAAGTGTAATTTGCACATATTTTCTGTGCACGTTGAACGATACTAATTGTTACTAATATGTTATTTTCAAAATATAACAAATTTTATAGACTGTACCACTGCAAAATTTTGCCTAATTCCCGAATTACCATAGATCTGCCCCTGGCAACAAATTTTTATTTATCTCTATTTATGGCTGTTGGTAATGTTCTGGTCCTTGCCACTGGATCGTACGTGGCTGGTACAAAATTCTTCCATACTTATTTACCTCTGCATGCGATGGTCCAATGCGCAAATAAAGTCCGATGTTCAGGGCAGAATTAGAGTACTGGTCCTACTGGAGCTAGAATGGGTGTGCTGCCATGAATTAATGCACTTATTGTTTTGTTTAATCGAAATACTTATCATGAAGTTTGAAAACACAGAACGATAAGTGCACATAGCCATTAATATATATACTGATGATATACGAGGCATGAAACAGAAAGTAACTTATTAGTACGATCTTACTTGACATAAATCAATAGGTCCATAGCTGAAAGTGCCATTCAACAATATCAGATACCAATTCGAACATATATACTAAATAGCACACAGCCAAGGTTTGTCATTTATACGGACACTAAAGGACAGAACATAATTCAACACAGCTAAACAAATCTACAATTACAACTAAAAATAGATGACAATCATTGAAGGGGCCTTGTCCACGCTATCTTCGAAACCATCCACATATGTCCAAGATGTCTTCAAAGGTGCTTTGACTCCGCAGTAGTATTCGTGCAACTCCGCACCCAACACTTTGAATTTGACGAAGTCAAGGAAGAATTTCTGAATTTTGCTTGCCCTGACATGGATCAAACACGAGTGTAAACATAGATGGATGGACTTCACAAGACACGCTTAAATATATGAAAATACCACCAGAACAAAATAAAGATATAAATTACAACAGATTGAACTACAACCACTTATCAACAAAAAATGAACTACAACCAATGAGAACATGAATGAACTACAACTAGACCACTTAAAAATGAACTACAACCACTAATAATACAAATGACACATGGATGCTTTGTCTGCAAAGAACATTGAGCAACTGAGTAATATGCATATTTTTGGCTAGATCCTCCAATCTAGTCCCTAATTTTTGTTTGAATTGCTGTTTGGCAGACCATCTTTTGAGTTTTGAGTTTTGACATTGAAGCATTCTTTGCTTTCAAAATTTAGACTGTGTACACCAGTGATGACATGCAATTAAATTTACTGCGGAAGGACTATATCTGGTCCGCAACATCTGAAAACATCCATTCTACAAACATCTCTGTCGTATGGTAAACAACACAATAAATAAGATGGTATTGGTAAAAGATTAAAAATTGCATGTTGCTGAAAATTAACATCAGTTTATCAATATTAAAGACACCCATAAATTCGGCCATTCGAAAGTAGTTAACTATATTGGCAAACAACAAAATGATATTATGGAACAGAAATGTCACCTTCCGCAGCCAATTCAGTTACGAGTGGTTCGGTGGATATGCACCTGCACCCCGTTAGGATTACATGACATTAAAAAATGAATAACCTCCATAAGACCCCAGCACCCGACGCATAGATAATCAAATATATCGGGGTCCGATTCCCAGAGTTCAAACCAGTACGAAATTGGTGGGATGTGGCAGCGATTTCTTGTGCAAGTTATGGGCCGCGTCAATGCCGAAAAAACACGTTCACCCCACAAGGGCACAAAGGCCTCACGTACTCGAGCTCTCTCTATCTGCGCCAAAGCCGGACCGAGCCGATAGCTCAACCCACCATTGCCTCTGCAACGTGATTCAGATTCCTCCCGCTTATCGCTCGAAAAATTTGGTGAATGTATTCCCCCTGGTTGCTCCCAATTATCCGAGAATACCTGAGCATGGACCTCCAGTCCTATAATCTCGACTCCCAACTGGGTTTTCCACCGCCAGCTCCATGCCCCGCAAGAACAGGACATCGGGATTACTCATGGCACAGAAACGTTGGATGCGTTGAATGACCAAGTCCGGTCGTGATCCTTGCGGGGGCAGTCTTTCTATCCTTACAGTGGATACCAACTGATGATTGTAAAGTACGTGGAACCGGCAGCGGCGGTTCGCTAGCATAAAGGATAAAATTCCCAGCGATCCCGATCGCACAATGCGAAGTAAAATGTCCCTGATCAGTTCCTCCGGCAGGTCCAGAATAAAACACCGTGCTGGGTTCCCTCTGTGGCGGCCACCGTCTGACATAGTCTTCGTTGCAGGTCGGGGAAGTATTCAATAAGAACCCAACGTTAATGGCCTTGTACTGCTAACGCGAAATGACGAATGGGAATCGCAAAAGGTTTATGGGTGCTTGAAGAGAATAGCAAATAGTGGCCAATTTTGACGGCTGGTTGGCTAATTCAAAAAAAGATACAGGGCAACGATAGTGGTTTCAAGGCACCGCATCTACCGCTAGGGCACAACGTCGTAAGTGGGGAGGGGATGTATGTTGTGAAAATGACCACTTGGAACTTCTAAACGGACATTATGAATTTATGTTGTTAAAACGGGGGAAAAAAATATAACCGACACGTGAAGGGCACGTGTGGTGATTATGTTCATGACTAACTGCTAAATCGGAAAGCGACTTGATCCATTTAGAATTGGACGACACGGTCCCTCTGCGTAACTTGTTTCAGCCGTCACTTCTCTGTGTTTTTTATGGAATGGGACTGCGACTTCGGAGTTCTGTCAGCCGTCACTCAGCGCAATTAATTTTGGATGGGGATCACCTGCAATTCAGGTGACCGAATATTTTTCCCCTTCTACGTTTCTGTCTCATCTGTAAGGCATACGCACTGGCGCTTGTCAGGCGTCCCATCTGTGCACAGTGCCCAAACGTCGCATAGACAAAGCTCCCTCTCTCTAAATCTGACGAAGCAACTTTAGCCCTAATATAAAAATCAAAGAAAAAAAATCTATCCAAACAACAAATATGGAAATAAGCCTGTAAAAGACAAATATGGAAATCGGTTGCTATATATATTGGGGACGAGGCTCGATCCCTTGCGTGGACGAGGATCCTCTACAATACCTAGGGTATTGCACATGGTCCAATTCTTAAAATTTAAGCCATTCATTATAAAATAAACGGCAGCTACTCTGCCACGACAGAATTTGTACTAAATCTTACAAGAAATGGTCCCCCCCAATTTCCTTAAGCCAAGCATTGTTCTCTTGAAGCCTAGACAAGCCAAGCCTGAATCTTGAAAATTTTCAAGCTTTGTTTTTTTGTTTTTTTTTCTATTTGTTTTCACAACACCATCAAGTCCTTGGATTGGAGCGACGATTGTAAAAAAAAAAAACAATGCATGTTCGTGCACATGGAGAGATGTCGTCAGGTATTTATAAAAATCTAGTTTTTGAAGAGGAAGTCAATGTTTGTCAGTGGCATTTGTTGGATTCTTTTTGAAGATCTAATATACAGATGATATTTTCTAATTTTCCTGGGTTTATGAAATGCATGATACGGGGGTGGCAACTACACAAGAAACACCAGAAGGGTGCAATGGAGTGACTCAGCACACTTAAAGGATTACGAAGACTGCTGGGTTTAGTTTTTTTTATTTCCCTTTTTTTTTTATTGGTAGTAGATAGTAAATGGTGTTGTGAACCAGTAATGACTGGAATGTTAGTAAGGAATGGCCAGCTTGTATTCTCCTAGCATTTTGAGGATGGATTATGTTTTGTGTATGCTGAACTGACTGTTGGCATATCTTGAACTAGTTTGTATGGTCTCAAGTTGTATGATCTGATTTCACTATGTTTTGTGTATGCCTGAACTGAATGTTGGCATATCTGAATTATATGGACAGATTTTAGCTGAAACTGATTTGAAGTTGATTTTGGGAGTATATGGCTGGTGTGATATGAATCTGGGATATGAGTCTAGTTTTGAATATTTGGACAAGTTGTGTTGAGTATTTGGACAGGTTGTGTTGAGTTACTTGACTATAGGATGACAGAGAGGTGGGAGTGATTACAGTTTTGAAGGGTCTGTCATTTATGTCAAGTCTATTCAATAGCATCTTCCAATTTTCCTGCATAGTGGGTCTCCAATTTTGCACGCTCATTTGCATCACTAAAGTTACATCTTGCTTTTCTTATATATTTTTTTTTCTTTCCCACAAGCTCTGATTTGCATCTTGTCAGGATCTAAAACATTTAGACTAGTTGTTGTAAGAACTTCGTATTCTAGAGACTCTTTCCCTAGGGTACAAATGGTAGAAACTGTGGGACTTTCATTTTAATGCAATGGACAGACAGTATATATACTTATAGGTCGAATGTCAATACTCCATAAGCACACAGTAGAAACTAAATCCAAGCACATAAGTCACACATGTGTTTTAATTTCATTCAGATTAAAACTCACCATAGCTCCATAATACATGCACAGAGATATATAGCATATATAACGCAGCAGACAAGAATCATTCATCATTTACATCATCCAACGTCCAATCACTTTGGCTTGTTCAATTTTTATGCTATGATATCAAATCTGTGCCTAATAATAACCATTTCAAACAATGGGAGCACAAATGTGTGATTTCATGTTCTTTACACGACAAGCCACATGTTCACATTTTGAAAAAAACAAACGAATAGATTATGAGTGACTATAACCCTAAATTACAGGTACAAGAACTATTTTTTCTCCAAATCTAATTGTCGTCATTACCGGGGTTCCTCCAAAATACGGGCAACCATAGAATTTACGTCCCAGGTTCCCTTCCATCAGAGACGTTCGGATGGTTGCCCTTGAACCGCAGTGGCATACCAAAGGATCAAGCATGCCACCCCCAACCACCTCGAGGTTCCCTAACGGAGCTTGTAGATGCTGGCTTTTTCTCGCTCATGAAACCCCCTTCTAGGTGCTTCTTTATGCGACAACTAAGATTGTAAATGAACCGAGTCGTTCATGAACAACTCGAACTCAGTTCACTTAATAAACGAACCGAGTTCGAACACCATTTCTAACTCGAATATTAAATGAGCCAAACTCGTTTAAACTCGACTTCGCTCGATATAAGCTTGCGAACAAAACTCATATAAGCTCGACTCGGCTCATTCGAGCTTATTTAAAAACTCGAATTAAAAAGATATATGTAAATAAAAATATATTTATATTCTTACTATTATATATATAGCCCTATATATATGCATGTGTTATGGTTTATATTAAATTTTTATGATATTATCATATTAAGTTACGTTATAAAATGTATATATGTATATGCCATTTTTGAATATATAAGTATATATTTTGTTATGCATTTTAGGTACCGTTTGTTTCCAAAATATTTTGGGGCATGAAAATTTCCAGCAAAACAAACACACTCCAAAATTTTTAACTTTTACACATACATACTTCACCTTTCACAAACCCCAAAAAATCTCAATAAAGTAAAGATTCCCAAAATTTCGGGAATATTCCCCGAAATTTTGGCAAACAAACACCCCCTTAGTCTAAGCTCAATTTAATATATTTGTTACAACATATGTAATTAAATATTTTTTCATTTATATAAAACAAAATATTTTTAATAGGTTGTCATTTTGTTTGATATTAATGTATGTATATCTATTCATATATCTTGTTATGCATTTTGCTCGAGCTCAACATATGTATCACTACTCAGCTCGGCTCGGCTCGTTTACAGCCCTAGCGGCAACCAATTCGTAAATATATAACAAAATTTAACGTATGTCAGGGTAAAAAAAAATGATAAATTTAAAAATATAAGATCTAAATTGTGCAAAATTTTATAAAATGGCTTGAATTTTTCAAAACTAGTAAAAAAACTATAAATTAAAAAAATGCCCCAGAATCGGAATTGAAGAAATTAAAGGCATGCTACAGGGTGATGTCTGGAGCATAATCTGTTACGTTCATATTTGATTAATCATTTTCACACCACATAGCTAGAATAGAGTATCTATCGATTTAAATAAGTGGGACCTCACACTGATACACGTGGTCATATCGATATGTCTTTTCCCTTTCTTCGTAGGGTCTTGTCTGGTTTTATCTAATTATTTTATTTTTGGTTTTTTATGCGTTCCTACTTCCCTTCCTTCGTAAGGTCATGTAAATATCCAAGGAGAAATCACCAGGGTTCTCAAAATCATATCTTGCAATATATATGCTTAAACGTCACTCATTTATGCTTAAATGTTATATAAACGTAACCAAAATGTATTGGAACTCAATTTACTCACTTTCTAGGGAAAAAAAATGCTTATGTCATCTAGGTGTACCCAAATATACTGTGACTCAATTAATTACTCACTTATTAGAAGAATAAAAAAATTGTTTAAAATGTTATATAAGAGACAAGAAAAACAAAAAAGACCTAATTTATCCAAAAGCTGCGTTTCGATGTAGGATTTTAGAAACATATGCCTTCCCTCCCATCACCCTGCCGTAGCTGCAGCCACCAGCCGCCAACCTCTCTTGGTCTACTGGTCTAATTCATGACACGATTTCGACGATTTAATTGCCTTAATTCGTTTTGCCCGATCAAATTCAAATTTGTTTAGCCCTAATTTTTGTTTGTAGAAGGGCTGGACCACCTCTCAGCACCTCTGCCAGACCCACATAGCCTAGTGCCTCATTAGTGACGACACTGCCACAATCCTCTTTACTGCTTGCAACGATTAAGGTCCCTAACCCTAATCTCTCTCTCTCAGGCTTGCTATCTCTTTGTCTACTTAAATGATTGTTTATGTTCTGAATGTGCTCAGAAAATTTACTCTTAGACTAAAGTTTTTGCATTTTGTTTTTGTTGGTCGATGTAGTAGCTTTTTGAAATAGTACTGTCATTTGCTTAAGAGAAAAGAAAAAAATGTAGATGGAAGTTGGAACATTCCATGGAGCGCTCTATTGCAAGCTGGGCTCTACACATCCAGAAGGATATTGCCCATTAGCTCCGCTTTCGAAGGTTTTGTAGAAGTTCTCCAGCTCTTTTCTTTTCCCTGCTTTTCATAGCAACCAAACCAAAGGTACAAATTCCTTGGAGCTAGTCCATGTGAAAATAAAAAATTTCAGCTCCAATTTCAGTGCCGGTAATTTGGGTACCGTTTGTTTCTCCAATATTTTGGGGCATGAAAATTTCCAACAAAACAAACACATTCCAAAATTTTTAACTTTTACACATACATACTTCATCTTTCACAAACCCCAATAAATCTCAATAAAGTAAAAATTCTCAAAATTTCAAGAATATTCTCTAAAATTTTGACAAACAAACACCTCTTTAATACCGGTTTCCACCTATTCCGGTACCAAAACAGAATCGGAACTGAAAATGCCAAATGTCCGGTTCGGACTTTTTAAAAAAAAAAAAAAATTCAGGGCTGAGCCACTGGTTTAAAAAAAAAAAAAGAAAAAGTGACCCAGGTCACGCGAAGCGGCGAGACTTTCTTCATCGAAAAGTCCCAACCCAACTCCTCCCAGCCGCCACTCGCCAGCGCCCAGCCCCCCCCGCGCGAGTCCGGCCTCCGTCCGTCGTCGTCGTCCGTCCATCCCTTTCGAAATCTCCATCTCTCTCTCTCTCCTTCTTACTCGCGGGATTTCAGTTGAGTTTTGGACCTTTGGTGGCCGAATCTCTCACCAGCTCTCTCTTGAGGTGGGGTTTGCTAATTTTAGTTTTGTAAATGTTGTATTTTGCATTTAAATTGCTTTAGGGTTTGTTAATTTGATTTGGGGATTTTAATTTGCTTTAGGGTTTAAGTCTGTTTATGTAATTTTTCCTCTTAGCATTTGATCTTTCCTTTTGTTTTCCTGGATGCTTAGCGCGAGCTTTTTATTTTTTTAATGAGAGGATTATAAATGTGCTTGATCACGTTGGAGACACTCAAATTTCTTATATCATTTCTGTTTTACTTTCCTGAAGTCAATTAATTTTGCCAGAGTCTAGAAATGGGATGAGGCTGGCAGTTCTATTGGCCCGACTGAACTTCTTTTGACTGTTTCCCCCCCCCCCCCCCCCCTTCCCTTTTCTTTCTCTCCCCTGATTTTCTTTTGGGTTTTGATGTTTTGGTGAGTTTGAGGACTGCCCCTCCCAAAAGAGTTTCTGAGTGGATAATTGCCAAAGAAGTGATCATATCTACTCTTTCTTTTCACAAAATTTTTTATCAAAATGATGAAAATAGCTGTGGTTTTTCTTTTAAATTGTAGTAGATTGTGATTTGAAACATCTTACTATCAGGCCATTTTTTTTTCTTTTTACTTGCTGAAAGTAGTGAACTCGAGTTTCTAACCATATCAATAATACTGCTCTTTTATTGCTATTTTTTTTAACACCCTCCTGCAATTGAGAGGTTGTCGAGCGGCCTATTTCAAGAGGTGATTGTTACAAACACAATTCCAGCTGTGGAGGAGAACTACTTCACTCAACTGACTGTTCTTTCAGTAGCAAACCTGTTGGGTGAAACTATTTGGCGCGTTCATGATGATTGTTCAGTGAGTAGCATTTTCCAATGAAATCATATTGGGGCAGTGGAAGGTATCAATTAGCTTAGCTGATAAAGTCAAATTGAAGTTATAGTGGAGACCTAGATCAACTCCTGCCTAACCAGGGAAAAAAAAAAAACAGCCCATTAGCATTTTGGGCCAAAGTAAAATATGGGCCTTTAGGCCCACTAATGGAACCGGAAACTTCTGTTCCGGTCCATTCCGGAATGGAACTGGAATGAAATTTTGGATTCCGGTACTCACCGGAACCGGAATGGCTCCGTTCCGGTACTCACCCTTATTAATTTCATCTAGGGTCTAAAAGGTAAAGGGCACACTGAAGGGAAGAGTGGAAACTATTCCGGTTGTCTAATTCGTTCGTAGTATGTGTTTGGGAAGATTAATTTCTTCAGAATCTAGGAAGTACATTTTTTCCAATATTAATTTGAAAGTTTTCCCCAGTAAACATGTGATACCAGATTGGCAAGAGGATTTTTATCTGGAATCGTTTCCCATGTTGAGCTGTTCTCCAGATTTTCAATTTGAGCCTAAGAAGGGGCGAAGAAAATTTTTGGCTGCACTAAACTTGTGCTGCTAACAATTCGGGCAGGATTGTATTTGCTTCAGAATGGGGAGTAATGCTTCTGATGTATCAATCAGAACCTGAGACTGGCTAGATCATTTGAGTTGACTGAGTTCTTCTTTTGTAAAACTCTTCCTACTCTAAACTTAAAACTCACTCTTTCTTATCTAGTGCTGGGTATTTGATATTGAGCCAGAAAAATTGGAATCATAGTTTGGGTTTTGAATTCTAATTTTGGGTGTCCAAAGGAGTTTTTAGAAAACTTGTATTGGCTATTACTCGAATAATTGGCATCTGAAATTTGCATGGATCACGAAATGAAGCCAAGTTTGAGATTTTTTTTTTTTTTTTTCAGAGCAAGTTTGATACTTTTAAGAAAATGACTTTTGCTCCAAAACTTTTTGGGCTGTAGAGTTTGAGAGTAAGGTTAGGACACGCTTTCAGTTGATAAACTTGCATTCTTCTTTTTAATTTTTTAAGTTGCTGTCCAGTCATTTGACCCACGCTCAGTCCATCTTCATGAAGAACCAACCAATACTTTTGTCTCCTTATTGGTGTTTCCAATGTGATTTTATGCATATTTTTTTATTATTATGAATTTATCTTAGGTTTTGTGAAATGTATGGAGTTCAAATGTTATATATAGTATACTTTTGCTTCCCACCACGGTAATTGATTTGGGCTAATTGTTGGTGGTATTATGTGACTACTGTCATAACATCTAAGCTCAATTATGGAAGTGCTCAGTTGCAGTCACTATGTCATCTGATTGAGGTTGTCTTTTTGCTTTTAAGGATGAATGTGCTGTCCCTCTGTTCAAAAATGCATGTAATGCTACAACTGGTGTTACATTTTTAGTCATAGTGCCTGTATTAGGTTGCACAGAATAGTGCATCTATTATACATTTACTGAATATGCATGCTTGGGAGAGATCCATTGACAATAGTGTAAACCTAAGCTAGTAAGCTACTGTCACACAACCTGTGTTTTTAGTGGCGATTATATTTTTTGAACCAAAGTTTTTTATGTGGTCCTAAATGCCTAACATACTTGCTGAATATCAGATTGATTTTGAATTAAGATGTCATTCATTTACTAGTGGAGATTGAAGTTCACTTCCATCGAGAAAATATAATATTAGGGTTGTATAGCTACTGAAGGTGGATCTCTTCGATAATTGGCATGCATGGTGAGCACGTAGAAAGCATTTGACCCAGCTAGAGATTTTGTTAAGATAAGACCCTAAGAAAGTTATCCTGTGGCGTAGAACAACTTATTTGGTACTGTTGAAACTTTATCATCACGCTGAAATGTTTGGAATTTTTCCTACATTTTCCAAAAGTTGTTGGCTGTTTTCATACATAAGATTTTCATTAGTAATTGAGGTTCCCATATCACAAGAAAGTATGGCCAAGGGAGGTTAAAGTTGTTTTATTGACCGGGAATAATGAGGTGATAGTGTAAAGAGCATTAATAAAATGAATTATAAGCAAGCTTATTAAGCTGATGGTGGTGGGAAGGATCCTAAGACTACTGATGGCTGTGCATTTTGCCATTTTGGTATGTAGCATAAGGAAATGCAGACTTAGTTTACTTACAGTAGTTGATCTTAACACCTGTCTTAATATATCTGGTATACGAATTTCCGTACCTACACATGCATGTGTACTCGTGTTTGCCATGTGCGTCTGTAGGTACATCTCACCTATCGTGTGTGTGTGTATAAGTACGTGTCTGTATGATTTATCCTTACCCCTCCTTTCAGCTATAACAACTGATGAAAATATATTAAGATTGAAGTTCTAGATTTTAAGCTTAAGTAATGGCCATTATAGGCTAATTTTAATCCCATAAAATGTTTGCTGGGAACTTTTCTTATAGGAATAAAGGATGGCATCTGGTTGAGCTAGAATTTGGAGTTGGGAACTCAGTCCTAGTCTCCAGGAGAAATCATGGTCGTAGAATCTTATTGTGGTTAAGCTAAGAGAAGGAATAGCAATTGGTGAATATCTCCTTTCCAGGATGAGCAATTTTTCTATTTATGAAGAAGATTTCTTCCCTTAGTTAGCTCTGAATACAGTTACCCTTAACCTTGCTCCAGACACTTGTTCATTTAAGCCCTTAAGCTAAACCCTTTCTAGTATATGGGTCTTAATGGGTCAGAGGGGAACCAAAAAATTTGTTGCATCAGCAGCTGCCCCGACAATTAGGCTTCAAGTTTCTACTTCTGCTTGCAATTAAGCTTCAGGTTTCTACTTCTGCATCTCCTTTCAATTAGGATTTGAAAGTAGAGAAATTAGGTTTGTGGAAGGTGGCGTACTTTGAATATAAAGTTGCTTGGAAGTGAACTATACTTTTGGTATGGGTGAAGGAACATCTAGTCGGCCACTGTGTAATCTGGTGGAACAGTATGATATACATAGTCATTTTCTTGGATCTATTTCAGCCTCGTATTCTTTCTTTCTTTCTAAGGTGGCGAAGCTGTGGGTTGAAAGGAGAGTTGTGGTTTTGAGCTTGTTTCTTAGCTTCTTTTCTTCCCCCTAAGCAGTAAGGCAGCTCTCATGTGTTTGTGTGCGTGCACATGCGCCTGAGTGTGGGACCACCTCAGGGCGGTTGTTCGTTGCCTATGTGTTGCCTTTTGGAGATGTGATCATTAAAGGATGATTGCTTGTTTTGTTTTGTTTACCCAGAATGGCTGAGGAAGAACGGGATTCTGCTACTCCCAAATCCTGCAACAAAAGGATAAAAGAAGAAAAAAATAAAAAGAAGCGACTATTAAATGAAAAAGAGGAGGTTCACAAAGAGAGGTCTGCAACCAATGGGAACTCTATATCAAATGAAGCAAGTGCTGAAAATGGAAGAAAGAATAGGAAAAAGTGTTTGCTGATGGAAGCTAGGAAGGAGGAGGCTACACAAGAGGTTAATAGAGAGATTTTTCCAGTGGAGGAAGAACAAGAGGTGAACAGAACAGGTATGCTAGTTGAGCAGAATGGGGAATTGGATGGTGAAAATGCAGATAGTCGGAAAAGTAAGAAGACAAAAGGGTTATTGAAGGAAGCTGGAGCAGCTGACAAACGAGGTGTTTGCTATTTGAGTCGGATTCCTCCACACATGGATCCTGTGAAGCTACGTCAGATTCTCTCTCAATATGGAGAAATACAACGGATATACCTCACACCTGAAAGTAAACACTCAGTTAAATTTCGAAGGAAGTTTTTGGTATTTGCCTTTTTCATTTCCCTTCATTTCTTTTTCTGTACATCATTGAATTTTGATATATTACAGATCCTGCTGCTCAATTTCATCGTAAGCGAGCTGGTAAGTTTCAACAGCAAGTATTTTCAGAAGGGTAGGTGTGATTGATACCTCTTTTGAAATTTTAGTTTAATAAGCTTTATCACATTGCTAGTTGTAGCATCTAATTATTTGCTAATCATTGTCTCCACTCTGTAGATGGGTTGAATTTACAGATAAAAAGGTTGCTAAGAGGGTTGCTAATATGTTGAATGGAGAACAAATTGGTATGTGCTTTGAGAGGAATGTTTTATTGCAATTTGTTTGTGTTTCTGCATATGCTTGGGACAGTTGATTGACATTAGCTCTATCTTGAGAGAGACCTACCGAGTAGGCATACTAGGGGCTACACTTTATGCATTAAATGTGATTTTCGAAGGCCTTATTTAGTTTTTCTGTGTGCTTTATAGTGTACACGTTAGAGGTTCTATTTGTTTTAATTTGCTTGTTTAAAATGCCTGTACTTTCTTGTGATAGGATCCTCTTTCTCTTTTATATGAAAATGAATTGCCTGTTTATTTTGTTCTTGTTTAGGTGGGAGGAAGAGGTCGTCGTTCTATTATGATCTTTGGAATATCAAGTACTTAAATAAATTCAAGTGGGATGATCTTATTGCAGAGATTGGTAATTCACCTTGAGGGATTGTTTTAGAACATATAGCGCTTAAGCAATTTGCATAAGTTGAGATGTTTGTTGCAGCTTACAAGAGTGCCATTCGGGAGCAGAAGCTAGCTCTAGAAATTTCTGCTGCTAAAAAGGAGCGCGATTTTTATCTATCTAAAGTTGATCAGTCCCATGCTTTGACTTCTATAGAAGAGCGTCGACTTAAGGTATATAATTACCATTGTCAAAAATACTAGTGGCTTGATTATTTATATCACTGCAATATTGCCACTTCCAAATTATGTGAAAGGTAAAGGGGTTCATGCTTTGGATGCATTTGAGCAGATCTTGTTAGTCAATTTTCATGTTTAAATGTAAAAAAATTGGCTTTGGATGCCTCCTCCCTTTTCTTGGAGTCTTTATGTTGTGGTCTTCTACAAAGTTTCAGTATTGCTTTTGAATAAACCGTGTCACCAGATAGAGGGAATTCATATCATAACTCTAGGAGGTAGGGGTCTTTGAACAAAATGACATTATCTCCAATACTACATGGGATGGAGAGTGAGGGTGTCTTGTTCTACTAAGCTATAAAAGTTATCATCCTTGTGTCATGCACTCGTAAACGAAAAATGGGTCTGATTCTTAGGAAAGGACCGTACACTCTA
Source organism: Morella rubra (assembly GCA_003952965.2). Classification (NCBI taxonomy): domain Eukaryota; kingdom Viridiplantae; phylum Streptophyta; class Magnoliopsida; order Fagales; family Myricaceae; genus Morella; species Morella rubra. The sequence goes on along the minus strand of CM025850.1, from coordinate 25,548,936 downwards.
CTCTCTGAAAGTTGAAAGGCAGTTCTGAGGTTTACATCTCTCGTGCACTTGGTGGAAACTCGTATATGCTCTTGTGGCATTGTTCAGTCACATTGATTGATATTTTTTGCTTAAGCACGGTATATTCGGACAGAAATTCAGTTTAAAGATGGGATATCCAGTTTATGCATGTTCTCGGTTTAGGAAATGTGAATGCAGCTGTACATGACTTCTCTTATCTGGCATGCCATTCACAGAAACAAAAGCTCCAACAAGGGTCCGGAACGAATGCTGAGCCCCCTGCTGGCCAGCAGGTAGCAAAGGTGATTCGCCACTTTCCACAAAATCAACCGGTCGCAGATAATGAAGGACAAGCCAAACCTCGACTTTCTAAGGCTATCCTGGGTGGGGTGAGTGTTCGTGTGTTAGCAGACATCAATTTTATGTATCACGATGTTGTCATTCAACTACTCCCATAATTTGGTTTGCAGGTATTTGGTGGTTCTTAGTGATGAGTGCTTACCTGATTAAGTTCAAAGATCAGTTCTGAAGTCAAATGCTACGTACAAGGTTGTTGAGCAACTGTCTGACTGCAATTTTTTTGAGTTCCCAACGTTCTAGTGAATCAACCGCATTCTTGGCTTTGTTGATTTTCTTGTATTATGTCGTGCCTCACGAGGACAATCTTAAAATGTAGTTTATGAAGAAAATGAAAGTTTTAGATAAGATTTTTTGAATCTTGGAAAGTAGTAGGTTTTTTTTTCAATTGCTTCGCGATTTGCGACCAACCAACCCACAATCGCTAACAAAGAAGCCCTTGACATATCAGTGGGCTTTCAACGAAGCCTTATGACATCATAGCTTGCTGCAAAATATTGGTTCAATAGTATGAAGTTTAAATTAACCCCATAAGCTGAGTTAAGGTTCAAGTACTACGAAGCGGAAACAAAATTTTACAAACTTTAATGAAAATCAATGTACAATTAAACGTCCTTAATATTTTTCACTATATTTTTAATGAACTTACATAAAGCTAATCTCTCATAATCTAGAACCTTGAAATGTAAGAATCCCCATTTTTGTAGTTGGCAATCAAAACTATCAAAAATTTTGATTTATTTTTTAAATAAAAAAAATTGTATTACCAACAATGGGCCTAATATAGAAAATTAAATAATATAATAGAGGCGCACATACATAATATAAACACCATGAATGTGCTCTAACTTAGTCAAAGAATTTGTATCATTTTATGGCTTTTTGGTATGGAGTCCAATGGAAAGTAAGTCCACTTAAGTCCGTTCAAAAAAAAAAAATCCAACTTCTACTCCGATTAACTCGACTATATTTAATCGGAGTTGGGTTTAAAGTCATTTTGTACAGAATATGACTTTTGTTAAATAAAAATTTTAATAAAATTTTACTTTTATCAAACACTCTTTAAAATTTTATTTTTACTTTAATCATTCATTCATTAATTCTAATACCACCTTTTTTTTTTTAACACTAACACAAAAATTTTAATAAAATTTTGATAAAATTTTGAAAACAAACACATAATTATAAACAGCTAGCAATTAAAGATAGCTGATGGCTGATCTTATAGACCATATTATTTAGATAAAAACATATGAAATAATTAATGACTCATTCAAGGTGGTAAATATTTTTTTGGAACAAAAAGGTTATTAACTGTGTATATAATTAAAAAACTAGGTAAATTTTAAGTTAAATTGTTGTATGAGTTATTTTCCGTAGGAGATAATGGACCACTGACGGATTGGTCCGTTTTTCTATAGAGATCAAATTGGTTCACTGTCTACAAAAATTAATACAAGGGACAATGAGAGAGAGCAAGTGTGTCATTCGGAGACAACGGACGGTGGAGTTTGCTTCTTCATGGACAGATTGGTTTGAGGAACCCCATAAAGGCACCCAGTAGACCTTTCCATTGGACCCCTATGCCATAACTTCCACCTATTCTATATAATTCTTTACCAATTCTAGCATAAAATACACTTAACAAACTAAAGAAATCATATTTAAACGTGATAAGTTTATACTCTAATATAAATTTTTTATTAAAAAATTAGACTATTATCCAAATCTAAGCATTACTTACAAAAACAATACTTTTAAATATTATTCGGTAGAAAAACATCTTTCAAACCAAAAATGATAAAAAAATTTACCCAAAAAAGATTAAATAAATTATCCATGTTATCAATTTGAAATGATACTGTAACGAATCAAAGTTTACATCTCAAATAATTTTCAACTACAATTAAAAAAATATTTCGTACTGAAAATATAAAATATTCTGTAACTTATGAAACGCCTCATTTTAAAGTCGCAGATAGTTGAATGTTCTGATTCCCGTATGGCAAACGCGATTTAAAAAGGGGAGGTTTTGCTTGAACTTCACTAAAGAGGCTTCCGACTAGAAACAGAAAGGGACGAACGAAAGCTCCTGCTTTTAGAAGTGAAAAAAAGTACGCCTGAAATTGTGTCGGTACGGCACAAGGAAAGTTTTTAATTCCAGATTTTGCAAGTTCTCTTTTCACGTCTCCCCCAACCCTCGCTAAACCTCCCCTCCCTCTCTGCTTCTCGCCGCGGTCGATCTCTGTAATTCGAAGAGGTAAAGTTAACTTCTTTTTCCATTTTCTGTTTCTTCATTTTCTTTTCTTTGCCGTTCTGCTCTGCTTTTTATTTTCTCAGATTATTTTGTGTTTTTCTTTAGATGGCCTAAGAGGCCATGCAGATTCCATGGATCCGAATGTTTGTGTTTTGTGTGGTCCTTTTATTTGTTTGGTCTCTGTTTGATTGCATGGACACCTCTAGTATCGACCAAATGCTTATACTCATCGGAGCGTTTTACCTGTGCAGGTTGTGTAGCGGGCTATTCCTAGTGTCCATCCTGTAGAATGGGATACATAGGGGCGCATGGTGTAGCAGCGCTGCACAGGTACAAGTACAGTGGTGTGGATCATTCCTTAGTCGCCAAATATGTGCTCCAACCCTTTTGGAGTCGCTTCGTTAATTTCTTCCCCCTTTGGATGCCGTAAGTCCTTCACTTTTTTAATTGTATTCCAGATGTAATTGCTTATAGAAAACTATCAACATTTGTAAGTAATATTGCAGTTTGTATGTTCAATGATTTCAAAGCTATCTAATCTGAGGGTATGGCGATCCTCGGAAAGGACGCAAATGTGTTTCCAGAACTACACAAGCCTAGAATCAATATTGGAATATGTCCTTTTAGTTTGACATGTGTAGTAGTATCGAACTCTTCATCTCCTGGTTGTTGATTTTTGGCTGTTCCGTGTTGAAGTTCCATTGCTTACCAGAATATTATTCTTTATATAGGTGGAGGATTAATAGCTAATTTAGAATGTTATAATAGAAGGTTCAATCTTGATATCCTTTCTGTTTCCCAAATTCTGGTTGAAATCTAGAATTTGGGACATTTCTGGGTAATCTTGATGACCCAGATCGCCATGAATTATCCTTCTTTTTTTTTTTTTTTTAATGCTTCCTTAGTAACCTGAGAGCCTCCATGTAGTTGAGTTAACCTGATAACCTGTATGGAGTTAAGTAAACTTGAGAATTTGGGCTGATAGCATAGAATCTCTGGGGCCCCTAAGGTCTTAAACAGACCTTGAACACTATAATGTGAATCAGGAGTCAATTATCTTTTTATTATCACCATATCAGCTACCTATGCAAGACAGAAGTGCCTTCAGTTATCGTGATATAATATCCATGGCTTTTAAGATTTTTAAAGTTTTACTGTTTGGAACTTCCGTCACTATGAATTATATCTTTTTATTACCATGTTTCCTTTGTGCATGTTCTGTAATTTTTTTGTTGGCATTTTTAGAGAGATGGATTCACTTTCTCTTTTTTCTTGGACTTGGCATGTTGCATTTTGGGATCTTCCAAAGTCCAAACATGGTATAATTATCCTTTCTCCTTTTTGCTCTTCCATCCATTTATATCTTTTACTTTGAGATAACGCAGTTGTGCTTGTTCATTCACGGGATTCTCTTCATATTTTGTCAGATCACACTTGTGGGATTCATCTTCTTACTCATTTCTGCGCTGCTTGGCTATGTGAGTGGGAGTTCATCTGTTATTGTATTTTTGTTTTCATAATTTTTTGATTCTGCTGTTCATATTGTGAATTTTATGGGAGTCAATATGTATTAGATGTTTTTACCAGACTTATAGATTTCTTTATAAGTTGAAAACTTGTCTTAAACTATATGCTGGGACTTTTAGCTGGTTAGCCCAAAAACCTTTTGCCTAGAATTCGTATGACAGGTTTTGATCTCAGAATCTTTGATAAGTCTAAACCCCCATGAAGCATGGATGGTATGCAAGAGGTGGATATGAATTGGTTTGATAAATTCATTCTGCAAACCTTGAAAAATTTGGAACATGGAAACTAAAAAAAAAAAACATCATGCTCATCATCACTATATTTCTTCCTGTTCAATGTAGAACTAGATCTTTATTCTAAGATTCCAGGTGTGCCCAACATTCTCCAAGAGAACTTCAGAGATATTGGAAATAGTTGTAACATTCAAAACCTTACCTTCCCCGATCTGGGAATGGTGAAACAATACTTTTATACATAAGCGAGGGAACTCCAGAAAGGTATACACGTACACGATAGATACCATAGCCTTATAACTCCTTGGAGAAGCAGTCTTGTCAGATTTAAGTGCTTATTGTTGCTGTGATCATTAAAGCGAGAAAGAGGTCCTGAATTATAGGTCGATAAAATAGGATTGACTCTATCTTCTTAGTAAAATTTTCAAATATGCATTCACTTTGTCTCCTTGGATATGGTTGATAACTTTCATGGTATAATGATCCTTGCAAGTACTTCTTTTGATACCATTTGTGATTTAGAGAAGTGATACGCTTCTCGAAAACTATATACTAGTGAAAACTATGAATAGTATGATTTACTTGATCATTATTTTTCTGGTCACCAAAATTATTCTGCGTTTCACTTACTCTTTAAGTTATTAGAGAAAGCAACATATTTTTTTGTGGAAATATGCTTTTGGCATATAATCAGTATCATGCGGCAAACACCTAGGCACTACAGTACAAATTAGCAGACTCTACCAAATCCTCTTAAAATTTTGATATGGCTGCCACCTCTTGCTTGTTCTGTCTTCCATATGCATGGGGTTGTGTAGCATGTTATGTGGGAATAGACTCACCATGGTATTTAGTATGGAAATTTCAATTGGATCACTTTGTTTGTAAAGTATTTTGCAATTGACATCTGGCTTAAAAATATGAGGCGGTAGCCATCGGTTGTGTGCTTTGTCCCTAAAATGCATGGGCTTGTTAGACATGTTATGTGGTAATTGGATCTACATATTACTTGGTATGAAAGTTTGGTTGGAATGGTTTGTTGGTGAAGCGTTTTTCTGTTCCCAATTGGCTAACTGTTAATTAGACAGAAAATTTGGTTTAATGTTTTCTTCATAAGTTGCAAAAAGAGAAGTGTTTTTGGTTAGCGTACCCTCAAGAATAAATTCTTGATATATATTTTGTTTCAGATTTATTCACCTCGCTTGGATTCAGCTCCTCCAAGATGGGTTCATTTTGCTCATGGATTGTTACTTTTTCTTTATCAGGTCTGTACAAAATTTATTCAAGCTCTGTGGTCATCTTGTTTCTTATGATTGTGTTGTCATATTTTATGTAAGTTAAGCATGCTTCTCTCCTTACCTGATAGCTTAATAGTGCAATGATAATAAGACAACCATGCAATATATGCTCGAGCTCATTACTTTTCACGTTATCTTGTTCTTATTTTGTGATTTAAGTCAAGACAATTGGCATGTAGATTTTTTACACAAGTTAAGTTCAAAGTTGGGACTGTGTAATTACTTTTATCTCTGTTTGGTATCATTCCATCCTGCTATATGTTCCGTTCAGGGGTTTGGAATACATAGTAGTCGTTGAAAATGCCACTGCTCAAGAACTACTGAGGTGCCTCTAAAATCTTGCAAGTGTCAAAGACTAATTTCTGCAAATGAGAAACTTTTAATGAATTTTATTTTTTGAAATTGTAATATCATGCACCAATATGTAGACAGCCTTTCTTGTCCTCTGAGGTGTCTTTAATGTTGCAGGTCTTTTCTTCGAGGTTCTCAAATCATGTCCCTTTGTTTTTTCTTTCTTCCCCCTCTGTTCTTTCTAACCTGTTACTAGTTCCATGCTAGACCTTTGATGCTGTTGATGGGAAGCAAGCAAGACGGACAAGCTCCTCAAGTCCATTAGGGGAGCTTTTCGACCATGGTGATATGTTGTTTATCTTTCTTTTCTCCTTGTTGTGAGAAATGACTATGGATGAGTAATGTTCTTGTGTTTTCCAATATTTTGCAGGATGTGATGCTCTTGCTTGTGCTGTATGTATTATAATCTTTTTTTCGTTATTTTATAGCCCTTAGATATCCATTATCTCCGTAATTTTCCCCAAATATAGTTGGAGGCATTGGCTTTTGGGAGCACCATTATGGGTGGAAGAAATGCTTTTTGGCTCTGGGTAATTTCAGCCATTCCATTTTTTGGTGCAACTTGGGAACAGTAAGTTGACTTCAATCACCTGGAGGATGAAATTGTACCACTGGGTTTATTGTTTGTTTCTATGTATTCAAGACCAAGTGTGTAACTGTTGATTTGTGTGGATTCTACCAACTGTTGGATGTCTCACTAGCAGTATTGATTTTCTTATTTTCTTTGTCTAGCTATTTCACCAATACCCTTATTCTTCCGGCGATCAATGGACCTACAGAGGGTCTGATGCTGCTTTATTTGGCTCATTTCTTCACAGCTATTGTTGGTATGTTCCTGCTACAATTGTGTGGTTGTCTGTGTCTGTTTCTTTTTAAACCCTTGAATGGTGTGGTTCTGTGCAGATACAAACCAATGTTTTCTGGAAATTTATTCAAAATCCACTATATCATAATTTTCTTTATGGATTTTAATTTATTTTCGGCTACTGCACTTCAATTCTTACTTGAGCACTTAACCTTTCCAGGTGCTGAGTGGTGGGTTCAACAATTTGGAAAGTCTATACCCTTTTTAAATTGGGTTCCATTTCTTCATGGTAAGACTACTCTTCATAAAGCTGATTAATGATAACTCATTCAAATTGGAACTTTTTTTTTTGATAAGTAACTCATTCAAATTGGAACTGAAAAAGCCGTATGGAATCTGGGCTAAAAATTCTTGCGTGATGTTCTATGATGGTTTAGCAAGATTTCCACCATAATGTTTTTATTGTGAGATATGTTTTCTGGGGTCTTTTAGCTGAAACCTGTTTCTGTTTGTATTTGATTGAATGTTCTTAAATTGTCTCATTTTGTAGGCTTTAATGGAGATGTTCTATGGCAGTTGTAGATCCTAGAACAATCTCTTAACCTTTATTTTTTTGGTGAGAGATATAATAATAAATGCCATGGGAATGTGCTTTTTTTTTTTTTTTTTTTTATAGCCAAGAAACATTTTATTGAAAGCATAGGAAATTACAGCTGAGAACTTACAATAGAAAAGACCCAAAGGGCTAGCAAGAAATCTAGGGGCCAAAGCCTATAAATGAAGACGCAAGGTCCTTGAAGGATGTTGTGGGCTTGCCCACAACAAGTGAACCCAAAGGCCCACGGACAGCGGTGAGACCCGCGGAAATGGGTTCGAAGGCCCATAGAAAGTAACAACCACTGGGCAAGACATTGGCGATTGGTGCTGAAGGAGGGACAGACACATTGTCGATCCTAATCCCTTAGAGCACTTCATATGCAAATACCAACTGTAAATACTACACAGAAATAAACATGCCAAAAGTAATCCCCAACAGGTAGATAAGCCCAAACGGGCAGATAGTTGACAAAAGCAACAAACTAAGGTGAGAAGACATTGGCCAGAGCTAAGGGTGGCGCGTGGTGGCGATTGGAGGAGATCAACAGCCTTGGGGGGAAGTCAGGAGCCGCAGAGACCGATCCTGGGTAGAGTGGCAAGTCACGGGAGACGGAGGGGCAGTTTGCATCGACTGGAGAGCTCGGCTCATGAGACGCGGTGTGCGTCTCCATCACGCCCGATATATGTCTATGTGTAGATTGGGGCCGTTGGAGTTTGACCATGGGGCCAGTTCCAGTCGAATCTTGCCGGAAACCTCTATTTGCGGTTCACGTACCACCTAAAAAGAAAAACAAAAGACCCACAACCAGCTAGTTGGACCAAAGAGGGGGAGAAGGAAAGAGGGAAAGGGAGAAGGGAGAGGGGAGAGGGGGGAAGAGAGAAAGGAGGAAGGGAGGAGCCGCAGCTCCCGCCCTCCTCTTGGAGGGTTTTTATTTCGGGGCTGCAGAGAGTTTAGAGAGAGAGAGTTTTATGCGCAGCCTTGGGGGAATGTGCTGTTAACGTCAAATCTTTAAAACTTTTTTTCCTCAGCTACTGTGCCTCTTGGGCTTTATTTTGCTAAATGTTGTATTTAGTAAATAAAGGGTAAAGATCTTTTGGTGTGGGCTTCACTTGAAACTGTAATAAAATCGCCTTACGTTTATTTTTTGTTTTTATCTTCTGTTGGCTCTTACTTGTAGCTAATGTATAATCTTCCATTAGCTGGGCACATCTACCTTGTCTTTAAGACATTCATTTGAATGCATTTTTCATAGGATCCTAATCTGTTGATATGCTTATGAATCTGACACGTCTTTTGTTTTGCTCTTTTTCCAGGGTGTCCTTTTCAGTGGGCACTCTTTACATCCTGCAATCGCATCTACACATTCCTTCTTTAAGATGGCTCCTATTTGTTGGCTTTCCGCTTTTCATTGCTCCGTTTTTACCCTCAGTTTGGATGGCCAACTTTTTTTTTTTTTTTCTGGTGGAATATTTTTTGATTGGAAGTAGTGTAGATTTTATTTGGGTTTGTAAAAAGTGTGTTGGAGTTTGTAAAAAGGTGTTGCTGTTTGTGAAAAGTTGGAATTTGTAAAAGAAAGTGTTAAAAAGTTATTGGACTTTGTGAAAAAGTGGTTGTGAAATTTTTTTGAAACATTTTCCACTCCATACAAACCGAGGAAGATGCTAGAACTTCTTAAGTTGTACTGTTTCTGCAGGAAGATATTGAACTATACCTTCTTTCATCTTACCTCTTTGTTTGGCAGTAAATAAAAGTAGCTACATTGATGATATATTTGTATTTAGGGCTGTGCGTCGGTGGTGGCGGTGGCAGTTATGGCCACCACCGCCACTGCCTAGGGCAGTGTCCCGTTTTCCCCAACCGCCTCTAATACCGGTTACCGGTGCCCAGCGGTGACGGTGCTACCGGTGGCGGTAGCGGTAGATCGTTCACCGCTGGGCCTATTTTTTGGGCCTTTTGGGCCACTCTTTTTTGGGCCCATTTTGGGGCCAAATTCTCTCGTGTACATCACAGATTCACAATGATCGCATAAGATGTAAAAGACACAGCACATCGACCTGAAAATGAAGCTATAGGTTTCAATAAAAATAAGAGAGAGAGAGAGAGAGGCAGAGAGCCTTATTGGCACGGGGGAGCAGCTGTGGCACGGCAGCAGCTATGGCACGGCAGATCAGCTGTACCTGTGAGAGGGAGTGACAGAGATGAGAGTCAAAAGAGAGAGAGAGAGAGGCAGAGAAAAAGAGAGACGGAGAAGGAGAGAGAGCCTTACTGTGATGGAGAGAGAGATGGTGACAAGGGCACGATGGAGCAGCTGTGAGAGGCGGTGAGAGCATTGAGAGGGGGAGGCCGAAGGGACAAGAGGCGTGCTTGAGAGAGAGAGAGGGGGGGATGTGAAATGAAATGCTGGGGGGTAGGGGGAAACCCTAAAGCTTCTTAAATAAAATGATGCCATGGTGTCTTAAAAAAAAAAGAAAAAAATTTTAAAACAAGATTTTGGCGGTGAACCGCTTAGTGGTGGGCTGTTTGCCATTTTCACCGCTAATGGGTGAAAATGGCAACCGGTACTGCTCCCTAAATTTTCAATTTGTACTTCCTGAGTAATTGGTTTTTACCTTTTCATTACCTCTTTAGTTTATCTATCGCCGTAGAGGATTGTTGATAAAATCTTGCCTTTCTTATGCAATTGTTTAAAATGTTATATGTTTCTCTTTTATGTTTTGTCACTACAGAAATTTCAACATACAAAGCAGTGTTGTGGCTGATGACTGCTTTTGGTGTTATACCGACAGTCATATTCAAGTATGTACTGTCCTAAATTATTAGAGTTAAAAGTTTTCTTCCTTTGTTGGCATGTTTAATCTTGCATCTGACACGTGTTTCTTACTTATGATACGTCCATTGTGACCTTTTAAACTCCAGATTGTCTTTCTGCACGTGTTTTTTTTTTCTGCTGACCCAGTACTCGTCCTATGGAAACCAGACTGAAATTTCCTTGACATTATATGGCTGTGATTGGTGGGCTATGAAATGTTTATGTATGTCTTTTAGAGATAGCAACCAAGAGTCAATTGGGATAGTACTTTCCGATAAAATACATTTTGTGTGGAGAAAGTTGATCTTACAATTTTAAACACCAAAAGATTAGCCTATTCCTTTCAGAACTCCCATGTATGACCTATTTCCTTTCAGAACTCCTATGTATGACCCATTATTGTCATCCTATGAAGGTCGGCTTAGATCTCCCTTGTTTTTATCTTTCTTTGCAGCATACGCAATGTTTATAAGGTAGTTCAAGCGAGAAAAGGCAACATGCTGCTGGCATTAGCAATGGTAATACTACAACCTATTTTGATACATGTCTCTTGCTTATGGTTGCTTATAAGAGATGTAATAACGTTTTCTTACTGGGTCTGTTTTAGCTTTGCCCCTTTGTTGCTCTCTTGGGAGGAGTCCTTGTTTGGTATGACTGAAATCGCTCTTATGTTCTACAAATTTTACTTGCTCTTTACCGTGCATCTTGCTTTACATGTTTTTTTACGCACATAGTGGCATTGATTCTTGATGCAGGGACTATCTGTCTCCATCTGACATAATCGGGGACTATCCGCATTTAGCTGTATTAGGAACTGGACTTGCTTTTGGTTTCCTTGTGGTAAGATATGTTTCATTTTGTCTACCCATCCACTTGAAGTTTCTATTTTCTTTGTCTGAATTGGATGACTTTGTTGCTAGTGCTTATATTATGTAGTGTTTCTTTTTCATCTATTCGTTGTCTTTCAGTTTCATTGTTCTTTGGGTTTGGGGACTTGGATCCTGTGGAAACCATGTCATCTGAATATTTTTAGGGATTCTCATTCCACTTTACATGGGTTTAAATTTTAGTTCATTCTGAGTCTCTTTTGTTTTCTTTCGCTTTCATTTTTCTGCTAGATTCCACTATCAGCCCTGTAGAAGGGGTCTTTGTTCCTTATTCTCTCTTATTGGTTTTGTGTTTGAAGTTTTCTAAGTGCTGAGGGTTTAGAGTCTTGGGACAACAGTATGTAAGTTGTGTACTTGGCTATTTACCCTATATGGTTTCTTTTTTAATTTCCTGTGTATTAGAATGCTGGATTGAAAGCGTTGGATTCAAATTGGTTGTGCTTTAGGCTACATGGATACATTTCTTATGGCAGTCACAGTAGGCAACTTATGAAATGAATTTGATGGTACCCATCCTGCAAGAATCAGGAGTTGATAATAACATGGGTCTTTGTGCTAGAATAGGGCTTAGCAAATAATGTGTTTTGAAGAATTGGCTGTGTTATTTTTAATTCAGCAATGTTATTTGTTGAGCCTAGTTGGATGTCTGAGAGGGACTGCGAGGCCGTTTGTCCCTTTATTCTTTCCATCCTACCAAAGAAGTATAATTCGTAAACACAGATCAGCCAATTGTTCTCTGATAGCATCCACTTTGGTAGAAATTTCTGGTGATCAAAGTTTTCTGGTTATGGTAGTAGCCTCATCATAGTGTGTAAGCATTTTGGTATTTGCCATATGGTCATCACTTAGGGTAAATAATAGAGAAAGTTCCTGTATTTCTGGCCTTACGCACAGGGGTTGGGATTGGCAGATTCCCTATGACTAGTGGCTTTTCTTTCAATACTTTTATCTGAGGGCATAAAACGTTTAAAAGCCACAATTTTAACACTCAGAGCTTAAAAGCAAATGGCTCAAAGCCGGAGTTTCTCTCCTATTTTTGTAAGAAATAAACACATGGTAAATATCAAAATCCTTGGATCATGAAGCTCTACTATCATAACAGAAAACCTTGATCATTGTATATGGGTGCCAGTTTCCCTTGATTGTCACTAAGATGTGAAATTGGGATCAACAAACAACATTGCTAAATTTACAAATAGCACATTAGCCATATCTTTGTAATAAATACGTTTGTTAAGCTATTTCTATGGGCACAAGAAAACATATTCTAGTCAATTCCTGATTCTTTCAGGATGTATACAACCAAATCATTTCATAAGCTGTCTATTGTGTTCCATGGGACATCCATGCACTGTGGGTTGTTTGGATGATGTATCTCTGCCCTGTGTGGATCCACTCCCTTGTCAGTGAGATATAAACCATTTGACATCCGTTGCAGGGTGCACTGCGCAGAGGCTCTCCCCATCGTGAGTCAGCCTTTTCTTTTTCTTGCTTGTTTTTATCTCAGGTAGAAATTGATTGTGTCTCTCTCTAGGGATATTGAAATTTGATTTCAATCTTGTCAAAATCAGGGTCTTAGAAGCTAAAAATTGAAAACTTGGGTCTTAAAAGCAAAAGTCCCAAAGTACTGATGTCTGTTATTCTCCATCCATATAATTTTTGTAGTGCTGTGACTGACATATGATTGTTGTTCAATAAAACTCTTTCGATGGATGCTCTGCTATTTTGATGTGCCAGTCTGGCGAATACCAGGAAATGGAAGTCCTGGGAGAGATTTTTTTTTTTTTAATTCCCCATATGTGCAGTAGAACCGTGATGTTGCATAGATGACCCTGTAAGGAAGCATGAATAGTTGCAGTGTTACGATTGAGGATGTTTTATATGGCTTGCAGCAATCGGACATTTTCCTCGGGTAGCCTCAGACAGTGATTTACAATTTTCAAATGTATTATAAATAAATAATTAACACTATATACACACAAATTTATAAGCTTAGCTTGACATCTTTATTAGTTTCTTCCCTTGTTTTCTGTTGTCTTCTTGATACCTTTAGAGTTTGTTGGTACTTCTTATGTACTTCTTGCTGTGTCGAATTTTAATTTATGCTTTTCATGAGCATCAATTCTATTGACAATAAAATCTTTTTCATCAAATTGTTGCTGAATTACGGCTGTTTTGGCAGGGGAGGATGATCCTTGCTCATTTGTGTGATGAACCAAAGGGCTTGAAAACTACCATGTGCTTGGTATGTTCATTTTCATAACTAACCCATCAAAATAAGTTTGTGATTTGAAATGCTGTTAAAGTTCATGGCTCTTTTCTAGTTAATGTTTTGCTTCCTTTCATTTCTTATTTGTTTTTGTTTTGTTTTGTTTGTCTTTCGTTTTAACTTTGGCTGGGAATAGCAATCTATTTCCATTGTAACTGTTGAAGGGTGCGTTTGAGGACCACTGGATATGTGAAACCGAACTGTAAAAGTTTAACTCAAAACCAATTGCGTGTATGACATTTGTCCCTTTTTGTTTTTATTCTTTTTTATTTACTTAGGTCTGCTACTCGAGAAAGAATTTGTAGCATAAATTTCCATCATTTATTAAAGTTCCCTGTTCTCCAGCGATATACATAGACTGACGAATTTTTCATTGTCGTTTATTTAGAGAAAGGTAACCTCATCTTTTTTTCTAGTTCACCAATCTCCACTGATGTCCATAGACTAACTATTTTTTATTGTTATATAATAGCTTGTTAAGTTTTGTTCACTCCATTTGTTAGAACCAAAAGGTAGTCTTGAATTCCCTAGTGCGATAGGGTTGTGGTGATGCGAAGAAAATGACACAAACACAGATCTCAGGGGAGTTGATAGAATGGAAGCACCAGTGATCTGTTGGTATTTTGGAGTCTTGAGCAAGGAATCTGATAATGGTCAAGTATGTTACGAAAGCATATTCCAGCCCATTCATTGACATCCTGAATTTTGTGGCTCAACTCTGACTTGCGTAGTTGACAAAAGCTAAGTTTGAATTTGCCGTTAGTTTTCTGTGGTGCAGATCCCCTGCATGAGGGAATTTCTACGGAAAATAAAAATGCAGAAGTTATTATGCATGCCAATTCTTTTTATTAGTGGTGTGTAATTTGATTCTAAAATCGGTGAGCTTCATTTCTTGACATGAGATAAATTTGGCTTCTCCGTCCAGTCTTTTGCTAGAACTAGAAATTGGAGAAATAAAAGGGGAAGTTAGTTTCTGTCTTGTTGAAGTGCTACAATACTGCTCTAGTTAATCTTTTATCCGGCAAGCCAGCAAGCCAATGTTAATGGATTCTCATTCTTATTGTTAGGATACACTTCCTAGACCCTAAATGCAGGGGTGTATTTATCTTATATCTTGCAACTGTTATCCATGAGAACAGGATCTTTTGTCCCGTGGTCCCATTACCTAATTATCTAATTGTTCTTTGTATTTTGTTTTCTATGGAATTTCATGATGAAAAGACAATCTATGTAAAGGTGGATTTAAATGTGTGATAAACAAGATGCCAATGGCCTAAAGGCTAAGGACATTTCCACCTCATAAGTAGGGGTGTTTGATGAGATCATACCAAGTCCCATTGGGTGTTCAGTCAATGAACTAAAAAGAAACAGTTGCGATTACTAATATTTTTACTTTGTGCAGTCACTGCTGTGTCTCCCTTTTGCCATTGCAAATGCACTCACAGCCAGGTTGAATGATGGGTATGTTGTAATTTCATTTTGGAACTCGTCATTCAATTTGTAATTGTTGTTTTATTTCACTGATGAACCTCGGTTGATTTTTGTGCAGAGTTCCTCTAGTTGACGAAAGCTTGGTTCTTCTTCTTTATTGTCTATTCTCACGTATGGTGACTTTCATCATTTTTTCATCTTAATGCATATTGTTAACTGTTTAAATTCGTTATGTATTTGGATTTGTCAAACTCCCGTTCCAAATTGTTTTATTTGAAATCAGTCTTTGTTCTCCTTTCTGAGCTTATTGTTGGAGAAATATATGCAGGCTTTTGCTTCTGCAGTGTCTCCTTGAGAATATATTGTTTTAGCTATTATTATTATTGGTTAGATATTTATTACGGTCATTTTGTGATGAAATTTCTTTCGAGTCTTTCTTCTATCTATGAAAAGTGATGAAACTTCTTGCCATTCTGCATCTACCTAACCTCTTATTAAATTCAGTGGGGCTCTATTTGCACTTTGCCACGTCGGTCATTCATGAAATTACAACCGCATTGGGAATTTGTTGCTTCAGGTCAGAAGATAGCTGCAACTCTCTAGCCTTTCAAATTCCTGTTTGCTCAAAGCAGGTTTAGAATGGATTTGGGTTTTAGGGTTCCAAAAATCATTTCTTAGACTGCCCCATTTGCCCAAATGATGTTCAAGTTTATGATATATCTGCTCCTCCTTATGCAATGTTTGGATAAAAATTAAAGAGCGGAATTCTGTTATTTTATTTTTGGTGAATTGCCAAGGCATAGGTTCCGAAAAATAGGTTTGCTATTTAACGTATATCAAAATTTTCAAAAGCCTGCTCTTGGTTTAAGAATGACCCTACTATTTATTTGCTACCTCCCATATTTTCATTGCCCTGGTTTCTTGTCAATGGAAACTCTGTACTGTGCAAGAGTGATGGAACTTGAAACTGCATTTTTGTTAATTACAGGATAACCAGGAAAGAAGCTTGATTTTTGCTGGTGTTCGCTCTGGATGTCCTTCCCAGAATCCCAGGTTCACCATCTTTGGTCAGGATTTCCGAACTTTTCCTACAAATTTAAAATGTTATGACCAGTAGTTTGATATCTATTGTTCCTGGCTGTATCTAGGATACTAATATCCTGCAGATTTCCTGACTTTTTCCTTCTTTTTGCCTTGCAGCTGTCAAGTCAAGAACGATGAAGGTACACAGATGTTTTGGTTGTTTAATTTTTATAAGATGAAGACATAGTAATCTGTGTATTTATGATGCCTACCTTTTGTAATCGATTGTTTGTATTGGGAATAGAGTAGCAGGATCAGTTTTTAGATATGTAATACAAAGTATTAGGAATCTGCAGCATGTGATATCTTAGTGGGCATGTTACATATTATGGGTTCCTTTCTTTTTATAAGCTCCCTCAGGTCCAATGAATTCTGCTGCCCTCCTACTTCACTCACCCGTAATAGGAACTCCTTTTACCTGAAGGCGTTTAAATTTGTTTCAATCGTCTAAAGTCTAAAACCAGCAGAAATATGCATTATTTTTATTAAGAAGCGAAATAATCAAACGGTGCATGAACACGCGGACTATAGAAAAAATTGGAAGTAACAGATTATTAACATGTCACCACCGACTTTGGGCATGGAAAGATAATGGCATACATGGCTCGGAAAGGAGTTTTTGGAAGTTTGCATTTTCTCTTAAGAACTACATGTTGAATTTGATAGGCTAAATCAATAGCCCAAGCTGATGATTGTAGATGAGTCACTTCATTTCGATGAATAATGTACTGCTGTTTGAGTTTTATAATCTCTTGCATTGTTCTTGAAGCAATTCATTGTCAGAATAGCTTGGAGTTCAAGATGCAAGAGTTCCTTTTGTAAATGGAGGTTTTCAAAAATTTAAAAACAAGTTTAAATACTTCTATGATCATCCTCTAAGCTTCTCAAACTCCATAATTTTCAATCAGATCTTGAGACTTCTATAATGGAGATAAAAAATCATGAATACTACCTTTAATGAGTTATCTCAATCACAAAGAAATAGACATTTAACAATACCATTTGAGATTCAACAAAGGATCAATTGATAAGCAAATCTCAACACATGTATATAATCAGCACCAAATAAATAATGAGAGAACCAATAAGGATTATTATCATAAAATGTGATAAAACAAGATGTTCTCAACAAAGTAGAAGTGAAAAAAAAATACAACCTTAAATAGATACTGAGAGATAATCAACAAAAATAAATGTCCCTTATAAAGGTACAAAGAAAACAGCACAAATCTCTCTAAACTTCTCTCCCTTTAGCATCATCAAAAAGTAGGGTAAAGGGGTAGGAAACTAACAGGATTACGCATTATGACCAAGTGGGGATGGAGGACCAAGGTTGATGTCATATTGGCGAAGAAGTTTCCTCCAAGAGGTGTTGAACCAGTACACCCAAGGCATCACATTGGGACGAAGTGCTCTATTTGAATCCATGATAACCTTAGTGGTTTGAGTAATGTTCTCACATGATTGCTTCACAAAAGCCTGTAGCTCAGTAGAGGTGACTTTGAACTCATCAGTGGTGGTCTTGATCTCATCCTGAACATCTTGGATTGCTACACCAGCCATTGTGATGATGTTGTTGACCTGATGCTTTAGGGACCTAAGATCTCTGTCAAGTGTCACAAAACTTTCAGCATGAGCAATGAGAAGATTCTTAATGTCATCAAACCCCATCTTCACACTTGCAGCAATGTCATCAACACTCTTGCCCAATTTCTTCTACTCATCCTTTAACTCAGCAATAGAGGCCTCAAGTTGAGCCAACTGAGGCTCATGGCTCATAGGAGCAGCAGGTTTAGAGGAGGAGGCAATGTAGGGAGAATGAACTGTAGAAATGGAAGTCCTTTCACCCACAACAATTCTGTCAACCTCATCACCATCATCATCATCATCACCATCTTCTGAATTAGAACCACCCTTCTGAAGTGTCGTCACACCTTTCTTGACCCATGCACCATCATCATTTTCAGCAAGCCCCATTAGCCTGAGGGTTTTTTTATTATACTCTTTTGAGTCCTTAGGTTTTTCCCTTACTTCCTCAGTTACTTCAACCTCAAACTAAGGATGAGTACGGGAACGGAGTACCGGAATAGGAATTTTCATTCCGGTTCCATATTTGGGCCTAAAGGCCCAAAATTGGGCTGTTTTTTTTTAAAAAAAAAAAATTCCCTGTTGCAGCAATTTCATAATAAGGTTTTTAAACATATCATTCCATCATGATCATTAAGACATCAAAGGAAAAAAAAAAATTACATAATTACATTTTGTATCCATAATTACATTCTGTCCCAAATAAACTAAACTATACTAAAAAGAGAATGAGAGATTTCTATCTAGTTCTTGTAAGTTGTACACAAAGTGGTTATGAAATGTAGGCATAATAACTTGCCAAAAATAAAACATAATCAACAACAAAATAAATATAAATAGCAAAAATAAAATGCTAATGACTTGGAGAATACGTGACTTGAAAATATACATCAATAAATTCCATGCATTAGAACTATAGAACTTACAAAATGAGATTGCTACAGTTGTGCCATAAATTCCATCCTGAGAATGAAGAGTCAGGTGCACTAACTAGCACACAAAAACAAAAATTATTACGCTTTATGGTTTGTCTCTAGCTTCACATATTGGGGAAAATAAAAAAGACAGCAAAGAGCACCAGACTGAGGACTACCAACCAAACCTCAAAGAACAAAAAAATAGCTATAGAAAAATAATCTTAGAAAACATAATGATAGAATTCTGAAAGAACTAAGCAATACCAAACTTCTAATTTTGTATTTATGTGCTTGGGCATGTGAGTGTGCGTGCTTTTTTATGATATAAACTTTTTGAACAACCTTGATTACTTCTAGCATATAAAGAACATAAAATTGACATATGTGAATAAACTTATTAATCATGAATGTAGGTTACAAAGATGGTCAAATCAATGTTGAAGACCATTTGCAGTAAGTTCATTTAATCAAGACGAGAAGCATTTATTCAGTAAACATATAAGTAAAGATTAAAACTTAGAAAATCAAGCAGAAGCATACATTTAGGTACACTATCACGTCGATGTTTACTACAAACATAAAATCCCAACAACAGAGCATAGTAATTAGAACATAGTTGTATAGAAGTGCAAATAATTCCATAAATGTAAACCAGCAAATTAAAACATCAGAATAAATTCCAACACAGAGCATCTTAGGTCTCTTACCAGCCCAAAATGTTTACTAGCCCAAAGAATGTTTAGCTTATTTCTCTGATATTCTCAAGTTCTCCATCTCTATGAAAGAAAAACAAAACAAAACAATTATAAAAGAAATACTAAGAACCAAATAATCAATTAACAAAGCAAAACATTTTAACAAATAAAAAAGTACACACATATCTAGTTTGTAACTCAAGGGATCATTTCTACTATCCACGTCACCATCATCTTCATCAAGTAAAGGAGTAGCATGCAACCAATTTTGTGCACATATGAGGCCCTCCACGGTACAAGGCGCCAAAGAAGAGCGAAAAGCATCCAACACTCTACCGGAAGTGCTAAAAGCGGACTCAGATGGCACGGTAGTAATTGGGATAGCCAACACATCCTTCGCAATGCGAGAAAGAACTTGAAACTTCTGAGAATTCACCTTCCACCACAACAAAATATCAAAACTCGACACCTTTAGTTCCACATCTTCAATCAAGTATCTCTCCATCTCAGACTTACTATCTAGCAAGTTTTGTTCCTATCGATAAGTAGGAAGACCTCTTCGTATACACTGATCAATATTCATCAATTCATCCATACTTGCAGAACTTTGACTTTCACTTGTCTGTGCTGATTGGGTTATGACACCTCCATTATACTCCTTAAACATTGTTTCTAGAGTACCTCGCACCATGGAAGTGAAATCCATGCCCTTATCCTTCCCAAAATTGTTGATAGCCCAATACTCTAAAGTGATGAGTTTAAAACGAGGATCCAATACTGCAACTACCAATAAAAGTCTGTTCACATTCCTCAAATCCCCCCTATACTTATCATACTTGCTTTGCATCCTTTTAGCCATGTCACGAAGCAAGATATCAGAACAATTAATAAAGGTCTCCAAATGAAACTTAATTTTTGCCAACTCCTTAAAAAATGCATTTGGAGTTACATATGTTGACCCCGATATGCGTAGGGTGACCCTATAGAACACTTTCAAAAACTTCACAAATTGTCTAATGTGCTTCCAATCCTCAAATGAAGGTACCCCCAATCCCTTCCTTCCATGACCATCTTCATTCAAATACATCACTAAGTTCCCATCTCCCTCCAACATATCCTCAAAAATCCCCTGAAATTTTTCAGCCCTTTCCAACATGATATAAATCGAGTTCCATCGAGTTGGTACATCCATTTGCAAGAAATTGCTTTCAGACGTCGTTCTATTTACAGCGGCCTTCTTGAACCTAGAAGCCTTTGAGGACTAGATTTCACATATTTAATGATATTCCGTATCTTTGCAACGGAATCATCCAACTCCTTCAAACCCTCATGAACAACAAGATTCAAAATATGTGCAGCACACCACATATGAATGAACTCATGCTCACAAACAATATTTGCCCCAACTCCTAATTGCTTTCTTTTCACTTGATCAATTGCAGCATCATTGTTGGTTGCATTATCAACCGTGATTGTGAGAATTTTGTCAATCCCCCAAATCTTCATACATCCCTCTATCTCTTTCCCAATACTGGCTCCCTTATGATCAGTTATACGACGAAAGTAAAGAATCCTCTTCCGTAAACACCACCTCCTATCAATAAAGTGGGCTGTCACGCATATATAATTCACATTCTGAACTGATGTCCACATATCAGTGGTAAAACACACTCTATGACTTTCTATGGAAATTGCCTCTTTTAGCTTAGTCATTTCTTCTATATACAACTCCATACAATCCTTCATGATCGTAAATCTAGTGGGCATTTTAAAGCGGGGCTCAAGTCTCTCCACCAATTTCCTAAACCCTAACCTCTGCACAGTTCTAAAAAGCATCTCACTCATGATCAAATATTTAGCAATACAACTCCTTACCTCGTTTTCACTATAAGTATCCAACTTGAAAACACCCTTATCATTCCTTGATGCTTTCGAAGCATCCAATGTCAACCTAGATTGAGTCTTGTCTAATTGGCCTTATTGCTTCAAATATGGCAAGCAACGTTTCAAATGAGCCCTCATACCTGAAGTCCCCTGGTGTTTCAGGGTGGCACCCAACCTTGGACTTACAATGATGACACTTGGCTTCAGAGTGTTCAGGTTTGACAACTGGCAGAATTTTAGTGAAATGATCCCACACAAAACTCTTGCAAGCATTCTTTCTCTTTTTAACAGGTTGTTCTTCTGGTTGATTGGTAATATCCTCATGACCACTAGACTGAGGACTACTAACTGATTCATCAGGTACTGGACCACCAATACTAGGGCAAGACCCTATATTTATAGTAGGTGTAATACTAATCTCATCCACTTGACATTAAACATATTTGATTTTCAGTTCATTTGAATAAAAAAATTAATTGCAAAATGACTAAATCTATCTAAATAAACTTTAAATAGCTATGTTCACAACCTAAAGGATCTAAGCATAAACAAGAAGTCCAAACTCCAATTCTCCAAGAGAAAATTAGAAATGTTCACAAATATTCACTATCTATTAACAAACATGTTCACATTTCAATTATCAAACATGTTCTCTATCAATTATCAAGCATGTTCACATTTCAATCAAACATGTTCACTATCAATGATTAAAAGTTTATCAATTTTTTCATCAGCACTACTTCAACAATTTTAAACAAAACGAATAAGACTTCATTTTATTTTTATTTTTCTTACAAATGGTAGACTACGTGGTCAGTTTTTTCATTAACCGAATCATTCCTTCACACATACACAAACACCCACAAAAACAAAAGTCAAAGATAATAGGAAAAGGATCTAAGCTTATGATGCAACTACCCATGTTGTTGAGGCCCTCGGCAACTCACATTTATGCAAAGCATCAAATTTCAGCAGCTCAAAGAACTAAAATTCTCCTTACTTTGGAGAGCATATTCTAAGGTTGTACATGGATTGAAGGTCTGAGTTGTACTTTTAATAACACCTTAAAAAGATTCTATCTCCATACAAAACTTGTCATTGAAACAATTGACCATGCATTCCACATGAAGAATTAAAACTTCTACCTGCTCCCAAAGTTGAAATCAATCTCATATATGGAGCAAATACAAACTTCTAAATAACTGAGTCAAGAATAAACAGTCAGGAAACACAGAGAACTTTTATGCTTCATATGGCGGTAACTTTTACAACACCCTTCATTTGGCAGCAACTTTTACAGCTTTTAGAGTACGGTTTTAAGCATCACTAGGTTAACAACTAACTCCAAGCAGAAACCATATCCATATGCGTGTAATGCTTATGATTTATAGCTAGGTATTGGTCTGATGTAACTAATACGGTAAAGTAATCATACCTTGGTGAGACTTGAGAGAGAGATTTGGTGCCCAAATAATCAACCCTAAAGAGATTTCTTCAATGACCGAATCTGCCAACAAAATCATGAAAATCCCAAAATCAAATTAACAAACCCTAAAGCAATTTAAAGACTAAATACAACATTTACAAAACTAAAATTAACAAACCCTTGGTGAAAGAGAGTCGATGAGAGATTCGGCCACCAAAACTCAACTGATGGTAGCAACCTGTGAGAGAGAGAGAGAGAGATTTCAGGAGGGTTAGGAGAGAGTTGCGAGATCTGAGAGAGAGAGAGAGAGAGAGAGAGAGGGAGAGATGGAGATTTTGGGAAGGAGGCTGGAAGGGACGGAGGCCGGACTCAATTGGGGGGGGGGGGCTGTCACTGGCTGCTGGGAGGTGAACTTAGGGTTGTGAGGAGACTTACTGACTTAGGAAAATTTTTTGAAGACTCGCGAAGGTAGAACGAAACTCACATTTGTGCCTTTGTGGTTTGTCTTCGTGTGACCTGGGTCATTTTGACCCAGGTCACATAACTCACGTTTGTTTGTTTTTTTGTTTTTTTTTTTAAAAAACAGGGCTCAAATAGTGCCGTTTGAGCCATGAAATTAATTTTTTTTTTTAAATGTCGGAACTAGAAAATTCTGGCATTGTCGCCGGAATTTTCAGTTCCAGTTCCAGAATTTTCCTAAAATGGGTTCCGATACCGGAATAGGCTAGAACCTATACCGGAACCAAAAATTTCGGTTTTCACAGGATAATTTTCTCACCCTTACCTCAAACATACGAAAAATATGAGTAAAGAGCATACCATAAGGCAATCCTTGCTTCTTTTTCTCTAAGGTAGCCTTCATATGATTTAACATCAAATGTCCAAGATTTATGAGAGTTATAGTGATTAAATAGTACAAACATGTCCAAGAATGTGAGATATTCAAATTTTCCAATTCTTGGAAGAATTATGTTGCAAACCATGTGATGCAGGAGTCTTCTATGCATTGTTAAGTCACTAGCTTCAGGCTTAACTACTTCATCTAGATTAGGGTTATCCAATACAACCCTAAGTATCTCACTGAGCTCAAACTCAGAAAGCTCACTCCAACCATAAGAGTTAAAAATTTTTTTGCCTAAGTTAGAAGAGGAGGCAAAATTGTTGAGGGAAGTTACAGATAAATCCAAGTGCTTCCCATTGACTAAGCTTGATCCATCCTTAGTCACAGTGTATGCAAAATTGGCAAAAGCCAGTTTAACCAAAAATAAGGAAAAACATCCACCTTCATACCCACAAATGCAGACCATCCCTGAAAAAATCAAACTTTAAACACACAAAATATCCTAGAAAGAAAAGCAAACCTTTTAGTCCAAATAAATTTTATGAGGAAAAAAAATATACACCAAAGAAGCGAGATAAGAGTAAAGTAAAATGTTACAAATGTGGAAACTACGGATATTACAAAACAAAATGTTATGTAAAAGATAAAATTAAAACTTGAAATTCCCCTCGAAGAAAAAGAAAATTATATTCAATTTTAGAATTAAAAGACACAAATGAAAGTAGTGAGAATGAAATAATAAGAGAATTTAGTAGTACAAGTTATAGTGATAAACAATCTAATTGTAGTAACCCTGACACAAAAATAGGGTGTAATGATAGTTGTTTTCAAACAATTAACATAATAAGCAAAACAACTAATTCCTTAAGTAAAAAGGAAGAACTTCTATTAGATTTAATTGAAAAAATAGAAGATAATGAATTAAAAGCTCAATATCTTAACCAATTTAAGAGTCTTTTAGGTAAAAATGAAACTTTAAATAAAAAATTATAGAACCACAAGTAAGCCTTAATAGAATTTTAGATAAATTCAAGCAGACAAAAAAAAGAAGCAACTCTCCAAGATTTACATTACGAGTGAACGAAGTAAAACAAGAATTAAAAGTTAAAAATAAATACTTATAACAAGAAATAACCAAATAAAAATTGATCAAAATTTTCTTAAAAAACAAAGTCAAGAATTATTCGAAGAAGAACTTCAAGAAAATCATGGCAAAGACCTTAAATAGAAGAGGAACATAATAATAAATTTTTAAGGTTAGTAAACAAAATAAATTTCCGAAAATGGCATTCAAATGTAACTATTATAGTTAGTAATGAATACACGTTTAAAGTCATGCCTTAATTGATTTTCGTGCAGATTTAAATTGCATACATGAAGGCATAATTCCAGCTAAATATTATGAGAAAACAAAGGAAAATTTATCATCAACAAATGGAAGTAAAATGAATATTAATTACAAATTATCTAAGGTATATATATGTAAATATAATATTTGTTTTAAGACACCATTGTTCTAATAAAAAACATGTCTGGCTAGAAAGTAGTATTAGGCAACCCTTTTATCTATCTGTTATATCCTTTCAAAATAAGTAACAAAGGAATAAAAACAAATGTATTAGGCCAAGAGATCACATTTGAATTCACAAGAAGTTCGCAGCCAAGAGAATTAAATGCCTTAAAAAAAGTATCAATCACAAAAAATATTCAACTTATCAAAAGTAAAGGAAATCATATTAGTTGTCTTAAGGAAGAAATCAAATATAAAATAATTGAAGACCAAATAGTCAATACAACCATTCAACAAAAAATTGAATTTTAAGTTAATAGAGAAACAAGTATGTTTTGATCTTCTTACTGCTTTTTGGCAGAGGAAAAAACATATAATGGAGTTACCATACATAAAATATTTTGATGAGAGAAATATTTCCACAAAAGCTTGCCCAATTCAAATGAACCTAGAAATGATGGAGTATTGTAAAATAAAAAATAAAAAAATGAAAAAAATCCAAGAATTGATAAGTAAAAACATAATTAGAAAAAGTAAATATCTCTCATCTTGTTGAGCCTTTTATGTTCAGAAAAATGCTGAAGTAGAAAGCAGAACCCTTAGGTTAGTCATCAACTATAAAGTCTTAAATAAAGTTCTTGAATGGATAAGCCCTATCCAAAATAAGAAGGATTTAATATGCCAATTGAGCACAACTATCATATTTTCTCTTATTTTATATGAAAAGTAGATTCTGGAAAATCCAAATGCATGAAATTGATAAATATAAATCGGCATTCACAACTGCCTTTGGACATTACAATGGAACGTGATGCCTTTTAGATTGAAAAATGCACCAAGTAAATTCCAAAATGTCATGAATGATATATTTAACCCTTATAGTCATTTCTCAATGGTTTATATAGATGATGCCTTTATTTATTCAAAGTCAGTAGAAGAACATTGGAAACATTTCCTAGAAGTCATTAGAAAAAATGGGCTAGTTGTCTAGGTCCTAAAATCAAACTATTCCAAACCAAAGTCACAGTCCTAATTTACCATATCTACCAAGGAACAATTCAGCCTATTGATTGAGCCATTGAATTTGCAGGAAAATTTCCAAATGTCATCGTAGAAAAAGCCCAATTACAGAGGTTCTTAGGATCCGTCAATTGTGTTGGTGAGTTTTATCAAAACCTTCAGTTTTATCAAAACCTTCAAAAAACATGTAAACACCTTTTTGAGTGTCTTCAGAGTAACCCCCTTCCTAAACTCAAGCTCATACTTCAATTTTCAAGAAACTAAAGAGTCATGTTAAGACTTTATTGTGTCTTGGCATTCCTTCTCCTAACTCATTCAAAATTGTCGAAACATATGCCTCAAAAATTGGTTTTGAAGGCATCCTTAAACAAAAGTCACTCCTGAGTATCCAGAGCAAATTGTCCAATTTTATTCTGACATATGGAGCTCATCACAAAAGAATTAGAGTACTATTAAAATAGAAATGTTATCTATAGTATTATGCATCTCTAAATTCCAAGATGATCTTTTAAATAAACATTTTTTAGTTTGTGTTGATTGTAGAAGTGCAAAATATGTCTTGAAAAAGGATGTTCAAAACATTATTTCTAAACAGATTTTTGCCTAATGACAATCTATATTAAGTATTTATTATTTTGATATGGAGTATATTAAAGAAAGCCAAAATTCTATCCTAAATTCTTACATGATAGCCATGACAATCAATAAGAAAGAGGTAAAAAGTTCATTAAGTCGCCAAGCCCAAAAATTGAAAGTAAACCCAAATTGTCCTCAAGATAGATTGTTCTTCGTCCAAGGCATGTAGTCACTTTTGGATGGATATCAATTATCAAAGGGAGAGTGTTGGGTCTGAAGAGGTCAATATGAATGTCTGTAGTCGTGACTCATCCTACAAATGTTCGATGGCCAAGAAACATGTTGTCACCACCACAAATGGGCTTCATTAGCTAATTGCAGATACTTCAACTATATTGGTATAATTTGCAGCCACATCATGTCGAAGTTGAAACAGAGGAAGGCTAGCTTGCTTTTTTATCTCATAAGAGTATATTCTATTATCAAAGGGAGAGTGTTGGGTCCGAAGAGGTCGATATGAACGTCTGTAGTCGTGACTCATCCTACAAATGTTCAATTGCCAAGAAACATGTTGTCACCACCACAAATGGGCTTCATTAGCTAATTGCAGATACTTCAACTATATTGGTATAATTTGCAGCCACATCATGTCGAAGTTGAAACAGAGGAAGGCTAGCTTGCTTTTTTAATCTCATAAGAGTATATTCTATATAATGGATGAGGAAAGTAAGAACGACATCCAATTTGATTGATGTGTCAATGTGAGACCCCGACCTTATTTCTATCATTGTAAAAGAATTATGACTCCTTAAGTTGTATTGCTCTAATTATTATTATTACTCTAATTTTTGAGAGAGGCATGTATGGGGAGATTAATCTAAAGTTATGTCTAGGTGGAATTTTCCCCTAGCGTTTTTATGAGTTTTAAGCTAGGATTTAAATGTTATATTATTTGCAATTGTTAAAGTTTGAGTAATTGAGATTAATTATTAGGCTAATTATTTTAATTAATGGAATATGTCCCTAAGTTACAATATTTGGAAGAATTTAATTAGGGCTTTAACCTTGAAAATGTGTGAGACTTAGGTTTAAAATGGGAAGGCATGATTGGGTAATTTATATATGGTAGCTGGAAATAAAAGGAAATAAAAAAAAAAAGAAAAAGTGAAAGAGGAGGGAAATCACGTGAAGAGGGAAAGAAAGGGGGGGCAGCCTTGTCTCCCCCCCCCCCCCAAAGCAAATTCACGCTAACACCCCCCCTCTCTTGCCGCATTTTCATTCCTTGCCCAAAAACCGCACCTTTCACTTGCCCTAAAACACCCACCCGAGAAGAAGAAAGGAGAGAAGAAGAAAAGAAGAAGAAGAAGAAGAAGAAGAAGAAAAGGAGAGGAAGAAGAAGGAGAAAGAGGAGAAAAACAAAGGTAAAATCCGGCCCTTTCTGCTGGCCGAAAATAACACTACCCCATCTCTCCCATTTTCTTCTTGTTTTCTTTTAATGGTTGGTTGTTGTTTTGATGGTAGTTGTCTAGGTTGTTTTCTCCTTGTGTTCATGGGTGTTTAGTGTAGATCTTGCTAGTATTTAAGGGTAGTATAGATCTTACATGAAAACATGGGGAAATATGGCAGATCTGAAATACTCAAGAGAAATCATTTATGAACCCTAAGTGTTTGATAAAAGGCTTAAAGAGGCTGAAATCGGTTGGTGTGTGTATGGCCGAATTTATTGGTTTGATGTATTAGGTTTATGCATGTTAGTCTTGTTGAGAACCACCAAGCCCTAAGTGTTAGATATATGTTCAGATCTGAAAATATGCAAGAGGATCAATAATGCACCCTAGGTGTTTGATAAAAAGTCCAAAAGAAATGGGTAAATGCAATAGTTTTAGCTTGATGAAGATGGAATCATGTTTTGTTGTAAACTTTGAATTGGAGTTGTAAAAGAGGGAAGAATGTGAGAGAATGGTTGCTGTTATGAGATGTTAAATTAGCCTTGGATGTTGGTTGTGACATGAAGAGATTAGGGTTTTGGTTGTTGGAGGTTTGGAAGGTTGAGAAGATCATTGTTGTTGCTGAAATTTAATCTCTGCAGATTTCAAGGCTCGAATTTGGAGTGTGTTCTGATGCACTTGTGCTTATCCTCTTGATCTTAAGAGGATCCTAGATCGTAGGCCTAGGAAATAGGAAGATTTTAAGCCATACCTTGGATGATTCCGATAACTATCGAGTGAGATATGCGTTGTTCAAGGCCCGGACGTCAAGCTGCCAGCAGCCTTGCACGTCCGGAATGTTAGCTCATTTCGGATACCTTTTGAGGGATCATTTTAAGTCCAAATTTTACGAGGTTGGTCTTGAATTTTAAGTTTAAGGAAGAGGAACATTTTAAGATAAATTTCGTGTGATTTAGAGGTAAAATGAATGAGTTGTAGTATTTTGAAAATGGAGGGCCGAGCTGGAATCAGCAACAGCGTTGTTGTAGGATTTTCGCCTAATAAGAAGTGTTTGTGAAAATGTATAGTAAATCCTGCTGTTGTGAATTTTACCCCCAATCTTGACCTATGAAAGCTGAATATTTCAGAATAAATTTCATGTAATTTGGAGCCATGATTTTGAAGTTATGAATTTTTAAGTTGGAGACGTCGGGGCTGCCCGCTTGGACGTCCTCAGCAGCTTGTATTTTCGGGTGAAGGTTTTGAGTAGCAAATGAGCTTCAAATTACTTAGAATTTTGATATGTTATGAAAATTTGTGTAAGGATCAGTTTAGAATCCAATTCTTATGGCTTCGGCATCCTTAGAATAACATTTGCATTATAGGGTCACCATTGATAAGTCAAACAATATGGGTGGTGATTTTGTATGATGAGTTGTGAATAATTGAGTGACTACTCTATACATTTAGTAAGCCTATGAATAACTTTAGTATGAATCAATTGTAGGCAAGGTGCTGCCATTCGCTCAAGTGGACGGAGGTAAGTGGAATTTGTAAGTAGAAACTTACGTTTTTCCGAAAAACTGGAATGATACACAGCATGAAAAGTATTTATGAATAAGCATATCAAGCATGGCATGACACGAGCATTTGCATGATTTTCTTGAATGAAAAAGAAATTTTTGTGCAAATGAAAGCATGAGGAGTATTATGATTTCTCATTATCAAGCATGGCATTATCAAGCATGACATGACATGAGCATTTGCATAAGTTTCTTTGTGCAAATGAAAAATGATAAGTATGTTATCACAAGTCAAGTTAAAGGGCTAAATAAGATGGTCGGTACCGTACCAATAAGATAGGACATCCACTCCGAAGGACGAATGCGAGAAGGATGGATGATTCCTAAGGGCACCCACTCCGAAGGACGAATGAGAGAAGGATGGGTAGTCCCGAGGTATGTGCAATCACACCGAAGGATGCTTGCAAGAAGGTGTGAACCTCCAAGGGTTGAGTCTAGCCATCAGGCCTGGGGCCACAACAAGGGCTAGCTCAACCAAATGATGTGTTCCCAAGGGAAAAAGGGAATAGTTCCGAAAGGAACGCACAACCCTGACTTCAGGGGTAAATGGAGCGTGATAAGTAGCCAAATCAAGAAAGAAAGGTTTTCAAGAAAGAAATATTTTCAAGCAAGAAATGTTTTTTCAAGATCAAGTACATTGTCTCATGCATATGCAAGCATCAATGTACATTCATGATTTATGCAAGACATGCATTATTTATTGCATATAAACCCTTACTGAGTCTTTCGACTCACAGTTTTAAATTGTACCATTCCAGACAACATTTCAGGTGGGGACATCTAGAAGAGGGACCGACGAGAATGTCCTCTTCCCTTTTTGTTGTTTCATTAAAGGATTAGATATAATTTTTGGAAAGAGCCGACATGAGCCTCCGTTGTGTGGTGGTCATGGGTTATTCGGCCTAGTAAAGTTTAAGGTTTTTAACCGATTGGTATTTTGAGACTGTGTTGTAATTACTTCAAGTTATTGATCGAGATGCAAGTGTTAGAAATAGGTTCTAATGTTTCGTATGCGCGTTAATCGCTAGCGATATAAAGTTTTAAAAAAAAAATTTAATGATATTTTCGCTGCAAGAATTCTCTGAATGAGAAATATTCCGCTGCAAGAATTTAGTAAGTACGCTGGAGTGTTCCTTGTTGGGAATGCTCGCGGCTGTCATTAGCCTCGATGAGCTAGCGTTCGGGGCGTGACAGTCAAACATACTTTGTTATTTAAGTTTGGAGAAAGCAATAAATCCTAGAAGATATATGAATTTCTATGCTTCCTTTATATCAAAGTATGAGGACGAACCATAGCAATTGTTGAAAATATGTCTTCAAAACTAGTTATCTAGATAATTATTTATTTATATGTCACATGTTTATATTTTTTTTTGGGTATTATGTTGTGACATAAGATGTTACACGGACATTTTTGAGTGACATTATAAAAGTTATGCCAATGATTAATGAATCAAAAGCAATGAGTATGATTTTTCAATTCGGTTGTTCTAGATCGATATATATATTTATGTACAAATAGATTTATACTCGTTGTGTGTATTAAATAAGATGATGGACTCCATCATTGAGGTGGTGACCTTAAGTAGACGAGTGAGTACACTATAAGAGTACATACACCGAATGAGATCAAATATGGATACCTTCTGGAAGCGATTACTGATGTTGAGAGGTTTATACAGGTTTATTTGTTGTGCACTTGTGTTTCGACCGAGTCATTTGGTGATGATCTTGTAAGTCAAATATTCTAGATAATGTTTAATCTTGTTCACAATAAGGAATCCATCAGTCTCTTGATGAGGCAGTATATTCAATATATCTGTATAGGATTAGACTCGAAAAAAAATCACAGGCCAGTAGAATTTCTTTTGGAAAATATTTTTTGGAATTAATATATATATAGTTGTTAAATTGTTTTGAAAACATTTTGAGAGTCCAACGTGTTACAGATTGTATAATAAGAATTATATGAGTTAGAGATTTAATCAGTGATATTATTTCAGCCCTATTGGCTCATGTGAAATATAATATGGTGGAAAGATAGATAAATAAATAATTGTTAGTAAAACGGATTTCACAAATCAATCTCAAAACTCGGGGGTGAATTATGATATGTTGATGGACACGGTTGCAATTAGTAAAAGCTCAAAATTTGAAATAAAAGAATTAAAAAGAAATAATGGAAAGAAATTTTGCATGTGATCCTACGGTCGAGATCTGAAATCCTTAACGATTCCACACCATATCATAGCTAGGATTTTATTTATAGGACAAGCTATAAGATAGTTAGTCATATAGTTGGCCATCAAATAGACTCAAGATGTGAGATCGACAAGACCTGAAGATTAACAAAAATCAAAGAGACAATCATGGAGAAATCGATAAGATCTAGAGGAGATAAAAAAAATTGTCCATCAACGATCAAGTACATAACTTTTTGCAAGCATACTTTCACCGATATGATTGACGAACTGACCCAGCTAACAATTACCACAGAGTTGTACGATACAGAAGCTACGCCTGAAAGTTCAATACTAGATGAAGCTCTGGGTATGGTTGCAAGAGTGTTCAACAAGTTTGGGACCTGAAGCACTTAGGCAACAAATAGTTGAACAGGTTTGACCTCATGTCTTTTTTTACCTCAGCTCAACAAGTTTGATCCCTTGCCAAGGTGGCCATACCTATTTTTTCAAAGGCATTTTTGGGTATTTCATGACCTAATGAACATCTTTTGCTCATTATAAATATGTCATTGTCATACTATGCAAATCCAACAACTCCAAATACCTCTGTTCCACATACACCTTGTTTTTCAATACAAAGGACACAATAAGTTAAAATCCTTTTAGCATTCCAACAAAGTCAAACATAATTCAGTTTGTTACTTAATAAAAAATACATCTAGATGACAACTATATAATAAAAAGAAGTACATAAGCAAAATCCAAAATTACAAATACCCACAAAACAAGAATCACTTAGTGGCAAGAATTGATGAGGAAAGCTTGCTTGCAAAGCTTGGATGTTGGCTTTGATATTTGCAAAGGGTAATTGTTGACCATTTCTTAATTGACGTACCTCTTCTTATGCACTCTCTTTACTCATCTCTCAACGAACGTAATTCCACCTTCAAGCCATTGAGGAGTGCGTCAATTTAGCATTGCCAATCAATATTTAGTACAAAAGTTTCCCCATGAGTAGATGAGAAAGGAGGAACCATGTCACCCTCGTGACTCTCCTCTCCTTCATCGTCCTCCTCATCCTCATCACCAATATCCCCTTTACTATTGTCCCTCAATATCCACTCTCTTCTCGTATTCTTCATATAACTCATCATCTTCAAGGTGTGCACTTTAAAGGTATCAAGATGGGCCATGATTTTAAACTCCCCCATATCACTCGGTATTGCAAAGCGAGTAAAAATCTTGGTAACAATGAAGTCTTATGAGAGGTTTCTCTTATGCTCATGCACATTCACTATATGGATGAGCATAAGATATGGTAGGTTTATGGGCTTTTGAGGTGTTTGATAATATAAATATCTAAAAATGTTAGCACCTCCCTATGACCACCCTTAGGTAGTAAATTGTATGTCAAAGTGAGATGGATAGCTATAAGGGATGAAAAGGTGTTTGGCCTCAATTTTGCTCAGGATTTCTTATTTCTTTTCAAGATCTAAAAGGAACTTAACGGTATTATTATATCTAAAGCTTGAAGCTAGAGGCTCAATCTTCAAATCACACCCTAGTTTCCAATTGCAAGGAATCCCTCAAATTCTACCAAGTTTAGCGGGGTCCAACTCAAGCTCCTTCCTATGCAGTAAACTCTTAATAGTTAACCCCCTCATGAATATATTTTTGAAACTTTAATGTTACTGAAGAATGCCTTGAAATATCTACTATTCCTTGCCATATCCAACAAATTCCTCCAATCTTGGGGCATGTTCGTGTTGTGAAAAATCGTAGGATTTTTAAAAAGTTGTGAATATTTATGTTAAATAGTATTTTATAGGTGTTTGTGTAAAGTGGAGAGAGAAATGATTGGATGTAATTATTTAATAAAAAAGTATTGAAATTTTGTGAAAAAATATAGAGAGAGAAGATTTGTTATAATTTTTTTTAAAAAAATGTATTGAAGTTTGTGTAAAAAGTTGTTGGAAATTGTGTAAATGTATTGGTGTTTGTGTTTGAATTCTTAAGATGTTTGGTGATAATTTTATTAATGGATTTGAATCTTAGGAAAAAGTTGAACACGAACATGTCCGGTTTTCAAAATGTTCAACAATCCCAACTCGAATCAAAAACCTTATTACAAGCGACGGACAGATTTGGAGAAATAATAGATGGTGCTGATCCTACACAACACAACCATCGCTATAAAAATTACCAGCACAATTGCTATCTACTAATTGACCAACGAAAATTAGATTCAATGAAATCCTAGGAGCAAGAAATACATTGTGATATTAGTAGAAGTATCGGCAACAACAATTATTGGCAGTGAGTTGCCATTGGCTGTTCAAATAAAAGAAGTTGCAGTGTAGGGTTGAACTTCGGTAAGAGCCGTAGGATTAGGCATCATGTAATTAGAAACCTCAGATTCTATATACCACATTCTAGAAGGGACAATTGTTACCTTGAAAATCCAATGTCGAGAGTGTAGACATTATCATCTACCGCTCCATTTTGGGTGTTAGCTGAGAAGAGATATCACTTGGAGAAAGACGGGATACCTAGGGCGAAGTTGCTATAGGTGCAGTAACACAGGTCTGCAGAGCTTGAGGTTGACGGTGCTGAGGGTGGATGCGACACTCTTTGATAATATATGACTTTTTTTCTTGCAATAAGAGCAGAACTTTTGTTGGCTTTTAGTCACAATTCGTATTTTAATGATAACAATAAATAAATTGAACTAGATAATTAATATCCAAATGAGTACGGAAATAAAAATTGATCAAGCAACGGCTAAATCATGTGAAGCAATTGAGAAGTGAAAATTCAAGACTTTAGGGTAAACTTTGTAACTCTAAGGTCTCATTAGTAGCAAGGATTTGAATTACAAGCTATATATTTTTCAAAACCAAGCATAAACCTTTTTATCTCAAGTTTGATAAATAAAAATGTCTCAAAGTTTTGTCAAATCATATATTATAACTCCTAAATCTCTTTTATATTCTTAAGGAGTTTGATTTTGAGACAGGGTCTTAAATTGGTCAAAACCGCGCTTTAAAATCAATAAAGGCTGCATTTTTACATATAGTAGTCGACTAGGTTCATATAGCGGTTGACCCAATATTGACCGCTTCATATAGTGGTCGACTGAACAGTTTTCCAAATGTTAGCGCCATTGCATTTATGACTGTTGGGACAACGAACACCTGTAGCGATCGATCACTTCAAATACCGGTCAATTGGTTTAACTGAAGTTTTGACATACTCGTCCCAAATGACTAGAAATGACTATTTTTGCTTGGAGGCTTATATATATACCACTCTTAAGCTTGCAAAATGTAGTAGAACTACCATTGATCACTTATCAAGTTTGAGTAATATTAAAACCTTCAAATTGTAGCCTCTTCATCTCATTCACACGAAACTCTCACTTTCACTTATTTGCTATTGTATGAGATCGAAAAGATAGAAATTCATTGTAATATCCACTCCATTGAGGGAGTCTTGTTGTTGTAAAATCACTCTACTTCATTGTTAGAAAAGAGAGATTCTAATGTGACCTTTCGATGAGATGTGTTCTTTGAAAGAAGGAGATTTGTGAGGGTGTTCACAAAACTCAGTCTTGGCATTTGGAGAGGTGCTTATTAAAGCTCAAGTGTAAAAAACCTCAAGGTTTGGAAAGGGGCTTGAGGGGTGGACGTAGGCGAGATTTGGCGAACTACCTAAATCTTGTGTTTGCTCTCTCTAACTCTCTCTATACTTTTAGCACTCTTGTATTAATTATTGCATATTTGTTTGTGAATAAAAAATTGTTGTTACATTGCAAATACATTTTTGGGGTTAAATCGAAAAAGTTTTCAAACCCCAATCACCCATCTCTTGAGTTGTCTTAATCCTACAACTTCAACTTCTTGAGACAACTAGTAGCAATATGACTATATTCCCTGCAATAAATGCTTGGAATTCATAAGCTACAGTTACTGAACCTGAGCCTATAAGAGGAGATTCCAAAGTAACTTGATTGGTTAGGCGAACTACCTAAATCTTGTGTTTGCTCTCTCTAACTCTCTCTATACTTTTAGCACTCTTGTATTAATTATTGCATATTTGTTTGTGAATAAAAAATTGTTGTTACATTGCAAATACATTTTTGGGGTTAAATCGAAAAAGTTTTCAAACCCCAATCACCCATCTCTTGAGTTGTCTTAATCCTACAACTTCAACTTCTTGAGACAACTAGTAGCAATATGACTATATTCCCTGCAATAAATGCTTGGAATTCATAAGCTACAGTTACTGAACCTGAGCCTATAAGAGGAGATTCCAAAGTAACTTGATTGGTTAGACTTTTTTCCTCGCAAAATAGTTCACTAAAACAAACAACAAGAGAAGGAACTAGAGATCTATTCAACAAAGAGGATCGAACATACTCATATTCGAGACGTAGCTTCATAATGAAATAGATCTGGAAAAAAAAACACCTGAGGAAAACGTTGCACGTTGCCAACAGTAACTGCACTCCTAAAATCCAATAACATCCCCTAGGAAAGAGCACAATAGCAATAATAAAATAAATTGAAACCCAAATAAAAGCTTTAAGCCCAACAACAGTTAGCCTAATAATGAAAAGGGAAAAATAAAAACAGCACCCAAGCCCATGGGAAGAGAGAAACTTACAGCCCACGCTAAGAATCCATGGCTTCTAGCCCAACAATAGCCCACGCTAGACCCACTTCCCAATCAAAGCCGAAACTCAATTGAACTTCGACAACAGAGTCAAAACCTAGCACCGAAGCCCACGAAAAGAAAGTTTTTTTAGTCAAAGCCAAAATCACCATAGAATAATAGCACCAAAAGCAACAATCTAAAGCCAAAATCAAATGCCACAGAATAATAGCACACACAACAAGTAATCAAAAGCCAAATTCAAAAATCGAAAGTAATGAGAATATTCGATTCAAAACAATGGGTAATGATAAGGGGTGATTTGATTAACTCCTACCAAACACCCATTTCCCATTATACCCTCAGTTACATTCGGTTACATAATAAATTGCGGTTATTTGAAGGGAAGTTTGAGTGTGAAGGCAAATAGCAATGGCAGTGTTTGGTCGAGTTAATCAAATCACCCCTTATCATTACCCATTGTTTTGAATCGAATATTCTCATTACTTTCGATTTTTGAATTTGGCTTTTGATTACTTGTTGTGTGTGCTATTATTCTGTGGCATTTGATTTTGGCTTTAGATTGTTGCTTTTGGTGCTATTATTCTATGGTGATTTTGGCTTTGACTAAAAAAACTTTCTTTTCGTGGGCTTCGGTGCTAGGTTTTGACTCTGTTGTCGAAGTTCAATTGAGTTTCGGCTTTGATTGGGAAGTGGGTCTAGCGTGGGCTATTGTTGGGCTAGAAGCCATGGATTCTTAGCGTGGGCTGTAAGTTTCTCTCTTCCCATGGGCTTGGGTGCTGTTTTTATTTTTCCCTTTTCATTATTAGGCTAACTGTTGTTGGGCTTAAAGCTTTTATTTGGGTTTCAATTTATTTTATTATTGCTATTGTGCTCTTTCCTAGGGGATGTTATTGGATTTTAGGAGTGCAGTTACTGTTGGCAACGTGCAACGTTTTCCTCAGGTGTTTTTTTTTCCAGATCTATTTCATTATGAAGCTACGTCTCGAATATGAGTATGTTCGATCCTCTTTGTTGAATAGATCTCTAGTTCCTTCTCTTGTTGTTTGTTTTAGTGAACTATTTTGCGAGGAAAAAAGTCTAACCAATCAAGTTACTTTGGAATCTCCTCTTATAGGCTCAGGTTCAGTAACTGTAGCTTATGAATTCCAAGCATTTATTGCAGGGAATATAGTCATATTGCTACTAGTTGTCTCAAGAAGTTGAAGTTGTAGGATTAAGACAACTCAAGAGATGGGTGATTGGGGTTTGAAAACTTTTTCGATTTAACCCCAAAAATGTATTTGCAATGTAACAACAATTTTTTATTCACAAACAAATATGCAATAATTAATACAAGAGTGCTAAAAGTATAGAGAGAGTTAGAGAGAGC
This sequence comes from Morella rubra, assembly GCA_003952965.2. Lineage (NCBI taxonomy): Eukaryota > Viridiplantae > Streptophyta > Magnoliopsida > Fagales > Myricaceae > Morella > Morella rubra. The sequence continues at coordinate 25,511,336 of CM025850.1, read as the reverse complement.
AAACACAAGATTTAGGTAGTTCGCCTAACCAATCAAGTTACTTTGGAATCTCCTCTTATAGGCTCAGGTTCAGTAACTGTAGCTTATGAATTCCAAGCATTTATTGCAGGGAATATAGTCATATTGCTACTAGTTGTCTCAAGAAGTTGAAGTTGTAGGATTAAGACAACTCAAGAGATGGGTGATTGGGGTTTGAAAACTTTTTCGATTTAACCCCAAAAATGTATTTGCAATGTAACAACAATTTTTTATTCACAAACAAATATGCAATAATTAATACAAGAGTGCTAAAAGTATAGAGAGAGTTAGAGAGAGCAAACACAAGATTTAGGTAGTTCGCCAAATCCGCCTACGTCCACCCCTCAAGCCCCTTTCCAAACCTTGAGGTTTTTTACACTTGAGCTTTAATAAGCACCTCTCCAAATGCCAAGACTGAGTTTTGTGAACACCCTCACAAATCTCCTTCTTTCAAAGAACACATCTCATCGAAAGGTCACATTAGAATCTCTCTTTTCTAACAATGAAGTAGAGTGATTTTACAACAACAAGACTCCCTCAATGGAGTGGATATTACAATGAATTTCTATCTTTTCGATCTCATACAATAGCAAATAAGTGAAAGTGAGAGTTTCGTGTGAATGAGATGAAGAGGCTACAATTTGAAGGTTTTAATATTACTCAAACTTGATAAGTGATCAATGGTAGTTCTACTACATTTTGCAAGCTTAAGAGTGGTATATATATAAGCCTCCAAGCAAAAATAGTCATTTCTAGTCATTTGGGACGAGTATGTCAAAACTTCAGTTAAACCAATTGACCGGTATTTGAAGTGATCGATCGCTACAGGTGTTCGTTGTCCCAACAGTCATAAATGCAATGGCGCTAACATTTGGAAAACTGTTCAGTCGACCACTATATGAAGCGGTCAATATTGGGTCAACCGCTATATGAACCTAGTCGACTACTATATGTAAAAATGCAGCCTTTATTGATTTTAAAGCGCGGTTTTGACCAATTTAAGACCCTGTCTCAAAATCAAACTCCTTAAGAATATAAAAGAGATTTAGGAGTTATAATATATGATTTGACAAAACTTTGAGACATTTTTATTTATCAAACTTGAGATAAAAAGGTTTATGCTTGGTTTTGAAAAATATATAGCTTGTAATTCAAATCCTTGCTACTAATGAGACCTTAGAGTTACAAAGTTTACCCTAAAGTCTTGAATTTTCACTTCTCAATTGCTTCACATGATTTAGCCGTTGCTTGATCAATTTTTATTTCCGTACTCATTTGGATATTAATTATCTAGTTCAATTTATTTATTGTTATCATTAAAATATAATTGTGACTAAAAGCCAACAAAAGTTCTGCTCTTATTGCAAGAAAAAAAGTCATATATTATCAAAGAGTGTCGCATCCACCCTCAGCACCGTCAACCTCAAGCTCTGCAGACCTGTGTTACTGCACCTATAGCAACTTCGCCCTAGGTATCCCGTCTTTTCTCCAAGTGATATCTCTTCTCAGCTAACACCCAAAATGGAGCGGTAGATGATAATGTCTACACTCTCGACATTGGATTTTCAAGGTAACAATTGTCCCTTCTAGAATGTGGTATATAGAATCTGAGGTTTCTAATTACATGATGCCTAATCCTACGGCTCTTACCGAAGTTCAACCCTACACTGCAACTTCTTTTATTTGAACAGCCAATGGCAACTCACTGCCAATAATTGTTGTTGCCGATACTTCTACTAATATCACAATGTATTTCTTGCTCCTAGGATTTCATTGAATCTAATTTTCGTTGGTCAATTAGTAGATAGCAATTGTGCTGGTAATTTTTATAGCGATGGTTGTGTTGTGTAGGATCAGCACCATCTATTATTTCTCCAAATCTGTCCGTCGCTTGTAATAAGGTTTTTGATTCGAGTTGGGATTGTTGAACATTTTGAAAACCGGACATGTTCGTGTTCAACTTTTTCCTAAGATTCAAATCCATTAATAAAATTATCACCAAACATCTTAAGAATTCAAACACAAACACCAATACATTTACACAATTTCCAACAACTTTTTACACAAACTTCAATACATTTTTTTAAAAAATTATAACAAATCTTCTCTCTCTATATTTTTTCACAAAATTTAATACTTTTTTATTAAATAATTACATCCAATCATTTCTCTCTCCACTTTACACAAACACCTATAAAATACTATTTAACATAAATATTCACAACTTTTTAAAAATCCTACGATTTTTCACAACACGAACATGCCCCAAGATTGGAGGAATTTGTTGGATATGGCAAGGAATAGTAGATATTTCAAGGCATTCTTCAGTAACATTAAAGTTTCAAAAATATATTCATGAGGGGGTTAACTATTAAGAGTTTACTGCATAGGAAGGAGCTTGAGTTGGACCCCGCTAAACTTGGTAGAATTTGAGGGATTCCTTGCAATTGGAAACTAGGGTGTGATTTGAAGATTGAGCCTCTAGCTTCAAGCTTTAGATATAATAATACCGTTAAGTTCCTTTTAGATCTTGAAAAGAAATAAGAAATCCTGAGCAAAATTGAGGCCAAACACCTTTTCATCCCTTATAGCTATCCATCTCACTTTGACATACAATTTACTACCTAAGGGTGGTCATAGGGAGGTGCTAACATTTTTAGATATTTATATTATCAAACACCTCAAAAGCCCATAAACCTACCATATCTTATGCTCATCCATATAGTGAATGTGCATGAGCATAAGAGAAACCTCTCATAAGACTTCATTGTTACCAAGATTTTTACTCGCTTTGCAATACCGAGTGATATGGGGGAGTTTAAAATCATGGCCCATCTTGATACCTTTAAAGTGCACACCTTGAAGATGATGAGTTATATGAAGAATACGAGAAGAGAGTGGATATTGAGGGACAATAGTAAAGGGGATATTGGTGATGAGGATGAGGAGGACGATGAAGGAGAGGAGAGTCACGAGGGTGACATGGTTCCTCCTTTCTCATCTACTCATGGGGAAACTTTTGTACTAAATATTGATTGGCAATGCTAAATTGACGCACTCCTCAATGGCTTGAAGGTGGAATTACGTTCGTTGAGAGATGAGTAAAGAGAGTGCATAAGAAGAGGTACGTCAATTAAGAAATGGTCAACAATTACCCTTTGCAAATATCAAAGCCAACATCCAAGCTTTGCAAGCAAGCTTTCCTCATCAATTCTTGCCACTAAGTGATTCTTGTTTTGTGGGTATTTGTAATTTTGGATTTTGCTTATGTACTTCTTTTTATTATATAGTTGTCATCTAGATGTATTTTTTATTAAGTAACAAACTGAATTATGTTTGACTTTGTTGGAATGCTAAAAGGATTTTAACTTATTGTGTCCTTTGTATTGAAAAACAAGGTGTATGTGGAACAGAGGTATTTGGAGTTGTTGGATTTGCATAGTATGACAATGACATATTTATAATGAGCAAAAGATGTTCATTAGGTCATGAAATACCCAAAAATGCCTTTGAAAAAATAGGTATGGCCACCTTGGCAAGGGATCAAACTTGTTGAGCTGAGGTAAAAAAAGACATGAGGTCAAACCTGTTCAACTATTTGTTGCCTAAGTGCTTCAGGTCCCAAACTTGTTGAACACTCTTGCAACCATACCCAGAGCTTCATCTAGTATTGAACTTTCAGGCGTAGCTTCTGTATCGTACAACTCTGTGGTAATTGTTAGCTGGGTCAGTTCGTCAATCATATCGGTGAAAGTATGCTTGCAAAAAGTTATGTACTTGATCGTTGATGGACAATTTTTTTTATCTCCTCTAGATCTTATCGATTTCTCCATGATTGTCTCTTTGATTTTTGTTAATCTTCAGGTCTTGTCGATCTCACATCTTGAGTCTATTTGATGGCCAACTATATGACTAACTATCTTATAGCTTGTCCTATAAATAAAATCCTAGCTATGATATGGTGTGGAATCGTTAAGGATTTCAGATCTCGACCGTAGGATCACATGCAAAATTTCTTTCCATTATTTCTTTTTAATTCTTTTATTTCAAATTTTGAGCTTTTACTAATTGCAACCGTGTCCATCAACATATCATAATTCACCCCCGAGTTTTGAGATTGATTTGTGAAATCCGTTTTACTAACAATTATTTATTTATCTATCTTTCCACCATATTATATTTCACATGAGCCAATAGGGCTGAAATAATATCACTGATTAAATCTCTAACTCATATAATTCTTATTATACAATCTGTAACACGTTGGACTCTCAAAATGTTTTCAAAACAATTTAACAACTATATATATATTAATTCCAAAAAATATTTTCCAAAAGAAATTCTACTGGCCTGTGATTTTTTTTCGAGTCTAATCCTATACAGATATATTGAATATACTGCCTCATCAAGAGACTGATGGATTCCTTATTGTGAACAAGATTAAACATTATCTAGAATATTTGACTTACAAGATCATCACCAAATGACTCGGTCGAAACACAAGTGCACAACAAATAAACCTGTATAAACCTCTCAACATCAGTAATCGCTTCCAGAAGGTATCCATATTTGATCTCATTCGGTGTATGTACTCTTATAGTGTACTCACTCGTCTACTTAAGGTCACCACCTCAATGATGGAGTCCATCATCTTATTTAATACACACAACGAGTATAAATCTATTTGTACATAAATATATATATCGATCTAGAACAACCGAATTGAAAAATCATACTCATTGCTTTTGATTCATTAATCATTGGCATAATTTTCTACAATGTCACTCAACAATGTCCGTGTAACATCTTATGTCACAACATAATACCCAAAAAATAAATATAAACATGTGACATTAAATAAATAATTATCTAGATAACTAGTTTTGAAGACATATTTTCAACAATTGCTATGGTTCGTCCTCATACTTTGATATAAAGGAAGCATAGAAATTCATATATCTTCTAGGATTTATTGCTTTCTCCAAACTTAAATAACAAAGTATGTTTGACTGTCACGCCCCGAACGCTAGCTCATCGAGGCTAATGACA
>CM025850.1:25302844-25498952 GCA_003952965.2 Morella rubra | reverse complement strand
ACATGTATCGATCACTAAATGTGCCGATCGATCACTAAATGTGACGATTGATCACTAAATATGACGATCGATCACTAAATATTCGAATAAATGTTACGATCGATCGATTCACTAAATGGCGATCGATCAATCATTTGACCGATCGAACGCTATCGGTAAAACACGTGTTTCAGTGCACAGACGATCGATCGTCCATGCAACCAAACGCACAGTATCACTAAGGGATCGATCGCCACAAATCGATCGCCGCTTAATCAAAACGACGCTTCACATTGTAGCTTACCGATCGATCGCTTAGGTGTAAGCGATCGATCGTACTAATAACGATCGATCGTCTATATAAACGATCATCGCCAAGAATTGAACGCACAGTTTCGAGGAGACGATCGATCGCTCACTAAAGCATCGATCGCTCCGTACCAAATTCAGCGATCGATCGGTGAATTTAACCGATCGATCATTGGACCTAGCACTTACACAGCGATCGATCGCCTATGGAGGCGATTGATTGTTACGGGAACGAATACACACAGACTTCCAAAACCCCAAAACAGGCCCAAAATCACCCAAAATTGATCCCAAAACAATCCTAAACTCTTAAAACATGCATCAACAATAAAATAAATATATTTTACGGTCCTAAATGATGATATAGCAAATTAGAAAACGTAAACTAAAAATTCGCTAGTGAACAACCGCTTAATATTGCTTAAAAAATAATATAAGTACGTACCTTTGACGTAGAAGACAATGAAAGATGATTCCACGCACTTTGGAAGACAATGCAGCACGAAATGGCTCCTTGCACTTTGAGAGGATTCGAGAGATTTCGTGGAGAGATAACCGGTAAAAATGACTTCGGCGGTTTCATATAATCGTTTGTGCCGATCGATCGGTAGTTACTCCGATCGATCGTATTTTCTAACACGTGGCGTCTTCCCATTCGTTGAACGCGATTCAAAAAAATTGACGGTTACGCTTACCGATCGATCGTATATATTGACGATCGATCGTCCTTTCGTATTTGCAGACGGTTACGCTTACCGATCGATCGGATCGATCGGTGAGATGACGATTTCCCGATCGATCACGAAACTTTCCTCACCAAAAGATTAACTTTTAGTGACAACAATTTTATTTCGTCACAAATAAAACTTTTAGTGACGAAATTGGTGTCGAAAAGTAGTTTCGTCACGAAAAAACCTTTTTTGTGACGAAAATAGCATTTTGTCACTAAAAATTGACTTTTAGTGAAGAAATTCAATTCGTCACCGAAAATTTCGTCACTAAAAGTCAATTTTCTTGTAGTGTTGGTTGTTGAAATCTCTGAAGATGTACTTATTTTATGGTGGTGCAACTTAAAGGGTATGCAGTATGCAGGTTTCAAAGTGGAGTTTATTGTGGATCGGTTAAAGAAAGTGAGCCGCTCTTACTTCGATCTTGAAGCAAAAAAACAAAGCAAATGAGATGACCGCAAAACTAGAAGCTATGACAAGAGAAGTAGAAGCTATGTCAAGGAAGTTGAAAGTTGTACAACAAAAGGTGAGAAGTTATCCTCGAATGAAATGGACATTTGCAGGTGAGGGTCTCCTTTGATGTTATCCCAGAGCTTGAAGTCCGCGTCCATTCTGGCATGCATCTTTGTCCTAATTTGTTTGACAGAAATTACATTGATCAAATGGAAGGTCAGATGTGATACTCATAAGAGATGACGGAATTAATTATGGCTATTTGGTTGTGTTGACTTTGTTATCTCATCTTTTCTATTCGCGTAAATAGTGTGGCTATATATTCTCTTTGTTTTCGAGGCTTGGTTTAAAGATGATCTTTTTCTATGAGAATTTTCGTTCACTAAAGGTTTTATAGAAAATATATATATATATATAACTACATGCCTATTTCTAAATGCAACTCACTGCCCATCTAATAGTAGATTATAAAGTTTCTTTTATTTTTTTCTGGGCTGCTGGAAATCAAGAATTTCCCATTTAATTCCTTATATATCTAGCAGCTTAATTATAAATTACTAACCTCTTTAAGTAAATGAAACATTCACCAGCTAATGCAACTCGGCTTGCACATTTATGACTAAGAATTTAGATTTTATGTCTTTAAAATTATAAAAAAATGAAAAAAAAAGGGGGGAACACAATCGATCGAGTTTGATGAGCACAAGAGAAAGAATGACATTTTCCTCTTTCTTTTATTATTTGGGATCTCTGTGTCGTAGTGCGATGTGTCATGTAAAATGATGGTGCCAAAATATGGGCCCTATATAAGAAAGCCCAAGGCTCAAAGAAAGCCAAAAAAACAAGTGGCCCTACCCATCAGATCATAAACTCAACTGAAGAAGATCCGGATTGGATGCATCAAATTATTTAGTGCAACTCATCATCCACACCCTACAGATAATGAGGGTTGAATCAAAATAGAATACTTTTAAATAATCCCTCAATTGTAGAGGATTACTAAATTCAAAGTCACCCAAAGTTTATATAAAATTGCACAATAAAAAATAATAAATTTTTAAGATAAATGGTAGATTCATATGTTTTGGGTACTAGTTGCTACCCTTTTCTCCTTCCTTATAATTTAGATCAGACAAATGTGGGCTGGGCGCACAAAAATTTATGGGCATAGTTCGTGAGAAAGTGTCATTTTCGGGCCAATTTTATTAGGCGAGTGGTAAGTGTATATTAATATACGAAAAATACACAAGTCGAAGTACTTCTCGTGCCAACAAGATAAACGTCAGACTAATTATTTTCTTTTTTCTAGTAGTTAAGTGTTTCGTCAAACTCACTACTATATTATTTCTTTTAATCTTCATCGAATACCATGTGGAATTAACAGAATTAGCATAATCCTTATCTATCTGTTTACATTTCTCTTATAAACATAAAATACCACGTCCAAATCCAACTCCCCGCCCACGGGAATATATATGAATGTTAGAAAAACTAAACATTAATCTTTTTGTCTATATAGAAATGGAAAAAAAAAGAAAAGAAAAAGAAGAACACAATCGATCGAGTTTGATGAGCACAAGAGAAAGAATGACAGTTTTCCTCTTTCTTTTATTATTTGGGCTAGCCCAATCGGTTTCACTGCTTGCTTTATCAGCTATGAGTAAAACTTTTGTAACCCAATTCAAGGCAGAAGTTTAGTTTCTTGCTTACAATTGCTACGGAGTATTTTGTTACGAGATATGAGATATGATCATGTGAAAGGTTAGAGTGAAAAGAAAATGTTACTAATTGGGGCACCCATGTGAGCGCCCCCATGTGAGACACATGGCCTTTTGCATGACAATGGCTCATACAAGTGTCATGCTTGGTGACACTTGGTCCCACGCATGTCACTCTAGCCATGAGGAACGGATAGTTTGGTTGCTAAGACCAAGGACAAGGTATCTTATTTCAGAGTAGGACTTTAACGGCAAGAAATTCAATAAGGAATAATCTTTTTCAATCTTAGGAAGGAACAAATGCTCCCTTCCTAAGAAGGGTAGAGAATTTTACTTGGGATAAAACACTACAACAAAATTTGATTTTTGGGACGGATTTTTCGGTCCCAAAAAACAAAAATTCCATCAAAAAAGTTTTTGAGTTGGAATCTGTCTGTCGCCCCAACTATCCCGACAAACCCGTTACAAAAAGTTTTTTAGGACGGAAATGATGTTTCATCCCAAAAAATACCCTTCCGGGACGAAAAGGTTTCCGTCCCAAAATAAAAATATTGTTCATACAATTTCGAACGGATGTGTTGAGGTCATGTTCGAATGTCTTTCAACAAAATAAATAATTCGTTTGATAAGGAAAATTTACATTCGAACATTAATAAAAATTTGTCGTTCTATATTTCGGATACCGTTCCAACGCTGTAAAATGGAACGTCCGTAAAGGTTCTTAATTTATTACAACGGTTCACGTAAGAAACATTTGGACGGTTTCAGACGTAAAGGGATAAAACGTTCGAACAGTTTTAAGACGTTCCAACGGATTCGTTATTTTTGTTCGATATACCGATTGGGGAATAAAAAATTAGTGTTCAAACATGTTATGAACGGAAATGCGAAAGTTCAAAAACTGTTTGAACGTAGGGGAGGCAATACCATAGTTGTTAATTAGTTTCATCAATGGAGGTGGACGACTTGGGCTCATATTGTCTCTTCCCTGCTTTTTCCACTTTACTTCGATAACCGAAATATATGACTTTTTACAGAACTTACAAATCCATAGCTGCAGGAAAAAAAAAAAAAACCCCATAGCTTTGTGATGCACGTCAGATGTACCCCTGGCCGGGTAGTCGTTAGACTGGTTGTAGCCTAACAAAGCACAAGTGATTTTTGTAGGTAATTAAACATCTCCTTTAATCTCGTATAATATGAGTTAAGGATTTTCAATGGCTTTTGTTTGGCACCAGCCACTACCCAAATTGTCACTTTCATGTTTGATGGTGCATGTAGTGGACCACACAAAAGAAGGATCTTGAAATTGCACTCCACATATTGGAATACATAACCCTAAGTAACGCTTAATTATTTGGGCAATGGCAATGATTTGCAAATGCTATCATAAGCATTGCAGAAAATACCAAGAGGTAAGGACTATACGAAACGAAGACGGTGTGGGTGACTTTTGTACTTATACGGTTTTTCAATGGGAAGCAGATTGTGCACATGTAGAAATGGCATTCGTCACAATGGAAATACTTCTCAGTACTGCGAACCTAGTCACAGAAGTTGTATCTAATTGTTGAAGGAGGCGTAACATTAACCAATGTGAGACAATGGTCAGGATGAAAAGGGTGTTCTATTTTTTGTGGCAGTGGCTCCTCAGCACAAGATTTATAAAAGAAGACATCTCGCCTTCTTCATAACTACGAACCTTTCTAGTCTATCGCTCCATCATGAGTTTATCCTCTCATTCTTGTATGGATATCTGTTATAATCCGTAGCAACATAGACCCAAGAAAGACATCATGTAAAATGATTTACCATCCTTTGGAAGGGAGCATGTGTGTTCCTTAATTAAATCGACAAAGATTATTCCGTATTCAGATTCTCATAACTAGATGAGGTCCTACTCTCAAAGAAGATCCCTCTTTCACTTTCCAGCAATGAACCTTGTTGGCCTATCCATTCCATTAGTTTATCCTTTGATTATTATATGACTATCCTTTTGCTTTAAGTAATATGTATTGTGTGTCTGAGTAAAGCCTATGCTTGGTTTTTTATTACGACTGAGATTCTTCCTTTCCCCTTTTCACTTAGACTTCTTGCCTTATACAAGAAAAATTAATTATGGTCTTTTCCATTAGAAATCTTGAGAGAGTGGATGGGGAAAAATGATCAAGATTAATTTTTCTAATTTTTTGTCCAAATTAGATGGATTTATTTAGAGAGATAGACACATCATGCATTTAAGGTCGTAGGGTTCAAACTGTCTACTATTTAATGCATACAACATTAAATATTATAAGGCTCACATAATAGGTTTATTTCTTTATGAATTGTACCATATAATTTGGACAAAGAATCTCTATCCATAACAAAAAAAAAAAAAATTCACTCTTTTCTTATCTATGCAAGCATATCTGACTACTGCACCCTTAGACGGAAGGTAGGCTACCCTTTTCTTTCTTCTATTTTTTTTAATATATCTTAAACGGCTTTGGGCGTACTTCCTTATTGCGCATTTTAATATAAACTTTGGGCAACTTTGAGTTTAGTATTCCTCCACAATAGAGGGATTTTTTTAAAATTATTTTATTTTGATTCAACACTCATTATCTGGAGTGTGCGGATGATGAGTCGTTCTGAAAATTTGATGCATCGAATCCGGGTCTTCTTCAGATGAGTTTTGATTTCATCTGTAGGGCCTTATCTTTTAGTGGGCTTTGTTTGAACCTTGGCCTTTTATATATAGGCCCCATATTTTGCCGAAATTCCATAGCTGTTAGTTTCATGAAGGGAGCTGGAGCAGGACTTGGGCTCATATTATCTCTCCCCTGCTTCTTCCACTTTACTTCGATAACAGAAATATACGACTTTTTACGGAACTTACAAATCTATAGATGCAGAAAAAAGAAAAAAAAGCCCATAGCTTTGGGATGCACGTCAGATGTACCCTGGCCGGGTAGTCGTTAGACAGGTTCTAGCCTAACAAAGCACATGTCAGTTTTGTAGGTAATTAAACATCTCCTTTAATCTCGTATAATATGAGTCAGGATTTTCAATGGCTTCTGTTTGGCTCAAGCCACTACCCAAATTGTCACTTTGTCACTCTTCTCACAAGTGGACACATGTAATGGTTTGTCTGACATGTTTAAATTTTTATTACTTTTTGTTGTCCTACGTGTTCATAATCTTACTCCATCAATCAGTGAATATATTTCTTATGTTATTGATTAATTGAGGTTCGAATTCCTTTCTTACTTGAGACAAAAAATTTATACTAATATTTTGTCATTTCCTTCCCATACTACTGAACATGACGTATTGCTCTTAAACTGTCAATACATTTATATTTTGTTCCGCACGGTACGTATACGCTTTCAACGGTGCCACCTGACCCATTTCTCATCGAAAAGCTCTGTTTGTTTCAATGTAAATTAGTATCTGAAATATACTTTCTCTAATTTGTGGCATTTAGAGAGATTGGTAAAATTTACCCAACGGTAAAACGAAGCCTCATTCATGTAAACTGACTTCTCTTTTAAAAGAAAGTAAGCTAACTTTCGAATGCTCATCAACATCCTGACTCATTTTCTCTGTTCACTTCATGTAGGGTGTGTGAGTACTCGATCAGGTTGGGATCAAGGTTGCAAGGGAGTTGAAATACAAGACCTTAACTTGATTCGGGGTCAGGGTCGGGTTTGAGCAGTCCAGCCTCGAAAAAAGCCTACTCGAGTAAAATTAGTATTTTGAATTTTTTTTCTTATACCATGCATGTGAATCTACCAATCTTCTCAAAAACTTAAGCTGATAGGAAGAGGAAGATTTTATTATTTGAATTATATTCTCTAACACTCCCCCTCACGTGTGGGCCGGACTCTCTTTTAATTGGGAGGTCCAACACGTGTAATATTTAATTGAAATTGGGATAGAGTGCGGAGTCAGGTTTCGAACTTGGGACTTTGGCTCTGATACCATGTGAATCTACCACTCTTCCCAAAAGCTTAGGCTGATAGGAAGAGGAAGATTTTATTATTTGAATATATTCTCTAACAATGCGTGCCCTCGGCCCTCTCTTCCTCAATCAACTCCAACCTTGACTCAAACATGCCAGTTCGGCTCGGGTTGATGTGCAAAAAAATAGGATATTTTATTTTTAAGGCTTAATTGCATTAAATGTCTCTATCTGCTCTGAGTGTGAGATTTGGATCTAGTGGGATATATAATTATATAATTCGTTGTTCACCAGCCATGGCAACAATCTCAGGAAGGCCACAGGAGAACGAGAGAGAGAGAGAGAGAGAGGGAAGGGAAGGGAAGGAAAGAACAAAGTAGTGAAGAGAAAAGTGTGCGGCTGGCAATGAGAGGCCGAGAGTATCAGAGCAGATAGAGAAAACTGCCCAGAAAAGGAAAGGGTTTTCTTAACCAAAGGGGTAGCGTGGACTCGCAAAATGGCGAAGGCTTTCGATTTGAATTTTTGGCTTTTAACAACGACCTATCTTCCCGCGTTACTCTAGGCTCTCCAGTCCCTACCAATTCGATTTCCTCGTCAATACTACTTCTGGCAGCCACAAAACTCGCCGCCAAATATGGATGATCTAGGATTTTTAGCAACCTTTTCTTAGACTGGTTCTAAAAAGTCATCATTTCCTACCATTAAATCTTGGTTGTCATTGTTTAACTTTTAACAACCAATCATTTCGTTGCTAATGTATATATTGCAACCAAAAATAGCTACAAACTTGAATTTGCAGCAAAAAGTATTATTAGCAACAAATCCTGAAAATTTGTTGCTAAAAGTTAACTATTGACAACCAAATTTAATTGGTGGCCAAAAATTTGGCTGCATACGGCATAGTGAGCAATTTGAGCGAGTGGCGGGGAAGAGAGGGTTGTTCGATAGATTTTTTCAGAGAACCAGCAGCACGATATTTATCCCAGCTATAGGTACAACTGCTGCAAAAAGAGAACAGACCTAATCCCTTGAAAGAAGAATATTTTTTGGGGATAATTTCATAGTTCGCTCCTTAAGTATGACGAAAAATCAATGTCGACCAACCATCTACCTGAATGGATATTTACATCCTTTAAGTTTAAAAAATCATCAAAATTTGTCCTCCTTTCATTTTTGGCGTTAAAACAGACCGACAGCTCTAACACATGCTTCCCACGTGATTTGCACCCATAACAGATTACCTTTTTGCCCTTCTCCCTATTCTGAAGTTCTTCTACATTATCTCGACTTCTCTCACACACCCGACTACATGTCCATTTACATTATCTCAACTTCGTTCTTCACTCTCTCTCTCTCTCTCTCTTCCATTCGTGAGATATGAAGTCGAGATCTGCTCTTGCCATCGACCATTTTTAGACGCATGGGTGAAGCAAATGCGAGAACCATTTTCTTGAAGGTTTGGATCCTCACTTTTTTTCTTTCTGACTTGATTTTAAGATCTGAATGTTGTGGGTATTTTTTTTTTCCTATCTCAGTCTTCCAAATGTCCGAATCACACAATAGCTTTAGCTCTGCAAGTGAACAAAGTGAATGTTCTACAGAGGGTCCAAAATGTTTCTGTAATTTGAGAGCAAACTCGACTATTGCATTCACGGATGAAAATTTTGGCAGACAATTATGGGTTGTGTGAAGTACAAGGTTAGTTACCAATCTTGACTACTGCCTCCAAAGATGTTTTGGTATCTTATTAAATGCATGATGGAATTTTTGTTTTTTTTTTTTTGTTGTTGTTGGGATGAATTGACATGTAAGGAAATCCCAAGAACATTAATTGTTACATTAATGTTTAGTAGTACTATGTTTTTTTTACAACTATGTTTATGAGACTTAACTGTTATAGTAATGTTTAATAACTGGTTGAGTAAGTATAGTATAGTATAAATACCAAGAAATTATTGGTAGACAAAGTTCAGTATTGTTATAGTTCTGAATGTGACAGAATGCATAGTTGTTTAGAAAAAAAAACTTGTTTAACCTAGTTGTTTAAATTAATGGTGGCAGGATGGTGGTCATTGTAATTATTTTGCATGGAGAGATTCTAAGATGTGCGTATATGGTCGAAGGGTTATTCGTAAACTCCGAGTAATGCATGGTTAGACGATTGGTGAACAAGTTTCTTTGGAATCAATTAAGAGAGAGCTCCGACAACAAAAAACAGCCATTGAGGCCATGACTGCTCGACACCAAGAACATCTTGCTGTCATGGCCTCTCAACATTGAGCCATAATCGATTTTGTGGCTGCACAACATCGAGAGGAGATTCAAGTGGTGAGAAAGGATTCAGAGGTCCAAATGAGGGGTTATAGGGCTGCACTGGTCTTCAGTTGGTGTCTTTTTGGTGGAATTTTGATTGCTCATCTATATGGTACCGGTGTGTGTACTCATTTGAGATGTTTATAGTTTGGATGTTTATTTGCTCAACAAGTCGTTAATGCTTAATGTAAGGATGTTTGTTAATGGTTATTGTAAGGACCTACTTTATTAACGCTTAATGTAATGATGTTTGTGAATGGTTATTGTAAGGACCTATTTTAATGAATGTAAGGATGTCTGTTTAGTTCAGTCCTGTCAGAGTAGTTTATGCGAAAGTGCGCAATAAACATTCACTTGAAGCAAATGGTATACACTTTATTGTCATATTTTAAGCAATGGCAAAAAGTGCTAAAGTGCACAATGCTAAAACTAGCCAAAAGCAAATGGAATAGGTGACACTTCACCACAAACAAAAAGTGGCAGTAAGCTAACTGCCATAACATATCATATCATATTCACCAACAAGTATGAAGCTGCTTCCAACATATCTGATTCATCAAAAAATGTACCTTTCCTTACAATAAGCTGACTAAGGAAACAAAACAAAAGAGGTGCTTAAGCACCGGCCAATGTCACAACAAACCTGCCATCAAGTCACAACCACATCCAACTACAATTCCTTCCCAACTAATACATCCACCAACCACTATGTTAAGGGTGAGAATTTTATCCAGCAAAAATCGGAAACTGGAACTTATTTTAAGAAAATTTTGGAACTGGAAATTCTAGTGGAAATGCAGGAATTTTCTAGTTCCGTTATTTTTTTTAAAAAAATAATGTAGGGTTTTTGCCCTCTTTCGTAAAAGACAAAATGACCTGGGTCGTTTGACCCAGGTCACACGTGAATGGAGTCAGATCTCTTATTATCTAGCAAAAAAACAAAAAACAAAAAGAATGGAGTCAGATCTTCATTCGAACTTCAAGGAAAAGTCGAGAAAAAAAAAAAAGAGAACTTCACTCCTTTGTTCTCCCTAATCTACCCCCACCGTCGTCATCCCAGCTCCCCACCCTCCCTGCCTCCTGAAATCTCTCTCTCTCTCTCAGCTCTCTCCCTTCTCCCTCCTGAAATCTTTCTCTCTTTCTACTCTCTCCCTTCTCCCTGCCTCTCTCTCTCTCTCTCTTTCTCTCTCTCCCTCCCCCTTTCCCTTCCGCTGCTTGCGAGGTTCTCGATGAGTTTACATCAAAAGAATCGATGAGATTGGGTTATGGGTTTGACCCATGATTAGAACCCTTGCTAGAGAGGCTTGGATCTAATACAAGATCAGGATTTGAGGGCATTTTTTATTTTGTTGTTCTTGGTTTTTCCTGCTGAGATTTGCAGTGAGGGTTTTTGGCATGGTGTTTTTAATTTTCTTGTTCTTGGTTTTTCTTGCTGAGATTTCCAGTGATGGTTTTTGGCATGGGTGAGTCTCTGAAACTGAGACGATGGTTGAAGTTTTACAGAGGTGGGTCTGGTCTTGGAGTTGGAAGCCCCATTTGGAGTAAATGGTGTTGATTGATTCCTCTCCCTCGTCCCTGAAATCTCTCTCTCTCACTCTCCCTCGAATGGGAACCGAAATTTCCGGATTCCGTTTCCGGAAATTTGGTTCCATTCCGGAATAGAACTGGAATTAAAATGTTGATTCCGGTGGGTACTGGAACTGGAACCAGAATGGGCCATTCCAGTTCCATCCATTCCGGTACTCACCCTTACACTATGTCTACAAAAACTCCAAACCAACCATCCATCATAACAATACAAAAACTCCAAATAAACTACACCAATATACCATATAAACTACACCAAATAAACTCGAGAAGTCAAAATTGCTTATATCTTCCACATTGGTTTCTTGCTCTTATCCTTTGCTCAAGAAGTACCTCGGCTAAAAAAAAGAAAAGAGATCAAGAAGAAATACAGAGAGAGGGAAGAAAAGAGAGAGATGAAAGACCAACAACACATAGAACCATGCATGAAAGTCTTCGATAAGAGAAAGTAACACATGTTCTTTTTGACCTTACGTCGTTTACCTGGACATCCTTGATAAGATAGCTTACACACAAGCATGATTTCAGATTACCTGTACATCAAGATAGCTTACACACAACGTTGCAAAGTGCTTATTGACGTGGCAAAAGGCCTCAACTATCTCCACCACGATTGGGACTAAGTGGTTGTTCACAGAGACATTAAATCCAGCAACATGTTATTAGACTTAGACATGCAAGGCAGACTCGGTGACTACGGACTTGCCAAGCTATACCAACACGGTGAAGAACTGAACACAACACGTGTGATAGGCACTTTAGGTTACTCCGAGCTGGCAAGAGTGGTTGTACCCACATCGTCCAGCGACGTGTGCAATAATGGAGTAGTGATTCTTGAAGTGGGGGTGCGGGAGGAGACCAATAGAGCTGGCGGTGTCACAGGAGGAGGCGGTTCTGATAGATTGGGTGAGGGAGCTTTACGCGAACGGGAAGGTGGGTCAAGCGGAAGACACCCGAGCATAAAGGTGCAGTACGAGGCTGGGGAGATGGAGTTGCTGCTCAAATTTGGGCTGGCTAGCTGCCATCAAGATCTCCAACGAAGGCCCACCATGAAGGAGGCGGTGGTGCTATTAGTGGGGAAGCAAGCGCATCCCAAAAACTACCAAAATTTCGAACGAGTTAGAACGAAACTTTATCAAAAAGATTTAATGCACGTCCCGTCAACCTCAAGTTTTTAATATTTTAAATCATTCAAACTTTTTAAAAAACCGTTCCAACATCACGGGCCTTTTGGAATTTTAATCGTTCGAGGTGAAATGTCATCGAACGAGACATTTTATGTATCGTTCGAACGCTCGTTTGAAAATAATACCTCCCGACCCCCTTTTTCTCTCACAGTTCCAACTCTCTCTTCTCTCACAGTTTAGAAACTCCCAGATCTTGCATTCTTTTCCGTCTAAGGTCCGTTTGTTTGGTTGTAAAACCATTATTTTACGCAAAAAGTTTTTCATTGAAACTTTTTAAAAAAAAAAATTTCATTTTCAGCGTTTGGCTATTTTTTTAAAATATTTTCAAGAAAATATTTTTTGATGTTTGACATGCTTAATGATTTACGTATTTTCAGTGTTCGTTTTTTTCGGAATGCACTTCACAACTTGAACCTGACCTGAAACAGATTCAGAAGGAGCAAAAATATAAATATCTTCAAAATGACTAATGTAAGTTACATAACCAACTTAGTAAGGACGCATAAACTTGAATGAAAGACATTACATAACCTAAATCATAACCAACTACAGATTTCTCCTAGTCGAATAATCTTGCCACATTGCTTGTGCTATCACATCCCGTTTCATGTTCCATTCTCTACTTTCTTCCCTCTCTTCATTACAAGTTTGTGAGTTCTATGATTCTCCTCTTGAGATAGTGCGTCAGAATTTGCTTCTTCCATAATCGAGTCTCTAGATCGGTTCCCATTATAAAATTGTGAATAAGACAACATGCCAATATCACATCTACTTGTGTTGGGAATGACCAATACGGATTAGCGTCCAATACACAAAAACGTTTCTTCAAAACTCCAAAATCTCACTCAATGGTAATTAGTAGAGAAGAGTGACGAAGATTGAATAATTCCTTTTCATTTTCTGATGGATGATCACTAAACTCTTTTAAATGATATTGAACTGAATGATAAGGAAAGAGAATTCCATTTTGATTTCCATAACCAGCATCACCTAGATAATACTTGCCTATAAAAACAAATAAGACAAAAGGCATCACTAGAAAATAGCAATCACTCACAACTTTCAGAAAAATATTTTATATATATCAATAGAATACCTTCAGGTATTTTAAGGCCCATTGGCCTAGAAAGTGCATCATTTAAAACACGAGCATCATGTGCACTTCCTTCCCAGCCAGCTAATACATAAGTGAACCTCAACTCAAATGTAATGGCAGCTAAAACATTTTGAGCTGTTTTCCCTTTTTGACCACGGAACCTTCCTTTAATCTCAGTTGGAACATATGCATGAATATGAGTTCCATCGATGGCACCAATACAATCCTATTGGTGGACATATGAGAACTAAAAGAAGTTATGTTCCATGGTAAGATATTTTCGTTGACAATCAAATAAATATAACATTAGACTTCTTAATGCTAACCTCAAAGAAAGGATAAAAACGTGTGTTATTCCTTATCTCTGGAGGTGTACATCCATCAGGTTGTTTAACAACAAGCTTGTACAACCATAAGACAGCTTTAAGGACAACTTTGAAATATTGGTGAATAGTCTCAGATGATTTGTACAATCTTCCTTCAATAACCTGCATCCTTACATTATGTCCAATAATGTATAAAAAAATAAACACTTGTTCCTGGATAGAAATTTTCACTGTTTCATGCAGCAAGTGATTCTCACCAAAAACTTTTCACAACTCAAAAAAAGCAGCTGGTCTCATCCTAATTTGATTTACGCAATGATAATCGGTTCCATAAAGTATGTTGTTGAGGTAAATTTCTCTTTCATCGGCTCGATTAACATGAGGCTCCCTAGACAATTAAAGGATCCTATGACTAATATTAGCTAAGACTAGATGACCAACAACAATAACACAAGCAGTTGCACCCATAATTGCTGCTTTTCTCTCATTATCACCCATCTACACAGGGAAATTCACAATATATCAAATAACCAAAAAGATCGATACATGGAAGGAAACAAAAATCAAGCCAAGTTTGATCCGTAACTGATAATATAGAGGAAACCTTTGAGCATTGGTTTAAGCACTCGAGTTTGAAAGATGGGTTTGTGGACTAGTTAAAATGAAAACAAACTGAATTGGAATGGCATCATTTTGTAAGATATTAAAATGTCCCCTAATTCTATTAAAGCATCTGCAGATTAGGCACAGAGATGTAAGTAGATATACCAACTTGTATAGCATCCGTATGCCTGGAATATGCTTTTTCTCTCTCTAAGTAGTATGCATGGAAATGCACTTGAAGAAAAACTAGTGAATAATACCAAATCCCAACACCAACCCCACAACCACCCGCTAAAAAAAACCAAGAAAAAAATAAAAAAGAGTGCAGAGTCTTGAGAACAGGGGAGTCATCATATAACACAATGATCAGTAGGTTTTGCGCTTGAGAAGGACATACAATTCGACCATCTTCTTGTTAGTAGATGTGACAAGATGGAGTACTCTTCCAAATTTCCTCCTGAATTGATCAAACAACTCATCAATGATAACTTTCCAAAGTGGCCCTCAACGATAACCTCTATATTATCAGTTGTGGATCAAACGTTCCAGGATGGTTCAGGGGACAATGGTCACTGCTTATAGATAGCATAAATGTCGCCTCCACAAGTATTATGCAAAGTGGCATACCAAAGAGGGAGGTGCTGCGACATCTGCATCCAGATACACCGATGGAGCATTGGGCAAAAGTGTACGATTTATTCTCTAGTGAAGATTTTAAGGTAGCAAAATAATTAGAAAAAAGTAATGAAGCGGTTAGACCCACCACGACGACGGCCAAGATAAACTATTTATTTTATTTTAATGCTTTCCCTATTTTTCGCAGGTGTATATAATAATAAAATAGTTTACATAAACTTTGGAGGTTGTTAATAAATTACTAATTTAATTTATATTCTAATAATTGCTTAGGGATTTTTTTATTATAATTAATTTTAAAATTTAAAATTCAAACGTTCCAACATTTTATCTAAATCGTTCGGAAAAATAAACTGGAATGTTCTATATTGTTTGAACAAATAAATGGATATTGAACATTGTCATTGCAAACCGTTATAAGATACAAAGAACAATATCAAACGTGAAATTAAAACATCTGAACTGAGTTCGAATGGTTGGCTGAAACATCTGAAATGTGTTCGAACATTTCTTTTTAAATGTCCGAAATCTGTTCAATGGGACAAAGAACGGTATCGGACGTTTATAATTGTTCCGTCCGATATTGATCGAAATATGTTCAAATGTTAAATAATGTATGCCTTCAAATGTTGTATCTCCTTATTGAATGATTATAATTGTACCGTTTGATAAAGATCGAACGTCTCACCTAATGTTCAAAGCCCATTCAAACAGTACATTTTAGGTTGACGTTCTAACTTGTTCGAACATGGTTTTTATTTAGGGACGGAATGCACTCCATTGCAAAAGGAGACTTTTTGGGACGGATCACAATTTCCATCCCCAAAGAGCTTTTGTAATGGACTTGTTGGGACACCTAGGGCGACGGATAAATTCCATCCCAAAAACGAAAAATTGTTGTAGTGTGGGGTACCTCTAATTAATTAATTGTTGTTCTTCTATAATTTTCAGCACCAAACTTATTTTTAGGATCTCAAAATCAGCGTCTGTCTCTCCTCACATTTCTATAAGCAAAACAATGTTTACCTAGAAATATAGATATAGGACGAGCGCGTGGCTGTGTGATAATAATTAGCTGCAAACACTCCTAAGGAAAAATGTATATAGCTATCGACCTTTTATAAAAATGGATATAAGTGCCATCGAATAAATAGTACATGTGTTCTATCTAGATGATTTCTCTGTCATTGTGTCCAACCTATCATTGATTTTTCTAGCCCTAAGCTTGGCCAGTTTTATAACATTCCAAACCGTATTGCGGTTTGCTCCCAAGAAAAATACTTTGCCCTCCTTAGGAAGGGAGCATATTGTTCCTTAGTACGATGAGCTTCTCTTATACAGTTAAAGTCCTATACTTTGAAAGAAGATGCGTTGCCCTTCGTCTTAGCAACCAAACTCGTTGGCCCATCGGTTCCTTGAGTCTATCTCTAATTCTCCTATTGGAATTCTTTTGCGCGCTTTAATTAGTAATATGCATTGCATTTCTTACAAGTAAGGGCAACATTTTGCTTTTTATTACGACATTGATTCTTCCTTATACACCATAGTCTTACCTTGCTAATGAATTAAAGAACCAAATAATTATTGAAGTAATTATTGATACAATCTCTGTAATATATATTGACTTTTAACAAATCAGTTTCTGAGGTACAACTTTTTATAGGCTGGTTCCTGTTGTCCATTATTTAGACAAATGCATGCCTCCTTCCACCAAAAGTTAACTGATTAACAAAAGATCAACATTGGATCGGATCAAGAAGTCCATTGTTATAGTCGAATAGCCTATGTCAGACCTAGTCCCCGTTAATGGGCTAACATTTGGTGGATGAAATAATCCATATATCTGAATATTATTGGATTATTTTAACTAGCACGTGTTTGAAAAATGCTGCTAAAGACCATAGTTACATGGGTTTATTTGAAAAACGATGGTAAAGCTATTTTTAGTACTAAAGACCATATTGGATGATTTTTACTAGCGTTTGTTTGAAAAATCCTACTAAAATCTATATTGGATTATTGTCACAACGTTTTTTTAAAAACGTCACTAAAACTCAAACTTTTAGCATCATGTTTTGAAAAAACGCTCCTAAAACTCACACTTTTGGCAACGTTTTCAAATAAGCGCCGCTATAGATTGCATTTTCACAACATTGTTAGAAATAGCGAGGCTAAACAATTTTTTTTAGCAGCGTTTGTATTAGGCTTGAATAGATTTGGGCCAAAATAGACAGGGCCGACCAAAACCGTTTGAAACCTATTAGGCCCAAAAAATCCCAGGACAAAGGGCCTTAGTTCAGCCCACGGTTTTGAGGGCCAAAGGCACTGAACCGAGGGTCCTCAGGTACTTTTCACTTCTGTTTTTTTTTTAATAATTAGTGGGGTGTGAGATGACACTGTCTCACAAGCCCCCTTTTAATTTCTTTCTCGGTTACCCTCCCCCTCTCATGAATCCCCCCTCCCTTTTCATCTCAGATTGCCCTAGCCCCCCCCCCCCCCCCACCTTCCCTCGCCGCCGACACGGCCTCCCCTCTCCCCATGGTCGTCGTCGTCTCTCGCTCTCTCTTGGTCTATTAAGTATTAACTTCTACGATTTGGGTTTTAGAGGAGTTCATTGTTATTGGTTATGGATGGTTACGATTTTGTTGTTGTTGGAAATTGTTCTTGCTCTGAGTTTTGGTTGCTGTTGATTTGCGATTTGGGGTGTTGCTTTGACTTTTGGGGACTGTTGGTGGCTTGGTGCCTGGTGGATGTTGCTGTGAGTTCTAGTTGTTCTTCATTTTCGTCTCTTCTAATTTTTTTCCTCCTAATTTCTTGCTCACACAGACCGAAGCTGACTGGTGTTGGTCGGTCGGTCTAGAAGCACCTCGGCACGGTTGTCGGTCCTTGTTTTCCAGAAATCGAGCACCTCGATTCAGTTGTCAGCGTGGGGTTTAAACCCAACCAAGGTGTCGGTTTCACCCCTAGTTTGTATATCTTTTGTATACAAACGCGGCCAAAAGTAGCATTTAGCAGCGCTTTTAGCCACCACCACTAAAGATCTATTTTTTTTTGTAGTGTAATCGAAGTGAAACCATCAACAAATAGTCACTCTATCATCCAAGAAAAAAAATTATTCCACTACTCGGTGACATGGGAGTTGTCAAAACTGAATCTTGAAACAAAAATCAATTTTGCAATGATTTTCAACTAGTTAGCCTACAAATTACGAGTCATTGAAAAGCTCTAAGTTTCTAGTTCTCAACACACTGTATAGTATGGAATTTAGAGTATTCTAGAGAACGTTATCGTAAAATTACTTCAAGAATGTCAGACAGTCAACAAACTATGAATTGTTGAGGATTTTGGACAACATTGTTTGTGTCAAAAATAAAGCATAACGCTTTTACAAAAGGGGGGGGGGGGAGAAATTATATTTTTATATTTTATATTATATTTGCTATATATAAAAATATGAAAAAGTATGTATAAATACAACTCAAATTATGAAAAATATTATCAAAGTAGACATAAACAACGAGTTTGAAAATACTAAAAAGAGGAGAAAACACTCATATTCTCTATTTTTGAAATAAATATGTTTTTAATTTTCAAGACTAATTACTATTCAACAGTTAGAGTTTTAAGAAAATTTCTAGATTTTTGAAGGTTTAAGTTGAATTTCGAATTTTTTTAGTCCCATTACATGTGTTTTTAATATATGTCCAAACTAAAAATGAAAGATTATTGTTAAATAGTCAAGGCCAAAATTTGAATTTCAAATTCATAAGAGGCTAAAAAAAAGGTTTAAAAGGACATTTTTTAAACTTTTTGGGGTGGGTATTGGGGGGGAGGGGGAATAATATATTTTGTCAAAAATTGGCATATGGGCAAAGGGGGAGCAGGCACTTTTCAATATCTTTTGGGGGGGTCATGGCCCCCCTCCCCTTCCCATTGGGTATTGCTTTTACTACAACAAATTTTAGTTTTTGGGACGTCGAAAAATCTGTCCCAAAAAGTGCTATTTACCAACGGATTTTGAATTCTGTCCCTAAAAAATATAAAGTTCTTTTTTGGGGACGAAAATTAATATTGTCCCAGAAAAAAACTTTTTGCGACTAATTTGTAATTTTTTGGGACATAATTGCTCTTCCCAAAAAAAAGGTCAATTATTTGGGACGAAATCTTGCCGTCCAAAAAAAAATCCTCGTTTTTGGGACAGATTCGTCCGTTCCGTAAATAACATTTGAACCCAAAATGCTCCATTTGAACTATATGGCATTCTTTCCAAAAACTTTGAACGAACATTACCCGTTATAACAAACATTTGAACTTCCGTTCGAACTTAACAGACATTCGAATGAAAGAAAAAATATCGGATTGTTAAAAAAATGCATTCGTTCTTAAAAACTTTCATTCAAATGCAACAAAATCTTTTTGGGATGATGATTCGCATCTCGAAAAATCCTCACATATTTGAACGATTTTGAACGCCACTTTTCCACCTACCGCCATAAATGCAAGTCCAATCACCATTAATTTTATCAATTTTTATTTCCATTCGAACGAATAATTTTACCCGTTCTAACGATTATTTGATGGTTTAGATATAAAGTGTTGGTTAATGAACGGTTTTTTTCCTAACAATCGTTTTCATATTAGAACACCCAAGCCTCATTTCACATTCTCATGTACTCACTCTCCCGAATTCTCTCAAACTCCTCTCAATCTCCATTGCTATTTTCAGTTCGTGGATTGCATCCTTCCTAGTCCTACACATGTACGTTTGTAGTGCATTTAAACCATTAAAATTTTTTTCTAAATTTTTTTGGTTTGATTTTGTGTATTGAATTTGGCTTTGAATATGTTAATAAACTTGTAAAATATTGTGCATGTTGATGAATTTGTGTGTTGTAGTTAGTTTAGGATTCTTTTTAATTGATTTTGACGTAAAAAGTATAGATTTAGGGAGTTTGAGCAACTCGGCCGTGATCATTTTCAAGCTACAGTGTTCGAATGATACATTTATAATGCGAACGTGATCTTTAAACGGTGCGTGTATTGTTTTTCAAATGGAATGTTTACCTTTTCGAACGTTTTTCTGTTCTATAAGGGAATATTCCGTGCGATGTTTAGTTTTATATCCGCTCAATGGATATGACGATGGTCCCGTTTTTGTATTTGTCACCCTGAGGCTATGTTGTACTACATATGCAAGTCCAATCACCATTAATTTTAAATTGAATAATTTTACCCGTTCTGATTATTTGATGGTTTAGATATAAATGTTGGTTAATGAACGGTTGTTTTGAACTCATGTAGGCATTTTAGGTGGATTGCATCCTTCCTAGTCCTACACATTACAAGTACGTATTGTAGTGCATTTAAACCCATTAAAAATTTTTTTCTAAATTTTTTTGTTTGATTTTGTGTATTGAATTTGGCTTTGAATATGCTAATAAACTTGTAAAATATTGTGCATGTTGATGAATGTGTGTGTTGTAGTTAGTTTAGGATTCTTTATTGATTTTGACTAGAAAAGTATAGATTTAGGGAGTTTGAGCAACTCGGCCTGATCATTTTCAAGCTACAGTGTTCGAATGATACATATTATAATGCGAACAGTGATCTTTAAACGGTGCGTGTACTATGTTTTTCCAAATGGACCATGTTTACCTTTTCGAACGTTTTTCTGTTCTATAAGGGAATATTCCGTGCGATGTTTAGTTTTATATCCGCTCAATAATTTATATTTCGTTCGATATTTTATTTTCCATTAGATATTGGTTTGATGGTTAGATATTATTTTCCGTTCTATGTGTCATACCCTGAGCTTTTGTTTAATATAACGTGTATTTGTCTGTAAAAACTAGTTTGGGTTTAGTAGTGCATTAGGGGGTAATTAGTGAATAAATATAGTGATTTAGTGATGATTTGGAGATTAATTAGTACTTGATGTATTAATTTTAAAACCTTGATTAGGACCTGATTAAGTGAAAATTGGAGTTCGCAAGTAACTGAGTTTTTATTCAGGATGTTGGGGACATGTTTTG
This sequence comes from Morella rubra, assembly GCA_003952965.2. Lineage (NCBI taxonomy): Eukaryota > Viridiplantae > Streptophyta > Magnoliopsida > Fagales > Myricaceae > Morella > Morella rubra. The sequence continues at coordinate 25,478,039 of CM025850.1, read as the reverse complement.
AGTCAATTTAATTTTTTTAAGCTAGTAGGACAGGTTTTCATCAAAAACTAAACCACATGATTTTTATTCTACTATTAGGTCGGGAGTTTATCCATGAGTTTACAGTTCAATTTTGGAGACTTTCTTTTTTTCGGAAGCTAGTAGACTGATTTATGGAGTTATGGATAGAGATGAATTATGGATAGAGATGATTATGGATAGAAATGAATTATGGATAGAGATAAATTGTGGATAGAGATGAAATTGTGGATAAAGATGACTTGTGGATAGAGATGAAATTGTGGATAAAGGTGACTAGAGATAAAATTATGGATAGAGATGACTTGTGGATAATCGATTGGATAATTGATAAAACTTAGCCATTAAGTTATGGAATTTCGGCAGCCCTAGAGAGTGACACATAGCAAGGCTAGGAAACAAGACGAATCAAAGCTAGAAGCACGACGAATCAAGGCTAGATCATGACGAATCAAGGCTAGAAAGCACGACGAAAAAGGCTATAACCTAGAGAGCACGAAGTGTCGAACACCAGGTGAATGGCGGTGACTCGCCATAGCTACCTAGGTGAATTTCGGCCATAGCCTTGCCTTACAGCTGCTGTAGGTTGCTAGGTGTCAAGGGGAGAGAAATGTAGCCTAGTGACTTGCCGTAGCTAGCCTAGCTAGGCTGGACACGTGTCGAAATGCAACTGGCAGTGTTTTCCTATAAATAGGGTGGATTTCGACCTTTGAAGAGTACACCATTCAATCTGAAATTTTTGTGAGTTAAATTTGAGAGCAAGAGTGAAGTGAAATGGGAAAAAGAGGAGGAAAAATTCTAGTGAAGATTCATCTACATTAGAGGTAAAGTTTAGTTGGTTATCTTTGATTTCGATTCAAAACTTTTCAAGAGGTTTGCGTGAAACTCTTGTTGTTTTTCAAAATTATTCTAGCATCTATTGATGGTGTTCACGTTTATTAATATTCTTCATGTTATTTGTATTCTTTGTGTTCTTGAAGAAGAACAAGCTCGTCTTTTCAAAATAGTCTCATTTTTAAAGTTTGATTCGTTTTGAAGTTGTTTTTCAAACTTTGATCCGTTTCTTTTCAAAAATTTCCCCAAATTTTATTTTTCAAAGCTTGAAACATATTCTTTTGAAGAATTCTTTGTGATTTCAAAACTCTTTGTCTTTGATTATGTCAAAATTAGTTTTTTCTATGTGGTGGTTAAGTCGATTTTTAACCGAGAAATCAAGGTGTTGTTTTTTCCTTCACAACATCTTTTTTTGCATTGTTTTTATGATTTTCAAAGGAAAGACTTAAGGTATAGTATATCATGTATGATATGTATAGACATTGACATGAGACATGCATCTTTAAACTTGTACTTTGGAAAGGGATGTTTAAGGATTAAGTATGGTTAAGGTATTGCATATCATGTGTGATATGTATAGGCATTGACATGAGACATGCATACTTAACTTGTACTTTGAAGATGTGACAGTACTGTGCAGAAGAGGATGTGTACCACATGTTGTGGCATCTTGGCCGCTCCGTTGTACGGAGAAAGATCTTTATAAAGATACCATATTCTACTCTGGGGGTAACACCAAACAATACGGACCGTATTTTACTCTGGGAGTAATGCCGCACAATACGGGATAAATGTTGAGGAGTGGTGGTTAAAATTGAAAAGATCATTTTTAAAGAATTAAGTCTTTTCATTTATTTTCATCTTCTGTTTTGTTATTGCATTAATGAACGAGTTTCTTTAATGTCTTTTTCATGTCATCTACTATCTGTTTTACTAACCACTAGCTTTACTGAGTCATTTGGACTCACCATTGCTTGTTAAATTCTTTTGATGTTCAGAATGTACTTAGGAGAATTTACTTAGACTTTGACTCATGAGGTCTTGATACTAAGCTGGTAGTTGGGTCTAGGTCATTGAGAACCTAGACATCATTGTTGAGAGCGTCCATAGATGGATTGGTTCAGAATCTCCTGATTATATTTTTTAGCAATGATGAAGAGGAAGAGTAGAAGAGAATAAGATGAAGACCTTTGTGGATCATACTTTTGTAGTAGTTATCCTTCCGTGTTTTGTAGATGTACATAGAAGGTGGAATTGGTTCTCTTTTATAGTATAAAGGCTTGAATAAAGGGTCTCGATGATGTTTATTTTTTAGAATCCTGTTGCTTTAATGATCCTCCCACTGGCCGTAACCTCAGTTTAATAGTGGCATCCATTACTATAAGACAGAGCTAGAGGTCTTCACAGCCCGGGCCATTACACTATGTCCATTCAGTGATTAGTTTCTGTGCAAGTTCGAACATTTATATATTTGTTCGATGCTTAGTTTTTGTACATGTTCAAACATTTATATCCATTCGAACGCACTTAATTCGTTCTAAGTTATTTTAAACGTTCTAATGTATATCTATTTTCTTTTGTTTTCTTTTTTCAAATTAACTTAAAATGTCGAAATGTTCTAGAATGTCTTCTTCCTCTTCTTCTGCATAGCAAAAATCACTGACTACAGTCAAGAGGCAAGCACTTAATTTTACGCTCACAATTGTTATGGAGAGGCGGGTTAGCACATATGATTTCTCGAAGTTTCAGTTTGAGGGTTGCACCATCAACCAGATATTTAGTCACTATGGTTGGGAGGCATGTTGTCTTGGACTGGCTTGCCCTACACACATTTAGTCCAAGAGTTGATATGGATGAGGACGAGTGGGAGCTCCACATTTGTGGATGGTCGGTCAAGATCTCTCCCAACATCCTCTTCACCTACTTGCGCATTTCGAGGAAAATGGGTGCTTATCCCGCTGTAGAGCCTGTTACGGCTTTGTCAGCTGAGGAGATCTTTAGATTGATGACTGGGGAGGACCAGTACTTAGTCTAGTCATCAGTTTCGCAGAGTGCTTTGCCTGGCTTTTGGAGGATGTTCCACCTTATCTTTAGCCACAACATATTTCCGAAGTAATATCACACGGAGTTCACAGCCGAGTGTGCACAGGTGATGTTGATGGTTGCTTGTCTCTAGTTGTTTGATCTCCTGCTTTTAGTGTTCCAAACCATGAAGACCGAGGCTCAATTGACGAGCAAAGAGGGCCTACCATTTAGAAACATGTTTACCATGTTTTGGCGTACCGTTCAAGCTTATGAAAACTGAGTTCGAACGATACTTTAGGCATGCTTTTTCCCCGCCTATTTTTTTGGCCCTACTGTTCTAACGTAACCAACATCGTTCGAATAGACACTACGAACTCAAATACCATAGAATTGACTGTGAGACCTCATTTCTCCCACTCTCAAAACACCACAAATTCGCCAAAATTTTCTTCTTATATAGAAATCTTACGTTTTTTGTCTTATTGTTGTAGGAAAATACTCAAATGGAGCTTCTTTGTGTTTTGGAGGTAAGATTTTCAACTTAATCAATGAAGTTCTTAGTTTTTTAGGTATAGATTTTTGGTTGTTGTGGTTTGATTTGTGGACAAATTGATGTTTAAATGCTTATGGTTAGTTTCATACGTGTTTAGGGGTGTTGAATGCATGTTTTATGAGTAAAAAAATATGTTTTTTGGATTGATTGGAGTTTTAAGTTAGTGATTTTCGTGGTTTTTACGCATTGTTCGAACACTATAAAAGTGTTCGTTCGAACGAAAGTGCTAAAATTGTTCATTTACAGGGATGACAGTCACGTTTGAACGACTCTTTTATACCGTTCCAGAGTATTGTAGTCGTTCGAACGTATTCAAACATTTTTTTTTTATTTTTTAGAAAAATTAGAAGTTATTATGCATGACAAATCTAAATTTGAGGTGTTGGGCCTCAAATAGATTTGCATCACAATAACAATATTAAAATGCATATGAAACTAATCGAGAGAATAACAAAAGCTGATACAACATTTTTCAAACCAGCATCTTTCATTGTATGGAAAGAAATAGAGAGCAATACTCTAGTTAGTAGGGCTGGACTTCTGAAAACCTTTTGGCCACACATCCGACCTAAAAAGCAGTTCTTTCCTTCCAAACTAGAACATGCAAAGAACTGCTTTGTAGGTATGATGTGTGACTAAAAGATTTTTAGAAGTTCGGCCTTACTGACCAGAGTATTGCTCTCTATTTCTTTTCCATACAATGAAAGATGCTGGTTTGGAAAATGTTGTATCAGCTTTTGTTATTCTCTCCATTAGTTTCTTGTGGATGTTAATATTGTTACAGTGATGCAAATCCATTTGAGGCCCAACACCTTAAATTTAGATTTGTTGTGCATAATGTAAAACTTCTAATTTTCCTAACAAATAAAAAAAAAAACGTTTTGAACGTGTTCGATAGATCCAATACGTACGATCAGTGTAAATGTGTTAGATATAATCCTTCACTGCATGAGCCTTGTCTGGGCCTTAGCTTTTCCTACTTGATATTGGATCACCTTCAGTGAAAACACATCAGTTGTATAGGTAAATATTATATTTTTTTTTAACTAACTTTTTTTTAATGATTATTTTTGTCAATTATTTAAGCGTTATATTGATTACAATTTCTAATTTAGGAAGATAAGGATGGAGTGCATGCACGTAGTTGGATGCACGCGACGACGAAGATAGATTATTTTTTTATTGTGTATTATATTTAATTATTTTGAATATTATGATTAATTATTTAATTGTACATTTTGTTAATAATTTTTTTTTAATAATATTTCTAGCAATTTTTTTTTTAATAAAAATAAAAAATACCGTTCCAATATTAATTTAGTGTTGAAAATTAAACATGCCTCCCCTACGTTCAAACCTTTTCTAACGTTTCTTGTTTCTGTTCATAACATGTTTGAACACTAATTTTTTATTCCCCGTCGGTATATCGAACAAATTAACGATATCCGTTGGAACGTCTTAAAACTGTTCGAACGTTTTATCCCTTTATGTCCGAAACCGTCCAAATGTTTATCACGTGAACCGTTGTAATAAATTAAGAACCTTTACGGACGTTCCATTTTACAGTGTTGGAACGATATCCGAAATATCGAACACAAATTTTTATAATGTTCAATGTAAATTTTCCTTATCAAACGAATTATTTTTCCGTTGAAAGACATTCGAACATGACCTCAACACATCCGTTCGAAATTGTTGAACAATATTTTTATTTTGGGACGGAAACCTTTTCGTCCCGGAAGGGTATTTTTTGGGATGAACATCATTTCCGTCCCAAAAAACCTTTTGTAACGGGTTTGTCGGGATAGTTGGGGCGACGGACAGATTCCAACTCAAAAACTTTTTTGATGGAATTTTTGTTTTTGAAGACCGAAAAATCCGTCCCAAAAATCAAATTTTGTTGTAGTGTTTTATCCCAAGTAAAATTCTCTACCCTTCTTAGGAAGGGAGCATATATTGTTCCTTCGTAAGATTGAAAAAGATTATTCCTTATTGAGTTTGTTGCGTTAAAGTCCGACTCTGAACTAAGATACCTTGCCCTTGGTCTTAGCAACCAAACTATCCGTTCCTCATGGCTAGAGTGACATGCGTGGGACCAAGTGTCACCAAGCATGACACTTGTATGAGCCATTGTCATGTAAAAGGCCATGTGTCTCACATGCATGGGGGCGCTCACATGGGTGCCCCAATTAGTAACATTTTCTTTTCACTCTAACCTTTCACATGATCATATCTCATTTCTCGTAACAAAATACTCCGTAGCAATTGTAAGCAAGAAACTAAACTTCTGCCTTGAATTGGGTTACAAAAGTTTTACTCATAGCTGATAAGCAAGCAGTGAAACCGATTGGGCTAGCCCAAATAATAAAAGAAAGAGGAAAATTGTCATTCTTTCTCTTGTGCTCATCAAACTCGATCGATTGTGTTCTTCTTTTTCTTTTCTTTTTTTTTCCATTTCTATATAGACAAAAAGATTAATGTTTAGTTTTTCTAACATTCATATATATTCCCGTGGGCGGGGAGTTGGATTTGGACGTGGTATTTTATGTGTATAAGAGAAATGTAAACAGATAGATAAGGATTATGCTAATTCTGTTAATTCCACATGGTATTCGATGAAGATTAAAAGAAATAATATAGTAGTGAGTTTGACGAAACACTTAACTACTAGAAAAAAGAAAATAATTAGTCTCTGACGTTTATCTTGTTGGCACGAGAAGTACTTCGACTTGTGTATTTTTGGTATATTAATATACACTTACCACTCGCCTAACAAAATTGGCCCGAAAATGACACTTTCTCACGAACTATGCCCATAAATTTTTGTGCGCCCAGCCCACATTTGTCTGATCTAAATTATAAGGAAGGAGAAAAGGGTAGCAACTAGTACCCAAAACATATGAATCTACCATTTATCTTAAAAATTTATTACTTTTTATTGTGCAATTTTATATAAACTTTGGGTGACTTTGAATTTAGTAATCCTCTACAATTGAGGGATTATTTAAAAGTATTCTATTTTGATTCAACCCTCATTATCTGTAGGGTGTGGATGATGAGTTGCACTAAATAATTTGATGCATCCAATCCGGATCTTCTTCAGTTGAGTTTATGATCTGATGGGTAGGGCCACTTGTTTTTTTGGGCTTTCTTTGAGCCTTGGGCTTTCTTATATAGGGCCCATATTTTGGCACCATCATTTTACATGACACATCGCACTACGACACAGAGATCCCAAATAATAAAAGAAAGAGGAAAATGTCATTCTTTCTCTTGTGCTCATCAAACTCGATCGATTGTGTTCCCCCCTTTTTTTTTCATTTTTTTATAATTTTAAAGACATAAAATCTAAATTCTTAGTCATAAATGTGCAAGCCGAGTTGCATTAGCTGGTGAATGTTTCATTTACTTAAAGAGGTTAGTAATTTATAATTAAGCTGCTAGATATATAAGGAATTAAATGGGAAATTCTTGATTTCCAGCAGCCCAGAAAAAAATAAAAGAAACTTTATAATCTACTATTAGATGGGCAGTGAGTTGCATTTAGAAATAGGCATGTAGTTCGTGTATATATATATATATATATTTTCTATAAAACCTTTAGTGAACGAAAATTCTCATAGAAAAAGATCATCTTTAAACCAAGCCTCGAAAACAAAGAGAATATATAGCCACACTATTTACGCGAATAGAAAAGATGAGATAACAAAGTCAACACAACCAAATAGCCATAATTAATTCCGTCATCTCTTATGAGTATCACATCTGACCTTCCATTTGATCAATGTATTTCTGTCAAACAAATTAGGACAAAGATGCATGCCAGAATGGACACGGACTTCAAGCTCTGGGATAACATCAAAGGAGACCCTCACCTGCAAACGTCCATTTCATTCGAGGATAACTTCTCACCTTTTGTTGTACAACTTTCAACTTCCTTGACATAGCTTCTACTTCTCTTGTCATAGCTTCTAGTTTTGCGGTCATCTCATTTGCTTGTTTTTTTGCTTCAAGATCGAAGTAAGAGCGGCTCACTTTCTTTAACCGATCCACAATAAACTCCACTTTGAAACCTGCATACAGCATACCCTTTAAGTTGCACCACCATAAAATAAGTACATCTTCAGAGATTTCAACAACCAATGTTTTGCGCATCTTGTCCACAGTCCAGCACAAACACGAAAGTAAAACCGACTTCACCTTATGATTTAATTTAGACTCCCTACTAACATCCCCATATTTGACAAAAAGGTCCTTCAAGATAGGAGCTAGCTCACGAGGGAGCGTATATCCTTCAATGTTGACACTCTTTTGTTCATATTCTTCGAATTTCCACTGTTTTGTTGGGTCTGCATTACCCCATTTAGGCCTATTCATGAGGCGCACTTTGAAGTTTTCCTCATTATCCTCAGTCTCTTGATCCTCAATTGATGTCCCTACAATATTGCCAATTTTCCATCTCTGCGGCTCAAAGCAATTCACTAACTCTTCTTTTTCATATTCATTGAGAGAATTTATTATTTCCCTCACCCAAGGCCTTTTGTTTTCCCTCTTTTCTGCAATATTTTCGGATGCTTCATTTTGTAGCATCTCTTTGACTGTCATCCGAGCACCCAAATTCCTTGTATCTACAACTCCGTGCTCTCCTTTCAGTAAGGATACAACCTTAATTGCAAGCATGCATTAATAATGTTGATTAAGATAAACAAATTAACAATTTTATCCAAATCCACTGTACAACTAATTTTGGAGTCTTTTAGGTCCAGTCATGAGCATTGAAAATTATTATCATTTGCTTTATAGAATCAATGTCATTTTAGGAGTCCGAACAACCAAATTCGTCACATAGAGCACTCAAACTACTACAATTAATTAATGTGCTTCTCAAATAAGATCAAACCATCAAAGTCATACCACATGTTATATAAATTGGCCACGTGGCACATTTTTTATGGTCGGCTCATATTTAAGGGCACACATTGATGAATTTTGATAATTTGAGTGTTCAGTGTGATGAACAATTGGCAGTTCGGACCTTTAAAGTGACATTGATCTCATAGTTCAATGATGTAAAATGAAATTTCCGCTATATATTATAGAAAAGAGGAGTGTGAGTGGACATACCTCTGATATTACACAATGCACGTGAGCAACAAACTTGCACTCTACACAATAATAGACACGGACTCTAGGATCTCTTAGCTCTTCGCAAGTGTTGCAGTAATATTCATCATCTGGATCATCATCTTCAATAATTGAATCTTCAAGAGTTAGACAATCGACGTGACTACTATGTTTGATGGTACACGGTAGTGGACCACACAAAAGATGGATATTGAAATAGGACCCAGGACCCACACTTCGGAATCCATATCCCTGAGTAAGCCTAAATTCCTCAAGCAATGGAGATGATTTACAAATGCATTCATAAGCATCACAGCAACGTCCATCAGATAGTAAATTATTATTCTCCATAAAACGAAGATTGTAAGGGTGACCTTTATACCTTATGAGTTGCGCCATATGAGAGCATGTAAAACACAGATAGAAATGACATTCGTTGCAATGAAAACATATCTGATTATTTAGATAGCAGACACAGGAGCCACATGTCATTGAAAGCGGCGGAACGTCGACGCGTCCAAGACGGTGGCCAGCATGAATGGGGTGTTCGATTTCTTGCGGTAGTGTTGACACAAGACAAGACTTGTGGATTTGATACTCGTCGCAAACTGAGCAGTAATAGTACGGATCTGATCCCTTTCCCATTTTGTTGCATATAACGCAATATTTAGAACTTCTAAGGTTGTAACTCCCAAAATACATCGGGTGGGGGTGAAATCTACGTAAAATCTGTTCCTCACTTTTGATGGTGGCCGCCATCAGTACTTGTTTTTGAGATGATTTCTCTATTCTTATGTTCAAGCTATCATTGATTTTTCAAGCCCTAAACTTGGTCAGTTTTATAACTTTCCAAACGGTATTTCTTTGCTCCCAAGTAAAATACTTTGCCCTCCTTAGGAAGGAGTATCTTGTTTCTTTGTATGATCATAAAAGATTATTCCTTATTGAGTTTATAACCGTTAAAGTCCTACTATGAAAGAAGATGCCTTGCCCTTCGCCTTACGAACCAAACTTGTTCGTCTCATCGGTTCCTCACTACAAGAAATATAGTGTTATATTGATTAAAATTTATGATTTAGGAAGATAAGGATGCACACAGAGTTGAAAAAAACTTTGATGCACGCAAAGTTGGATGCACGCGACGACGAAGATAGATTATTTTTTTATTGCATATTACATTTAATTTTTTTGAATATCATGATTAATTATTTAATTGTACATTTTGTTAATAAATTTTTTATTTAATAATATCTTTTTAAATATATTACTAGCAACTTTTTAGTTTTTAATAAAAATAAAAAATAAATCGTTCCAATATTAGGTTTAGTGTTCGAAATTAAACAATATGGGCCCTATATATATATATAAATGCCCAAGGCTCAAAGAAAGCACACTAAAAGATAAGGTCCTACAGATCAGATCATAAACTTATTTGAAGAAGACCCGGATTCGATGCATCAAATTTTCAGTGCGACTCATCATCCGCACACTCCAGATAATGGGTGTTGTTGAATCAAAATAAAATAATTTTAAAAAATCCCTCAATTGTGGAGGAATACTAAACTCAAAGTTGCCCAAAGTTTATATTATGAGGAGTACTACTAAGTACGCCCGAAGCCGTTTAAGATATATTACAAAGATAGAAAAGAGAAAAGGGTGGCCTACCTTCCATCTGGGGTGCAGTAGTCAGACATGCTTGCATAGACAAGAAAAGAGTATTTTTTTTTTTTGGTTATGGATAGAGATTCTCTGTCCAAATTATATGGTACAATTCCTAACGAAATAGACTTATTATGTGAGCCCTATAGTATTTAATGTTGTTCGTATTAAATACTAGACAGTTTGAACCTTGCAACATTAAATGCATGATGTGTCTATCTCTATCTAAATAAAACCATCTAATTTGGACAACAAATTGAAAAAATTAATCTTGATAATTTTTTCCCATCCTCTCTCTCAAAATTGCTAATGGAAAAGACCATAATTAATTTTTCTTAAATAAGGCAAGAAGTCTAAGTAAAAAGGGGAAAGGAAGAATCTCGGTCATAATAAAAAAGCAAACATAGGCTTTACTCAGACATGCAATGCATATTATTTAAAGCAAATGGATAGCCATATAATAATTAAAGGATAAACTAATGGAATGGATAGGCAGACAATGTTTGTTGCTTGAAAGTGAGCGAGGGATCTTCTTTGAGAGTAGGACCTCATCTAGTTATGGGATCTGAAAAAGGAATAATCTTTGTTGATTTAATTAAGGAACACACATGCTTCCTTCCAAAGGATGATAAATCATTTTACATGATATCTTTCCTGCGTCTGTGTTGGTACAGATTACAATAGATATCCATACGAGAATGAGGATAAACTCATGATGGAGCGCTAGGCCGAAAAGGTTCGTAGTTATGAAGAAGGCGAGACATCTTCTTTTAGAGTAGGACCTCATCTAGCTTAGGAATCTAAATAAGGAATAATCTTTGTTGATTTGATTAAGGAACATGCACGATTCCTTACGAGGAAGGGCAAATTATTTTACATAATATATTTCTTGTGTTCGTGCTGTTGTAGATTCTAACAGATACCTAAACAAGAATTAGAGGATAAACTTATGGAATCAATAGGCCAGAAAGGTTCATAATTTTGAAGAAGGCGAGACATCTTCTTTTAGAGTAGGACCTCATCTAGCTATAGGAATCTAAATAAGGAATAATATTTGTTGATCTGATTAAGGAACAAGTATGCTTCCTTATGAAGTTGGGCAAATCATTTTACGTGATATCTTTCTTGTGTTTGTGTTATTACAAATTGTACCAGATACCCAAACAGGAATCAGACGATAAACACGGGGAACCGATAGGCTGAAAGATTTGTAATTAGGAAGAAGGCGATGCATCTGCTTTTAGAGTAGGACTAATTTATCTAGCTATTGGAATCTTAATAATAAATAATCTTTTGTTGATCTAAGGAAAGAATATGGAGGGCAAAACATTGTACTCGAGAGCAAAGTAATACTCCAGGCCTTGCCCCGAGGGGGGGGGGGGGGGGATCTAAGGAAAGAATATGTTTTATTATATTTTGTATGTGATTCGATGACATTTTTAAGGAGGGAAAAACATTGTACTTGAGTTAAAGTAATACAGGTGTTTGTGGGGAGGGGGGGTTTGAAAGAAAGAATATGCTCCCTTTCTAAGGAGGTCAAAACATTGTACTTGAGTTAAAGTAATACCCTACCCCGGGGGCCCCGAGGGGGTGGGGGCGGGGGGGGGGGGGGGGCGAGGTAGGTTTATAAAACCCAAGTTTAGTGATAGCAAAACCAATTCGCTTGAACATAAGGATAGAGCTGAGATCATTTTATTAACATTTTCTTACTCTAGGTACTACAACTGCTACATACATAATATGTCGTTGTTACAAGCTATTCATGTGAAAGATTATGCTGTAAAGCAAGATTTATTTTATTGATTTATATGTTTTATTATATTTTGTATGTGATTCGATGACATTTTTCCAATTTAGCAGTCCTGTCTATAAACCCACATGATTCCTCTCGACTTGACTATTTTCGCTTTATTAGGCTACCCTTCCTAGTTTGACATTTTTTCAATTGACTCCGGCTGTTCATTTCTTCTTACAGAGTCTATGTGGTTTGATTTTTCTTAATTTTTCTTAGATAGGAGTTTTTACAAGCTGCACTCCAAATTAACACAAGTTGCACCTTTAAACTGCCAATCTTATATACACTTTTCACCATTCCTCAAATTTTTCCGTCAAATTATATTGGAATGACAATAATATTGCTTATGAAAAACATGCACTTGTCAGAGGTGGGATCTTAGTGGGATCCCATGTCCTCACGGGTTTGCTACCATCATATACGATGGAAGAAATCCTGAAGACTTCGTAGACTGGTATTATACCACAGAGGCCTATTGGAAGGTATATGCCCCTATTATTTACTTGATTCCATCTGAGGACCAATGGCTCCATATTGCATATGAGGCAATGGAACCCTCGCCATCAAGGGCTCAACCTGGTAGGCCTAGAAAACTCTGGAAACGGGGACCGGAAAAGTGTACACCACTGGTAGGATACCGAGGCGGCAAAGTGGGATTATATGTTCTGAGTGTAAAGAGATGGGTCACAATAAAAGAACATGTCCACGCCTAAAGAGGAGGAAAGCATCACGAAGGGTTCCAAGTACTGCAAGTGCATCGCTGCACCATTTTCTAGTGGACCTCCACCATCACAGTGTCCCCTAACTACTCAGAGCATTAGTAAGGCTGAGCATTTGTTCCTGTTTGAACCAGAACCGGATCACATTTTAGTCAAAAATCAGTTTATGGCGGAAATGCCGGAATTTCCGGTTCCGATATTTTTTTTTTAAAAAAATGAAAAAATAAAGTATTGACCTAGGTCGACCCAGGACCCAGGTCACTTAACCGAACGAAATTAGGTCGTACAGCCTCCAGGTTTCTAGCGCTTATGCCCCCTCTCTCCCATTCTCCCTGCCGTTAGCTTGAGCCATGCGCCCCACCCTCCTTGTCGTGGTCTGTCTTTCGATTCTCCCTCAACCGTGCTCAGATCCTTTCTCCCTCAACCGTGCTTAGTTCCGCTTTCCCTCTCTCTCTCGCCGTTGCATCACATTGGAGCCGTATATTTTGTTTGGTTTGTTTTGGTAATCGGCTGCTAGCATGTTAAGTATCTTGTTCTTTATGGTTTGTTGATTCTGGGATGGGTCTGTAGTCATTCAAGGGAGATCAGGGTGGGTCTATTGTTATGGTTTAGCTTCTTTCACTGAAACTGAGTTGGTGATTATGTAAATATTTACATATTGACATCTGAGGACGAGATCGTCAAGGTCGTCCGGGAATGAGGGCAGGACATGTTTCGGAGGAGGATTTGAGGGCCGACGACAAAGAGAAGTGGTACGGAGAGGAAGAGAGTGAAGGAGAGGACAAATGGGGTCGATGAGAACATAGTGTTCGACTATTTCTGCAAAGTGAAAAACTTGGGAAAGAAGGTGATAATTCAGAAGCTTTCACTCACCAATTTCTTGGAATCTTCTGCAATTGGACTATGAACAAAGAAACAACCATAGAATCTACGGATCTGAGCGTGGAGTTGAGGTGATGGTCTGATGGAAATGTTCACGGATCTATATAGCTCTTTTCTATTCTTTTTGTTATCTTTAATATGATTTTGGTTTTGTTTCTGTATGGAGTTCTGGAGGATAGCATTTTAAAATTTTTCATAGACAAAAGATAGCTTCCCGATTGTGTTTTCTGTCTCCCTCTTCGTTTGGCCAGATAAGGAACCGGAATTTCTGGATTCCGTTTCTGGAAATTCCGGTTCCATTCCGGTTCTATTCTAGAATGGAACTGGAATGAAAATTATGGTTCCAGTGGGTACCGGAACCGTAACCGGAATGGGCTATTCCGGTTCTATTCGTTCCGGTGCCCACCCTTAAGCATTAGACAGGTGAGTGTAAGACTAATTTTCGGAATCTAATTTTTAATATAAAATATTTCTGTTGATATGTCATCTTTTGACTTTACAGACGATTCGGGTACCATCATTACGTGATGAAGCCCCCTCGCAGACTACCCTAAGTACTCAAACGACTAGGAAGGTGAGTGTAATTACATTTTCACAATCTGAATTTTAATAAAATCGTTTATTTCTCATTTTATGTAATTTGAATTTACAGACCACATGGGTACCGTCATTACATGATGAAAACCCCTTGCAAACTAGCCCAAGTACACGGAGAACACGGCAGGTAAGCATTAGTATGGATTTGCTTGTCCCTTTGTCAAATAGTTCTATATTGTAAATAGTTTTAAAGATCTGATTTTACTTGTATCTTAGACCGAACGGAGACCACAAATGGGTTTTGAAACTCCCTCGTAACCTAGTCTAAATACCCACAAAACTAGACACGTAAGTATGATAACTTGGTGCATTTTTAGATACATGTATGCTGCTATCATATACTCATTGAATTTTTGTTGTTACTTTAGACCATTCAGATACGACATTTGCGGGACGAAACTCAATCCCAATCTAGCGACCAGCCACCTTGCCTACCTGTATGACAAATCACTTATTTGTATCTTGTTATGTCTATTTAACTTAGCATGCAGGCTGTTCTGTTTGTTGTATAATAATATTAGTAACATTTATTGGGTAGCTTTCAAGAAGCCAACGACTAACACAACTGTTGTCCGGCATAGTTGAAGATAATGCAGCAACAGCAGTTCCTGTAAGTACGACAGCTACATGTCTAGTAAAGTTGATTTGATTATATTGTTGTTGTTATTTCCAGGCATCAAGGAAGAAAACACCTCGAGCTCAAACTCCATACAAGGAGGCCCCACCTACGGAGTCAATGGACATGCATCCCGCTAGGAAGAACACAAGACCACCATCTGCCACCACCACTGAAGCTATAACAGGGATTGCTTCTCGTAGATTTGGATCACAAGTCAGCTCTACAAGCAAACCTGTGGTAATCGACCTCATAGCTCTAAAAACAAGGGAGGGTGTACGGTGCTCTTGGGGACCCCCTGGTCGAGGAGGTGTTCAGTTTCGAGTTTTGCATCCTCCTCCGGGTTTTGGACCATCAAACAAGGGTAAAGCTTCGGTTACAGAGCATGAGGGAGCAAAAGACAAAGAAAAGAAACCTCGGTGGCAAATATAGGATTTTTGGATGTTAGACATGGCCTAAGTGGGCAATATGTGTATTTTGTTGGGTCTGTATTTTGTTGGCACTGGTTGGCTTTGAACTGTTAGTTGCTTGAACGCTGCACTGGTTGGGTTTGTATTTTGCTGGCAGTGAACTTGCAGTTGCACTGGTTGGGTCTGTATTTTGATGGCACTTGATTGTATATATGAAACTTATTGTCTATATCAGATGCCACTATCAAATTTAGTAATGAATTTGAAGTTTGTTTAAACCGGATCTGCATTATTGTAAGATTAGGAGATTTTGATGGCAATGAATTTGTTGGCAGCTATTTTTATGGTAATGAATTTGAAGTTTGTTTAAACAAGATCTGCATTATTGTAAGATTAGGAGATTTTGTTAGCAATCAATTAATTTGTTGGCAGCTATTTTTATGGTAATGAATTTGTTAGCAGCTATTTAAACAGGATCTACATAACCAGTCATGAGTCTCTCACTACATACAAATTCAGATAGTTATTGACCAACAAAATGTAGAAACAAGACAATAAACACCTCATGCAGCTAACATGAGCTTTGAAGGAATACACAACCCGGTACTGAATATGTGAGCAGCCAAAATTCCAAAAATAAGAAACAAGCAAAACATTAAACCAACCCTATAACCACTAATCTTTACATCTGAAGCCCTTCTCTCCATCTCAATCTCTAGCGATGTTGCGCAATCATAGCATCAATTTTGGCTTGATTTTGGACATTCAAATCCTCAATTTGTAAGCGATACTGCTCAGACATATTTACAATCTTTGCTCGATGTTGCTTAGTCATGGCAACAATTAGTTGATTTTGTTGTCGGAGCTCTCTCTCAATTGATTCAAAAGCAGATTGTTCGCCAAGCAACTGCCCACGCATTGCTCGAAGTTGCCGAATAACCCTTCGTCCATATGAACACATCTTAGGATCTCTCCATGCAAAATAATTGCAATGACCTCCATCCTGCCATTAAAATAGTCCCTCCTTATTTAATAAACACTACCACATACACATGCCAAATCTAATATACATTCCCAACCAATTAAAAAACATTACCACAGATCATAATCTTGTCTGATATTTATAGTAAACATTATCGTCCAATTATAGCTTACATGCAACCAAATTCATCATTTGCAAACAAAACACTAACCTTGAATTTCACACAACCTGAAAACCGTCCCCTAAAGTTTTCATCCGTAAAGGCAATAGTCGCTTTTGCTCTCAGATCGCAATAACATTTTGGGCCCTTTGTAGAAGCTCCACTTTCACCACTTCCCGAGTACCACTTATGTGTGATTCAGACATTACAAAGGCTGAAAAAATAAGCACTACCTTACTTTACTTGGCAGTACATGGGAAAGAACAAGAAAAACAAAACAACAACAAAAAGAGACAAATAACAAAATAGAAAGAAATAAAATCAGTACACGGGAAAAGAACAAGAAAAACAAAACAACAAGAAACAAAGACAAATAACAAAATGGAAAGAAATAAAAGCAATACACGGGAAAAGAACAAGAAAAACAAAACAATAACAAATGGTTATTATTGGCAGACCCATATTGGGTCTTTCTTAAATGCCCAATTGAACGACAAAATGGAAAGAAATAAAGCAAGAGAAGATGGGAAAGAACAAAACAAAAACAAAACTGAAAGTTATCGACCGAACAAAATGAAGAACAAAACCAAAGACAAAACTGAAACTATCGGCAGAACAAACAAAGAACAAAACCAAAGCTCGTGAGAGATCGTTTGGGTGCTTCAAAGGACTGTTGTGTTCGCTAAACGGTGAAGATCGTGAGAAAAAGATGAGGAGCAGAGTAACAGGTGACGCTAAGGGTAGGAGGGGGAAGGGAGAGCGAACCACATGGCCGGGAATTATTAAAAAAATTTATATAAATAAAAAATAATTTTTTATGTCCAAAAAAAAAATATATATATATATATATATATATATATATATATATATATATATATTTTTTTTTAATTTTTCTTAGAATGGTATTTCGATCCATTCACAACAGTTTCTGCAAATTAAAATATTTAAATCCGTGGAAAAACATAGATGATCAGCATTAATTGCCAAAAGTCCGACACATTAACGGTTGCAGGACCCATGTTGCATTTATATTCTTCGAGTTAGACTACAATTAGGATGATCAATTATAGACAATCTTGATTCGATATTCTATATATGTAAAGTATTAGATTGAATATTAGTCTCAATTCTGAAAATATATTTTTAGTTTAAAAAAAAAAATTCCGATGGAAAAATATTTTCAATAAGTTTTTTTAACTTCTACGATTTATTTTTGATAAAGTTTATATTGGTAGTTACAATAATAGTGGAAGCCAGAGTAGAGTTACACTTATAACAACTATGGAGTTTCTTCTAGTTAGCAGTTTTTTTTTTGTGAGTTTTGGATTGAAGGTCCTGCATGTAACGTATTCCCCCTCCTATCTATGCTTATATCTTTTATTTGTTAATGTATTCTAAACTAATTACTCAAAAGAAAAATAATAACATAACTTATTTTTTAGGATTAATATTCTACCAATTTTAAGTTACAGTGATTCATGTCAAATATATCAACATTCTCTTGAAAAGTAGGCTAGAAATTCGTATTTTCGACCCCATATCACATAATTTACCCATACATCCATTAATAATGAATGAATAAATACATTTTGCACCGTACAACTATTAATACTTTGATACTTTATATCAAAAATTACTATTTTTGTCATATTACACCCACCAATTATTAATTTCAAATACTCACTATAGAAATAAACACCTATAGCGGCGGCCGGAAACCGCCGCTATAGGTTCCAAAACCGCTGCTATAGGCTATAGCAGCAGTTTTTTAGCGGCGGTCTATATGCCGTCGGCACAGCCCTGTAGCAGCGGTTATAGAGGCCGCTGGTGTATACGTCGGCTCTATAGCGGCGGTCACACAGCGCGGTCGGACCGCCGCTATAGAGCCAACCGCGTGAAGTTTTTTGCGGACGTGCTGTAGCGGCGGCCAATTGACCGCCGCTACATGTTTTTAGCAGCGGTCTGATATAGGGTTATAGCGGCGGTTAGTGACCGCCGCTATAACCCTATCCGTTGGTTTCACCTATAACGGCGGTCACTGACCGCCGCTATAGGTTTTTTTTTTTTTTTAATTTTTTTTTTTATATTTTCCTACCATACAAATTTTGTTATAGATTTTAATTGATTAATGCAAACAAAGAAAAGTGCAATAAAACAAAATATATTTCATTATAAGGGGGTCTTACAAGTTTTGCATCAAACAAAAATAAGTTAAGGGTATTTTCTCAATAGACTAAAAACTAACAAGTCATGACATTTAAGTACAAATAACTCTAAATTTAATCCTCTCCACCTTCAGCACCATCTGCTCCTGCACTTTCTGCGTCATCGGCATTGTCTGCTATTACAATATTGTAAAATTAACAAACAGTAATGACATGAACAAAGATAAAAGAGCTTAGTACATACTTAAAATTAAATTAATGGCAGTATTCATTTATGTTTGTATCTTACCAACACTCGTTTTCCGACTTGCATGAGATGATCTATGAATTGCTGGTGAAACCTGATTGTTATTGGGAACATCTTGGTATTGACGTTGCTCCTACAACAGTTAAACAAACATTAATTAACTACGAAATATACATAAATAGAGTCAATAGTAATACTTGAGGATAAGTAAATAAAACTTTTACCCAAGCTTGTGCCATCATTTGTATTGTAGATTTAGCGATGCTACTTCAGACTCCAACATCTGAACTCTATTTTCCATAAATACGGCTCTCTCGTTACTAGAGGATGTAGGCTGACTGGATCTTACGTTGGTGTTGGCAGGATGAGATGAAGGAGTTGGTCCTAATCCAACGCCGCGAATGCGACCATGTCGTTCTGGACCAATCACTTGTGCATATCGGTCAGATGGTGACCAACCGATGCTGCCATCCACTCTAAATTCGTTGGAAGTTTGTGAACTTCCTGAATCGTTCAGTCCAATCTCCTCCATTCGCCTCTGAGAGAGTACAACGTACAATTAAATTTTGAATTAATATTCGCACATTGAAATCAATCTCCAATTGTAATAATGACATACTATTTTCTCTGCTACGTCCGGATTTATTGGAGATCCGTCAGAACGCATATGGACAGTTTATATAAATCCGCTCGATTGATTGGAACTTGTTTCTCTTTTTCCTGCATCACAAACACGAATTCGTGATGAAATTGTAAATTACAAATAAGAATGGCAATGATAAGTACTATACTATTAAACAAACTAATGAAAGTACTACATACCAATTCGTGAGCATAACGTGCGAAGCTCTTTGATCCTGCAGTGTGGACCGTCGTTTGGAGCGATCTATTTTGTTTTCCAGCATGACTTCGATGCTACATTAACATCAAGACAGTTAAAATTAATAAGAAGTTATATTCATAAAAATTATAATACAATAAATAAATGTCATACCCGTCCTGCATCAGAATACCAAAAATCGACTAATTTGCAAAATTGCTCCAAATTAACGTCTGTTGGAGCATTATTTTTCACATACTGAGGCGTAAAGGCCTCATCAAAATATTTTGCTTTAAACTACACTTGTAGTTCCTCCATTTCTCTCCTAAATCTTTGAGGAACCAGCTCTTGACAATATCCCCCAATGGAGGCTCGGGGATTGTAAACCGTTTCTGCAAAATATACCCCAACAGTTAGGTGCGTCAATTATTAAATTCATATAGTTGAATAACAATTGTGACAAATAACCAAAATTATACCGTCATGAGGCTCCAACAGTCCTCTTTTATTGACAATGGGACTTTACGCCAATCCGCCGCATCTAGGGGGATTTGATTCGCAACACGGGCAACACAACCAGTGAATTTGTTAAATATTCCCCCTTCATTACCCAATGGCTGCCCATTGCCATTGAATTGTACTGGAATCAATTCGTCTTCCTTCAGATTCCAGACGTCCGTCATCCGCGTGCCGCCACGCACTTTCCGGACTTCAGTATCACCTGCACATTTAGCATGTGAAACTAAATTGAGTAACATATTAAACTTAGATTATCTCTATTGTGGTTATGAACATACCAATTATTTCGTTATCGTTCAAAGATTGATCATAGTCGAACGATGGCATCGTAGCCTGTTCTGAAGGATGCGCAGGTGGCTGTGACGGCGTTGCTTCTTGTGATGCCGTTGCTTCTTGCGATGGTGGCACAGGTGGCTGTGATGAAGAAGATATAGTCCTGAATCTCTTCCTCGTCATTGTACCTATACAATATTTAACATGCATAAAAGTGATTTCAATGTAAAATTCAACAATACAAAACACATTTCCTTAAACAAAACGTCAATAAAACGATATATCGTAAATCTGAGCATGTAAAAAAAAATATTTCACACAAAAACAGAGACATATTTGACATACCATAGGAAATTCCTGAGGTATATCTAGTGTTGTTCCTTCCACCTCATTTCTAAACCACGTCAAATCATCGTGTACATTCTCGAGGATTTGCTCAACGTTGAAATTGTAAGGTTCATTTTCACAGTAGTCATCTATGTCGTCATCATTACCAGCATCAAACACATCTCTTGGTTTGGTCTTGACAACTACTTCCCAATTTGGATGTCTTTCATCTGCTACATAGTATACTTGAGATGCTTGTGGTGCCAAAATGAATGGATCATCGCTTAATCGATCTCCAGTATGCACTAAACGCGAAAAATTAACAAGTTCGAATCCAAACTCATCAACTTTATATCCCCTACCAATAGCTGTGTCAACCCAATCACATTTGAATAGTACAAAACATTCTTCATCAAAATAGTTTAACTCAATGATACTTATAATTCGCCCGTAATATGTGGTGCCCCCTTCAACAGTCACACATACTCCACTATTTTGAGTTGTTCTGCCTATTTCATTGTCTTTTGTACGAAATTTCACACCATTATGTACATATCGGCTAAATGATCTAGCTTCGGGGTTTGGACCTTTAGCAAGCCATCGAACTCTATTTGGAAGTTGATGCTTCATCATCTCGTCCATATTTTGTACCTATTTTCCTCGAACAACAAGTCAAGATTAAAACTAATTGTAAGTTTCAAAGTAATCAGCCAATACAAAACATTTTAAACATAACACATACATAGTTTCGAAACCAGTCACAAAATTCATCCCTATGCATCTTATCGATGACATAATCTGTGGTCGACTACTACGGTTTCTTGCCTTCAATCGCTCCTTATGCATTCTACACATCGACAATACAACTAAAAATTAATTTCACCATCGATAAAAACATGCTCAATGAAAGAGTTAGAAGTCTAACATCACTTACGTGCGAATTTGAATTAACTCATCGCAATTAAAAAGGATATATCGATGAGCCTGCATGCATGTTTTCATATCAAGACGAACAAATGATATTCCTCCCATAGTATCGTCTACATTTCTTGGTGATCTATTAAAGATCGTTGGGACTGATTCTAAATATCTTGAACAAAATGTTAAGCATTCATCTGCTATATATCCTTCAGCAATAGAGCCTTCAGGTGCGGCCGTGTTGCGAACATAAGATTTGAAACGGTGCATGCACCTACATCAACAATATTAGACTTTATTAAATACAACACGTGCAAAGAAACGTGATGTAACATATCTCTATAATTAATATTACCTTTCAATAGGATACATCCACCGAAGTTGAACCGGTCCACCCATCTTACATTCTGCAACTAGATGTACGACCAAGTGCACCATAACAGTAAAGAATGCAGGCGGAAATATCCTTTCAAGTTGACACAATGTTATAGGGATTTGAGCCTCAAGTCGATCTAAGTCCTCTATCCGTAATGTTTTGGAACAAATTTCTCTAAAGAAACATGCCAATGAGATCAAAGGAGAACAAACCATGCTTGGCAATGATCTTCGTATTGCAATAGGCATCAAATGCTGCATCAAGATGTGACAGTCATGACTCTTCAAACCTATGATATTACGTTGTTGAAGCTTGACACAACGTGATATGTTCGAAGCGAAACCATCCGGAAATTTCGCATTCTTTATCACTTTTAGAAAGCATTCTTTCTCTTCGCGAGTCATTGAGTAGCAAGCACCAGGCAAATGAACCTTTCCTGCATCAGTGATCTTTGGATGGAGATCATGTCTTATTCCCATGCTTTGTAAGTCAAGACGTGCCTTATAGTTATCTTTTGTCTTCCCGTCCACATCTAACAATGTACCAATGATATTGTCCATTACGTTTTTCTCTATATGCATGACATCTAGATTATGGCGTAACATATTATCCTTCCAATAAGGCAATGTGAAGAAAATACTTTGCTTCTTCCATACACTTGACTCAAAATGTAAAGTACCCTGTAATTCCCTGAAAATGTCATCACCGGTCATAAAATAGGGTGGTGGAGTCATTTCATAAGTACCGTCAAATGATCTTTGATCTCTTCTCCACCTATGATTTAATGGTAAGAACCGTCTATGCCCCATGTAGCAAAATTTTCTACCATTATCCAACCACCGTGACCAAGTCTGATACATACAACATGGACATGCAAGACGTCCCTTTGTACTCCATCCAGAGAGGTCACCATATGCAGGAAAATCGTTAATTGTCCACATCAATGCCGCACGCATCTTAAACATATCTTTCGTAGCAATGTCATAAGTATCTAATCCAACATCCCACAACTCTTTTAACTCTAATATCAATGGTTCTAGATATACATCTATCTTGAAAGAAGGAGATTTCGGTCCAGGAATAAGTAATGACAACATTAAAGATGAACGTTTCATGCACATCCAAGGAGGCAAGTTATATGGTACTAATATCACTGGCCATGTGCTATGACTAGTGCTCATGTTCCCAAAAGGATTAAACCCATCCGCTGCTAACCCAAGCCTAACATTACGAGGATCAGAAGCAAAATCAGCATACTGTGCATCAAATGCCTTCCAAGCTTGACCATCGGCCGGATGCCTTAACAACCCATCATTTACACGTCCATCGTGATGCCATTTCATATGAGAAGCAGTTTTTGAGGACATGAATAATCTCTGCAAGCGGTGCTTTAAAGGAAACCACCGCAAAACTTTCGCCGGTTTTTTCTTGGATCTCTTGGATGATCCACCTTCATTCTGTGAGAAAATATTTCCCTCCCCATTGCCCTTCCATTTTGATGCTCCACACTTTGAACAAACTTCTAATTTCTCATTCTCATTCCAAAACAACATACAACCGTTTGGACAAACAGGAATCTTTTCATATCCAAGTCCTAACCCTTTCATGTATTTTTTAGCTTCATAAGTGTCCTTCGGTAATTTTGCACCCGCAGGGAGCATATCACCCAGTGTTTGGAGTAACCACGTAAAAGAGGTATTACTCCATCCTCCCATGCACTTCAAATGGTATAACTGTACAACAGCAGTTAACTTACTAAATTTTATGCACCCTTCATACAAAGGATCGTCTGCATCTTTAAGCATGTCATAAAACTTTGCAGTATTTTCAGTAGGAAGTGGATCTCTTTGTTCTCGTACATTATGGGATTGTGTTTCCGGTACTAATGGAAATACCTCGTGTAATAGTTCATGCATCCCAGATGATGGTTCACACATTTCATTATCTGCAACAGAAATAGAAGGATGACTAGATGCTGCCCTATCTCGCAATTCACCATGCGCAAACCAATAATCGTAACCCGGAGACATCCCATATTGGACCAAATGATCATGTACCGTACTGATGTTATACCTCTTGTAATTGACGCACTTTACACAAGGGCAACAAATTCTCTCATCACTACCCATACTCTTAGATGCAAAACCCAGAAACTCATTGACTCCCAACACATATTCACTTGTCCCGCGTTTCTTTTTCATCCAACTCTTGTCCATGAGCGACAATAATAACTATATGAAATGCAACAAAAAAGATTATGCATAAGATTTAATGTTCATCACATTTTATCAAGATTTTTCAATAAAACTAACATAAATTAATAAAACAACACACGTAACGAACATCATATAACAATTACCCCTCCAATCTCCAATAAACTCCACAGAACCAACAACAAATAATTAGTAAGTACCCTACCGCCTTCCAACAAAACCCACAAACACCAACATCTCCAGAACCAACAACAAATAAAAGTTAAAAGTTAGCCCAGCCTTCCAAAACGTCTAAGTTAAAATAAAATCCACAAACTCTAATCTCTAAAAAAAAAGGAAAAAAGAACAAACAATAGTAATTGACGAAGAGATTCAAAATACCACTGACCTGTGAAAGAGTAATATGTTATCGGCAAGTCACCTAGTGTCCCTCAATCACAGTTACGAAAACCACTGTAGTTGAGACTATTGAGTTCAACTGTGAAAGAAATTTGAAAATAGATTTTTAATAAAGATACCTGGTCCAAAAAAAATAGTAAAAACAGCGGACTTTTGGACATCAATAAATTCATACATTCCAATTCATATTTTTCAGCAACCCAGCACATACAAAACAAAAAATATATTTTCAGCAACAATTCATACAAACCAATTCATATATTTTCAACAATAAATTCATACATTCCAATTCATATATTTTCAGCAACCAATTCATCATACAAAATTCATATATTTCAAATAAATTCATACATTCCAATTCATATATTTCCAGCAACCATACATACAATATATTTTCAGCAACAATTCATACAAACCAATTCATATATTTTCAACAATAAATTCATACATTATAATTCATATATTTTCAGCAACCAATTCATACATATAATATATATTTTCAGCAACCAATTCATACAAACCCATATATTTTCAGGAATAAATTCAAAATTCAATTCATATATTTTAATTCATACAAAACAAAAAATATATTTTCAGCAATCAATTCATACAAACCAATTCATATATTTTCAACAATAAATTCATACATTATAATTCATATATTTTCAGCAACCAATAATACATTGATTAAGTCACTATGAACAGCAATGCAAAACAAACATTTGAATTGTTTCGTGAAGTTCGAATGGGGGGAGCTGAAATTTGCGAAATTAAAAGGGGGAGGAGATTTGAAGTTCGAATGGGAGGTGGGGGGCGCTGAAATTCGCGGAGGGGGCGCTGAAATTGAAAATCGCGAAAATGGGGGAAGGGGGGGCTGAAATTCGCGAAAGGGGGGCGAAGGGGGGAAGGGGGGATGGGGGAAAAAAAGGCAAAATGCACGTTTCAGTAAGTCTATAGCGGCGGTCACTGACCACTGCTACAAAGTGATTAGTTGCGATTTTCATAAAACCGCCGCTACATGTCGTCTATAGCGGCGATCACTGACCGCCGCTATAGTGACCACCGCCATATGTTGTATATAGCGGCGGTCAGTGACCGCCGCTATATCAACCGCTGCTATCTTGTCTTTATAGTGGCGGTTTATGACCACCGCTATAGGGGTATTTTCGGTCGCATTTGAAATAAACCGCCAACCGGGATATAGGGTATATAGCGGCAGAAAGTTTTGGTGACTACCGCTAAAAAGACCTGCCGCTTTTGTAGTTGCCTAATGTACATAATTTTTAGTAGTGTTCCGTGCATCTTCTATATTGATACGTTCTATATGAATGATAGAATTTATTATTTGTACATTTTTTACACTTATCTAATATATACCATTTTTCAGAAAGTAATTTATTGATCTAGATTTCTTATTATCCATTTCTTACTTCTATTTTTACTTCTTCTTATTCTTTTCTTTAAGAAGTTCAATATTTGCATGGAGGGATTCCAGCATATCCTTATATATCTAGATAAGAATGATAAGATGGTTTAATCCCACTTCCTATAGGTATTGTCCTTTTGAAAAGAAACCACTAGTTTCATTTTTTTAGCAAGAGAGTTTTATTACTAATGGAAAAGGAAAAAGGTACATAATCGGAAGACCAATCTAAACCTGATAGAGTTTGAGGCCACAAAGCTCCACAATCTCAATAATGGCAAAATTCCGTGTCAAATTTGATTTGTAATTTGAATTGTTTAGATAAGTTTTGTTTAAGTGTTCAAGATGTCTCTTGAAGAAGATAAAGGTTGAAGAGTGTTTGAATTATGAAGATAAGGTTGAAGAATGTTTAAAATTTGAAGAAGTTCAAATTCATGGAGCAGGACCCATTCCTAAAATATCTCAGAGTTATCTCTAGAATGTCATTTCTCCCTACCTTAGCCCTACCGTGGCTCGAGTGAAAAAGGTGCAATTTTATACATATTAATTACGCCCTACCTTGGCCTTACCTTGGCTGGAGCTAAGTCACTACAAATTCTTAGAGAGTCATTTCGACCTACCTTGGCTCGAGCGAAGTAGGCCGAATTTGAAATTTTAACGACCTTTTTCAGTCCTTTTTGAATTAGAACCCAACCTATTTTATTTATGCCTTCCCCTCATCGCATAGCATTTCTACAAAAGTAACAAGAATTATTTGTGGTTTTTATGGCTTAGATAAATGCTTTAGTTAGGGTCTAGAACTTTCTATCAATAATTCTTATGGAGTTTGGAACATGAGATTAAGTGTGCTATCTTGCTGATTCAAGATTTTGGTCAATGTGATGCAAACACATCCATAAGTTATGTTTACTTCCAATAGTGGTTTTAGCTCTTAGGTTACAGAAAGTGAGGCAAGTTCTAGCAACTGTCAATGTTTATTCGATTTCACAGCCTACATGAAGACCTCGTACACCGAACACAATTTTGGACATCGATTCTATAGTTTTCCGAACTATAAGATTAAACGCGAGTGTGAATTTTTTGCTTGGATTAATCTTCCAATGTGTGAATACGGGGAAATGGTATTGAAATGCATGTGAGATAAGTAAGAATGTTTAAATGTCGACCAAAAGGACATTGAAAGCCTGGAGGAGGAGATTGAAAGCCTGAAGAAGGAGAATTTCAGCATGAAGAAGGTGATTGAAAATTTGAAGGAGGAGGTTCAAAGCCTGAAGGAGATTGAAAAATATCGCACTCTTGTGAAGAAGTATAAGCTCGTTGTGTCGGTGCTGTTAATTCTTGTAGTAGTTCTTTTGCCTAGATTGTGCTGCTATTTGGGCAGACTTACAACTTGCAGAGACATAGAACCTCTAAGTTTGCTTGGAAATCTTGATTCAGGACTGCTCTTGATCTCCACGCACAAAGCTTGTGTAATCAATGGCCATAGCTGAAACCTTCAACCATCATTCTTCAAAACATCTAAATCTTCACACTCTAAGGTGGTTTTTGGGGGTTGGTGATCAAGAAGGCGGTCTTTTAGAGATTCTTACATTCAACAACAACAGTATTCTAATCAATCATTAAACGTACATAAAAACTAGAGACAAAGGGGATTTTCGGTTTCTTGGAGCTTCTCTCTCTAGATCTGTAAAAAGTTGTTAATATACGATCCTTCGTGTTTGTGACAATTTCCGAAAGGTTTTGTTCAGCCCAGGGGCGAGGTCACTTGCCACGAGGCTTTTTCTTACGTTTTAAAACGAAATTTGAATGCACAGAATAATTCTATCATGACAGTTACATATCTGACTGTGACTGACTCCATCTGACTATGGCTCATTTCCAACTTTCATTTAAGATGTCACGTCACCAACACTTTGAGGAGTTGTTTGATTGCCACAGTTTTGGCACCCCAAAATTTTGGGCCTGATTAAAAAAACTATAAAATAATCTCTCTCTTCCCATCAAATAATTCTTTTTCATTATAATTTTCATTCAAATTTTCTCTCTCTTCACTTTTTACCAACTCCCATAAACTATTTTTACTTTTTCACCAACCTCATACCCCAAAATTTTAACAAGCAAACACCACTCAATCTCATGTACACTATAAACACATCACAAACATGCCAATCATGTATGTTTTAACAAATGTTCTCTTCATCTTCAGTAGTACGTGGCTGATACCCATTAGTTGCATCATCCTCTCTATCTTCAAACACGTCCACTTCCCACTAACGACTTGATACCAAAAAGAATCAGGTGGTAGACTTTTAGGAGGTTTTTCTTCATTTCAATTACTTGTTTCCCTTTGTCCATGGCCCCTTTCTTCACAACAGGCATCTTATACCTTTTCCTATTCTCTTGGTCATGGCCAGCTTCATCTCCGAATGCAACCACATACAGAATGATTGTATTATGACCTTTATGGCAGGTCACCATCTCCAACAAGTCCATATTTGATGATATCAGCACCAACCCATCATCAAGTGACTTTGCTGGGTGAGCGTAGTACATCAAGTCACCATGTGTGTATCCATACTCAATACATATCGCTTTCCAACTTAAAGAATGAGAGGCAGTCCATATCTCATGGCTCATGGTGCAACTCCTTGCCTCCAATGTACTCAGTGTGTGGCATCCTCTGAAACCTTTCTCCATAGTTTATCTCAAACAACACAACTTCATTGCTCATTATTTATGAACTTGGTAGATTTGAAGAGCAAAAACAAGCGTTAAACAATGGAGATCCTAATGTATGTACTTCAAATCAAACAGCAAGTACGAATTGAATGTCAACTTATAGATGGTATCAACTAACACAAATACTGCATAAATAAAACAGCAAGTAGAAAATTACAAGGTATAACAGACATATACTGCATAGTAAGTATGGTTTGAATGTCAACTTATAAATGGTATCAACTAACACAAATACCCAGACAAACCATATAACAATATAACAGAAGATGTTGCACAGTAAGTATGGATTGAATGTCAACTTATAAATGGTATCAACTAATACAAATATTGCATAAATCAAACAGCAAGTAGAAAATCACAAGGTATAACAGACATATACCCATACACACAAATATTGAATGAAGAAGAACTAAGATTGGTCAGCAGCAAGAGCTAAGGCAAATAAAAAAGGTTTTAAGTTTGAAAATTTATTATATATAATTGGGATTGTTTAATCTAGCCTCAAGGTAATGTACATTAAGCCAAACATATGTGTCTGAGATTGTCTAGACCATCCAAGTTTACATAATAAAAAATAAAACAACAAACATATAAGTCATATTCCAACGCGTACGTGACTGAGATTGTTTAAACCACTATAGCAAACATTATCCAGCATGTAATGTACAATCATATAATACATGGGAGCATTTCAAATTATGAATCTAATCTTATTTGAAAATCCAACTTTACATATAACTCTGCTTTGACAAACCAACTTCACACACAAGATCCTTTTTTGTTTCACATTCATTTAAATTATATCAAACTAAACTATTAGCAAAGGAAGCCTTCTAAAAGTTACATAGGGTAGAGAATTGAGAATTCCATGCACTAAATGGAAGAGATTCTAAGGACCTAATGTGGGAATTTATATCACGCATTTTCTTAGTAGTAATTGTTTTGTTTCAAAGTGTTTTGTATGTTTCTTAACTCGTTTGTCTAGAATTTTAAGTGTCTTTTAGTTAGTTAAGTTCAATTCTAAATTTTGTCTAGAATTTTAAGTTCTTTTACGTTTATTTAATTCCTAGGAATTCTTGGTGTTTGTAGGTATTTAAGTATTCAATAAGGTTGAAATTGAGCTTATGGGAAGAGAAAAATTTGGGCTAAGCCAACAGAGCAAATCCTAGTTGAACTGGTCCAGTAAAAAAGAACACTGTTCGGTTTTTGGATTCTAACTAGAGCTAAAGATCTCGGATTTAGGTTTTGTTTTGCTTGTTAGAAAGCTAAGATGTAGGCCTAAAACTTTTTATGAAGAGTCCAAAATCCAGTTCTGCCATTTTGAAGTTCAAAATCTACAAAAAACGGAGAAGTCCGAATCTGTCCAAAAGTTTACTGCAGCCCAGACACTATTTCGGTTTTTGATGTCTATCTGGTGTTCTAGAAGTCCTAAAAATATAAACTCAGATGTGTTGGAAAGCTGAGAACGAGATCTAAAACTTTTGTGAAGGATCAAACTCCAAATTATGTCTTTTGATGCTCTAAATCCAGCTGGAATTGGGTAATAAAATCAACCTAGAATTTTGGATTTCAAATCTATTTTCAAAATTTGAAAGAAAATTTGTTTTGAAATTTGAAAAGTAAGATCTCTTTTAAAATTTCAAAAGATTTGTTTTATAAATTTGAAAATGATTTTGTTTTAAAATTTGAAAGGAGAATCGATTTTGGATGGAATTGATTTCAACATTAGATGGAGGAAGAATTTGTAAGGAAAAAAGACATTAAAAAAAAGAAAGAGAAGATATTCAGAGGAGGAACGTCATGTAGCTAGAATTTCTGCAATTTTAAAGTTTTTCTTCTTTCTCTAGTTTTTAGTTTTTGAATTATTATTAAGGATGTTAAATTCGAATTTTTCTTTGAAAAATAATTGGATTGTTTTATCAGTTATGATTTGCTAGTTTTCTTATTCTAGGGCTAGGACGTAGTCATTGAATTTTTTATATGATTTGAGTATGGATGTAATGAATATAATTTGTTAATTGCAATTTGATGATTTCGGTTTTCATTCTTGCAATTTACTGGCCATGAATTGCATGCTTAAGATGTTGAATGAAGTAACAAAAGTTGAAGTTTAATATTAGTTCATGAATTCATCAAACCTCAAGTGTAATTTAGAAATAAATACACACCCTTGTGACCTATATTCAATAATTCCACAGAGCATAATGAATCTTTATTAATTTCTGTGATCATGAAAGTAGACATAGAATTAATATAGGTATAGGTGTTATACCTTGAAAGAGGATATCACATAAAAAAGAATTCGGTCATTGTGATTAACAAAACATTAATGCAAGCAATCATATTTAAACTCATTGAAAGAATTCAATTGATGAAATCCAAGCCCTATAAATATTTAATATTTGATTTTTCAAGTTAAGAATTTGCAATCTTCACATCAATTTGGGATTGTCTAAATAATATAGGAAATTTTATAAATTGGTACTTGAATCTCCTCCTTGTGGAAACGATACTCTTTTTGCCCTATTTTACTTGTCACGACCCATGCATTTGTGGTAGAGTTTAAGGACTATCAAGTTTTTTCAAACAGAAAAAGAGAATCAGTTTGAGCTATTTATTGCAAGATGACGAAGGGCAAATATTTGAGTCTGATTCAAATAGTGCAAGGTGAGAAACAAGATTGAAAACATGCGTAAAAATATGCACAAAAAAAGGCAAGACAAAGAAAGACAAGCAAAGAAAGACATATTAGGCACAGACAAACAAACACAAAAGTGCTTTTAAAAACAAGCATTATGCTTCCCATGTGGTCTCATCCTCCTTGGCTTCAGATCCAACGAAAAAGATATCGCATGATACTCCAACACTCTATCGGTACATTATTTTACCTCAAACAGTGTCCTTTACACATGACATGATAACATTTTAAATATGGCCGCCACCAACATATGCAAAGGAGGGGACAATTTCAGATGGGGACTAGTCGAGGAAGGGGACAAGCAACTTGAAGAAAACCATAAAGAAACCCGATTGACCCTACCATTTCTCACCCACTCACACTAATATAAACGATAATAGAAGAAACCCCATTAACTTATCACCCACTGACCGAACATAAAGCACCAGCAACTAACTCATTCTCAAGCAATGGCATAAAAAGAGCAATACGATACTATTTGGGCGAAAAAAGAGCAAATATCATACCTTCGTCATAAAACAGCAACGACGTTCTTCCTTGCACTAAAATAGAAGCGAAATCTCAACCCTATCAGTTTCTGACAGTGGTGATTTCAGAGAGATGGAATGGGTTCATCTTCGAGGGCAAAGGAAATGAGATTGTTGTTTTTGAATGTCACAGGCAAAACACACAGTTTAGAGCACGGGGGGAAAATAATTAAAAATTCCAATGGTACTGTTTCAAATGGGGTAGTTTCATATTTTCACGTGGGATGGGTGTCACGTGCTGGTCATGTGTAAAGGAAAATGTGCAAGTTAACGCCAAAATTGGGTCCCAAAAGGATTTCAAATGGGACACGTAGGTTGGGGTGGTGGGTTATAACGAGTTCAAGTTTATGGGAGTTTTTGAGATTAGGGTGTAAGTTCGTGGGGGAAATTGTAATTAACCCTTTAAAAAATTTATACACCTTATTATATTAAATTATTTGTATACACATGGCATGTGCGCATGATTCATCATTCCAATTAAGCCTTCCAAAACACGTGTCTCTCTAATGTTGAGCATGATTAGCCATGTTAGTTATTTCTATCCAATAACTAAATCAATGTTAACAAAAAGGATAAAACGCACGCGGGCATTATCTCAAGGGGCTGACTTAGGAAGAATTAAAAATTGAGGATTGATTTGTATGTTTGTTAAACTACAGGGATTAGCCGATTAATGTAGCCATTCAAAAACATTACATGAGTTGTCGTTGAGATAATACACAGCTCTCGAGTTAACCGTATGTTATTTGATTATTTGTATTTTAACTTATCTATGATTAAATGTAGGGAAGTCACTTCTATCCTTGAAACTTTCACCCAAATATTATTTACGGGTCTAAATCACAAATCTCATGCATTTTAGCCCTCAACTTTCAAAGTGCATTAATCTTCGCACTCTACTAAAATCATACACTTGAAATATACAGAAAATAGACTATGTAGTACAATATGGATGGTTGAATCCTATGATAAGAACAATATTGATAAATTTTATAATTTGAGGGCTTGACGTAAAGAAATTAATACTTTGAAAGCTCAAAAATGACATTTAGCTCATAGATCGAGGTGAAAAGTGATGTTTTCCCTTAATATATATGTTCTTTAGGTTTTTATATTTGAGCTTTCCCTACTGTTGGGGATTTTTGTAATCTTAGATCTTTGATTTCAGATCGTTTTATTTTGTATGTGATATAATTAATAAGAAAAGTTGTTTGTATATCTCTTTAACATTGATATTTAGATTCGAATGCAAACTTAATATTCTTTACTATTAATTGTACATATTCTTTTGCAAGAGAAAATTTATAATGTTTGCAGTGGAAGAGGGGAGGGTTGAACTTGAACCTCCCGAGGGGTAGAGGGTCTCCCATTGCGGCCTGATTAGCACATAAGAAATTATGCTGGCACAAGTTGGGGAAGAGAGCGAGTAAAAGGAGGATTGTGGGTTGCTTTTTCAAATCTTTGTCAAGCAGCTTATTGCTGTAATTCAATATTATGGGAAAAAGGTAACTTATTCTTGGGCTTGCTGTCTCTCATACTTCCCATATATTAACCACAGCTTTCTACATTCAAGAAGGTTCGACAACCTACCAGACCAATAAGCTCAATCCAACATTTTAATACGGTCCTAAGTCTCTATTAAGCATGCGAAAACACAATTGTAAATAGCGGAAGAGAAATGGAGAAAAAAAAAATAAGGAAAAAAATCATTATGTGCCCTAAACTACGAGGCTAATGTCACTTTAGCAGTTTGAACTATTAAGTTTGTCATATTGAGCCTTCAGATGGTCAAATAAAATCCTACTATCAAAATCATACCATGTATTATAAATGAGCCATGTAGTACGATTTTGACTATTAGCTCTTATTTAAGAGTGCACATTAATAGAATTTGGTAATTCGAAGGCTCAATGTGACGTAATTAGAAATTCGGAACACCACATTGATATTGACAACATAGTTCAAGGGAGAAAAATGAAAATTCTCTAGAAAATAAGTATAAAAAGTTGAGTCAAAATAGTAGGGGGAAAATTCGCTTCTCGCTTCCAAATTACGGAACTAATGTCATTCAATGGTCAAAAATATCGATTACGTCGCATTGCGTACTTGAACTATAAAAAAATTCATGAAAATGCACTCTTAAACCATACCATACCATCGAAAATGTGGCATAATCTTGACGGTCATATCCTAAAGTTATGTCCAGTAATCTTGACGGCCATTAGTTTCATCCATCAGCAGCACTAAAATCCGCAAAGAGATCCACTGGACACCAGTGACAAAGCTTTGCAAATTGCAGGTATCAACTGAAAGTCTTGAATTTTTAACAACATTCATCTACGAAGCAGTTGTACAGGTTGGGAGAGAGTGCGAGAACCGAATCCTTAAAATAAAATTTTCGTATGACAACTGATTTAAGAGCAAGGGAAAAAGGTGATATAAGAGGCAGAAACTCAGAACTTTTGGAGGCACCTTAATTTGGTCCTCCATTAATAAAAGCTTCCTTTCGACCTTCGAATCCTGGACGCATTAGCTTTTTCTCTCTCTTCGCAATTCTCCGCATTTTCTTGTCATGAATCCTCTCTGATATATTTTCTGATCTCTTTTGCTGTTTCTCTGCTTTCATCTTCTCAGTTGTCTGCAGCCTATCCTTCCATTTCTCAGTGTTCTTCTGATGCCTCTTCTTCTCCTTGTGTATGCTTTTTTTCAGGAGGTTTGGATCATCATGAACCTTAACACCAGCTGCTCTACTTGTTGATGCTTTCCACGAATGCTTCTTTGAGATAATCTGACCTTTTTCAGGATCTTTCTTCGCCTCTTTCAATCTCTTTGCCCTTTCAAGCTCCTTAATCTTTGATAGTTTCCTCTTCTTCTTCTTTCCGTACTCTTCTTCCTCATCCCCAAGTTTGACAGTAGTAAATGCAAGTTCCTTTGAAGCCTCTGCTATATCCTTCTCCACTTTATCTGCAGAACTACTTGTCATTGGTTTCCTTCCGTCGGAAATAGAGTCTCTCTTGCACTTCTTCTGGAGAAATCCTTTCCTCTTGTCATTCCCAAACCTCTTCTTTGCTCTATTTGAATCTCCGAAATTTCTATTTGCTCGGGACTCTTCAATTTTTTGATGCAGCCGTTGTCGAAGTTCTTCTAATGTCACCTTCCGTTCATTATCTTCAAGGTCAGACGACATAGGTTTGATTTCTATTTCCTCATCTTCACTCTCATTTGAGTTTTCTTTCTCCAAGCTTTGCTTCAGCAAATCAAGTGTGCTTGTGGAAGACTTCTCTGGATCCAATCGATCTCTTCGAGCTTTCTTAATGTTCTCCCTTGATTCTTTCTTTGCCATAGCCTTTTCGGCTTTGCTGAGGCCCTGAAACCATGGCCTATTCTTGTCATTCAGCACATAGAATTTCGCAGGGATTAACTCAACTAACTTGTCAAAGAACAGAGAATGCTGCTGAATAGTAGACTTCAAATCAGTGTCAGGTTTAGAATCAGATGTAGGCTTTTGCTTTTTATTCTTCATCTGCACAGTTATTGAAAATGAAGCAGGGATTAGTATGAGAAATAGAGAGAGAGAGAGAGAGAGAGAGAGTGAACCATTCCCTCACTACAAGATTTACGTAGTGCCTTGGATATTACAGTTTACCCTCCATTTGATATTGGGAGCTTGAGGCCAATGAAATGGGATAAGTAAAAAGTAAAAATGACATGAAACTATATCCATTTCCTTTCTCTAAAAATCTCTTTTAACAGGAGAAACATGAAACATTACAAGCTTGTTGACCTCAATCAAAAGAAGCTAAATTGCACAAAACATGCCCTTCCTGCAGTAAAGTTTCATCCCCCATAAACTGCTTCGGGTTTGTTTGCAAACAAAAATTTTACACCCCTAAAAATTTTAACACAATAAAAAATTATAATATAATCTCTTTCTCCCCATCAAATCATTACTTTTCACTATAATAAATATAAAAAAATAATCTCTCTCTTCACTTTTTCACCAAATCCAATACCCTAAAATTTTAACCTCCTCAAAATTTTACAAACAAACAGACCCGAAGCTTTAAGGCAAACGTACGCATCATCATAAGCCCCACCAAGTCGTTTTCAGCAAAAGAAAAACATATATACAACACAAATTTTGCCTATCACTAATTTTCTGATACAAATGGCATCCAACACGTATGAATTTGCAGTCGGAACATTGATTTCCTACAACAACCTACCCAAATGAATTCCAGTAATTGATTCATATATACACATTCCACTATACTTTAATTTATCCCCCCTACTGTCAAAATTCAACAAGTATCCCAAACAACAGCAATTAAAACTTAAACCCAGAAAGTGAGAGCATACATCAAAAGAAAAATAGAGAACTCCAATTTCGGCAAAACACGAACAAACGAAAAGAAGAAGGTTAAGATTATAGTTCGTCTTCATACACAACAAGAAAGAAATAGAAAAAGATAAAGATAAAAAAAAACCTCAACTGGTGCTAACGACTGAAGGAGGAGAGGGGCTGCTTCGGAAACGACTGCGCGTTCAAGGGGTCTGGCCGGCCAGCGTGGAACGGTGTCATGGTCCTACCCAAAGTAAAGGGCAGATTGGGAAGGACGAGATTAGGGTTGCGAAGTGTTGAGTTAGCTTAAACTCAATTCGTTGACTGGGCCAAATGGGAGCGAGCTGGAAATCTGGGCTTGCGTTCATTGTGGGCCGTTATCCTTATTTCCTTGTCCTTAGCTTAGTTATGTTTCCTGCTTTCAGCCCGTGTGTTTGGGTCTAGAATGGGCCCTCTATGAGCCCAATATTGCTCATCACTAATCCCGCTTTTTGCCATTAATTAAGCCATAATCCTGGTATTAAGGGTAATCGGCCGCATGCTAATCGTCATTACTTTCATACATCATGAGCCTTTGAACATCATATGTGTTTTCTATCATATAATACATATACAATGGGTATACATGAGTGCCAAAATTTATGTAACTACTGCAGCACATATATATAATATAGGTTTAAATGTATCTCATACTCTTGTGGTACGCTAATGTTGTAAAAATATCCTTGTGGTATAAAAAGTTAATTTTGTATCCCTGAGATACACTTTCTGATACAAAAATACCCCTCCGTTAGTTTTCGTTTAAAAAATTAATGTAAGATGGTGACGTGACATGCATTTAGCAAGTCAGCACGAATCAAAGCGCATTATGTGTCCACTAGATCCACAAGCTCCACATCATTTGCTCAGTTAGCAGTCATTCAACTATTGGCTCTATGGAAGCTAACAATAACCCTTTGACTCGTGTTTATCCCTTTGGGACAGAGAACGGTGCTTGACAGCCCAACCTGTGACACCCACGTAGTGCAACCCCTCATGTCCACCTGTCGCTTAATACAAAACTCTGCACTATCAAGCGTATAAAGGAAATAAGGTTGCACCTTAGTTTTCAGCTTTAACTTTTGGCTCAATAGTAGCGCTTGATCTAGCCTACATCAACACCAAAATGCCATGTCATTAAAAACAAAAATTGTAACTCGGGATAAGTAGACTAGGCATATGATGTGGAGCTTGTGGGCCTCAAGGACACATGGCGCGTTTTCATTTATGATGACGTGTTAGATGCTTGCTACGTCACCATCTCATGTTAATTTTTTAAATGGTAGGATATTTTTGCATCAGAAAAGAGTATCTCGAGGATACAAAACTAACTTTTTGTACCATAGAGATATTATTGTAACATTAGCATACTATATGAGTATGAGGTGCATTTAAGCCTATAATATTATTAGAAATGCATATAAATATTACAGCCCAACAACTCATGTCATAAACATATTGTCTCACGAATTCGTGGATTATCTTCATAAACTAATGCGCTATGAAGTTGTGGAATTTAAAATATCATGAAATGCATGTTCTTGTAAATATTAACCATTCTTTTTCGTTTTTCTAAAGTGGAAATTATCTTTCTATATTGAGAATAAAAAACAGAATACAAAAGGAAAAGTTAATTAGGTTGAAGTAATAAAAAAATTTATCTGAAACCCTCTGATATTTAGTAGGACACGTGTTACATATTGTCTCGCATCTTAAGAATATTATATTTACGGGATCAAATTCCTTCTCACGATGGTTTGCGATCAATTCGTAAGCCTGCTTTTGGTCACAAACGACAAGATTGGTGAAAAGATTGAAGAATATTTTGTAATAATTACTGATTTTTTGAAATATTGAGATTGATTTTATACTCAAGGTTTACGTCTGAAAATTTTTGAAATTGATTTTTTATTGAAATTTGGAAAAAAAAATTTGGTGAAAAAATTGAAATGTTTAATTGAAGAATAATTTTTATATGAGTTTATTAATCAGTATGGAGACAAAAGATTTTAAGTATTTTTTAATAAAAAATAATAAAATTTGTTAAAAGGTAAAGAGAGAATATTTAAGATAGTATTTTTTTTTATTCTGACCAAAATAAATTTTAATTTAAAAACATGACCTAATTATGTACGGCCATTCAATCTTTAAGAGTAAGAAAAAAAAAACTAGCAAGTACAGAAAGGTCAAAGCAAAATAGTAGGCCCAATGGATTGATATGTAATATTGAGTTCTGTATTTATTTTTTTGCTAAAAATGGAACATTTTTGCTTGCCATGAATTTTACTTTTACAAATCATTTGTTATTTTTCGATATTCACCATAAAAACTGCTGCGTCATTGCTATGATCGTACTACTACCGATTCAGCAGGCAATTAACAAATATGACCTGCTAAAGCTTTTCACTTTTGTTTTTTCTCGTATCTTTGGTTAAAAATTAAATTAGATTCTATAATTTTAAATTATTTAATTATTTTTATTAATTTTAAAAATAATCAATCATAATCCTTCATTCAATTTGACCATTTAACATTCAGGAAGTGATGTAGATTGAGCTAAGTACATCTTTTAAAAAAAAATAAAAAAAAAATTTCTAGTGTAAAAAGACATTGAAATTTATATAAAATTTTTGAAATTTTTAATGTTTTTTAGTAAAATTTTTTAAATTTTTTAAAAATTAAAAATTGTTCAAATCCAAACATCATAAAGAACCTTGGCAAATAAGGTTTTGGTGTATAACAAATACATCCGAAAAATCAGCGGAATATTTTTAAAAGAAAAAAAAACTCGGTACTACTTTTACGCCGCCCAAGCATAACAAGAAAGTTGGTCAGGCGTAGATAGGCTTTGTTAAATTCTCTCAGGAATTCGATTCAGAGCGAACGGCTGACTTCGCTTCCTTTCCTAGTACGAGAATTCCTTGTTTCCTGTAATCCTTTAAGTAGCCAATAGCCATCGCAAATAGACTGAGAGTACCGCTGTGCGCAGACCAGAAGAGGAGTCTTTGATAGGTAATGTCCGGCTCTTCTTTCCGTTCCTGTTTTTGTGGACGCGTTTCTACTCTTTTTATTTATTTTTTGAAAACTTCATTTTTCGATACTAAAGGCTAATAATTTAGAGTCGAAAAGTGAAGTTTTCTCTATTTTATTTTTTTGTTTGAGTTTGTGATATTTGTTGTTCGGTTTGTAACCCTTAATTTATCTTAGAAGATAGAGCAGACCAATTGTTTGTTGCTTAGGTGGTTAATGGAAGTGATGGTGCACTATGATCTTCACTGACCGCAGTGAATAACCAATGATACTGTGTGGGAATACAAATGGAACATGATACTTCTGTGGTTTCTGGGACATGTTCTGTGTGGCATTGGAAGTTCAAACCCATCTGAGAAAGAAAGAGAAGGGCTGAATCTCATTCTGAGTTAATCATGATACTTCCTTGTTGTTCTTGTGTCAAACATATGATTTAAGGTTCTGAACAAATGGGTGAAACTATTAATTGTTACTGTGGTTGGTAGTGATCAGAATCATGACTTGAATTCAAGGGCTACGTGGTTGTAAATTGGTTAGAATAATCAGTTTGAGAACTAGGATTTTGAATTACGAAGTCAGTGCTAGGTTGGTTTGTTGTCTCCATTCTGTTTGCCCATGCTTGTGACTTCTGTTGTTAGACTGTCATGAGGTAGATGAATGTAATTGCATGGACCCTTGAGTTTGGATTCCGCCAAGTTGCTTGTGAGGTAGTCCTGAATGTAACATATATTCCTTGTGCAATTACGTTACCTTATTGTTTCTTTAGTCTCTCCTTCAGTGAGGTTGAACTGAGTTGTTCATGAATTAGGTTCGGTAGGCACTATTGCAGCAGTCAAGAAATTTAAATC
This sequence comes from Morella rubra, assembly GCA_003952965.2. Taxonomy (NCBI): domain Eukaryota; kingdom Viridiplantae; phylum Streptophyta; class Magnoliopsida; order Fagales; family Myricaceae; genus Morella; species Morella rubra. The sequence goes on along the minus strand of CM025850.1, from coordinate 25,437,762 downwards.
TGGGTTTTAACAAGTGGCAACATCCAGCCTTGATATAATGCAAGCATGGCACTTGTGAACAAAATGAAATCATGTATTTGTAGCATATTGCATGTTGTCTTGAGCCCGAGGAAGGTCAGGGAAAGGTGGGAAAAGGACTATAATAGTTGCATCACGTTGAATAACCCTTTACAGGGAATTTTTCCTGTTATTCATGGGGCCAATGGAATTACGGAAGTAAATTATGTGAACTGGTGTGTTGATCAAAGAGGTTACATTAAGATATCCAAATTTGACCATAGACTGGTAGAAAATAGTGTTTCAGCATAAGCTAGGTAGGTTAGGTGTCTCATGAGTCAGCTCTTTGCTTCACACAAAACAATCTCTTTTTTCAGTAAATGAACAACGTGATATCTCTGGCCTTGTGGTGTGGTTCATATATAAGCATAGCTGTTCATTTTTCTTCAATGTTTTAAGGCACCCCTACATTAACCTCTGACAATATTAGTATTTATGAAGCCATGAGGATATCCCCTCGAGAGATTAAGCTTATTCTGATACACGGTATAGCAGCTACATTGTTCATCTCATCAGAAGCTGAGAGTTCAGGTGTTTTATGTAATGGAGTGCCTAATTGCTCCAAATTTTCCCCAGCTTCAATGGAATGCAAATGGTGCTAAGAAATACAATTAAGTATCCTTTGATGAAGAAGTTCACTGTTTCATATAATCTTTGGCATGAAATTTATGTGTGGTTGGCTGGAGCAGAAAATAGCTGCATAATACTGTTCTTCTTTCTTTTGGGAAGAAAAGGGAGAGGAAAGAAAAAGGGGGGAGGGGGGGGGGGGGGGGGGTAAGTGGGATGCATTTCTGTGTGTTCCTCCCATTATTTACTTCTTCACATTTTATTGTTAATTTCTCAAAGTAAGCAAGCTTGCTTTTTGTCTCTGTAATAGATCTATGCATGGGACTAAGTCTGATATCTACAAACTTGTATCTACATGGGAGGTAGAAATAGTATTTTAAGAACATACAAGATTCACTCCACTAGCATAGTATATTGCTCGTAAGATATCTTTTGAAAATTTAATATTTCAAGTTCTCTTGTTAGGGTATTTTCTCGGAAATTCAGGTCTTCAGTTGCAATCTTTGCTTTCGCTTGGCCATTTTTAAGAGTTATATGTATTTAGTGAGTTCCAGGTCAAGACAAGAGCACCTAACAAGAAATGAGCATATGATTTTATTCTATTCTGTAAATTAACTATAATCTCACTTATGCTCTTAGGATATTGTCTTAGCATATTGATAAATACTTGTAAAGGTTTTAGTAATCTGTTCACTCTTTTAGGTGGTCGCATTGCCTAGAGCAAAAGGGTCAGAGGCATAAGCAAATGGCTGCTGCCTGTAACTCTAACATGGAAACCACCCAAAACCCTCAATTAACATCTGAAAAGCATATGCCAGTGGCTGCAGTTGATAAATCGTACACAGAAGACGTCGAAAAACGTCACCTGATATACCGCTGTAAGAAATGTCGAAGGATTGTTGCTGCACAGGAGAATTTAGTTACTCATGAGCCTGGTAAGGGAGAATCATCCTTCAAGTGGCAAAAGAGAAGTGGTGATGTCTTGAAGAAGGAAAAGAAGCTTGTTGAGTGCACCTCCATTTTTGTGGAGCCCATGAAATGGATGGAACCAGGTGACTTTAACCGCTTTTCATATTATCTTTATTTTTTCTTCATACATATTTGGGATAAAATGCTAAATGTTGGACTATGAATTGACCAGTACAAGAAGGCCATGTGGAAGAGAGACTACAGTGCATTGGCTGCAAAGCACGCTTGGGTTACTTTAACTGGGCAGGCATGCAGTGCAGTTGTGGAGCTTGGGTTAATCCAGCATTCCAGCTGCACAAAAGCAGAATAGATGAGTGCCAGACATGAGGAGAGCCACTATTATGCTCTCCTCATATTGCTTAAGAGTAGTGGGAAGTTATAGTTATTATGCAAGCAAGAGAGTATAAAGGTTCTATTTGTAGAGGGTGTTGGCCGAGGAGGGATTTGAAGGAGTCCGCTCTTTGTTGACAAATGTAATGGGCCTGGGATTCGTGGGAGTTAATCCTGTAGTGTAGTTCATAATAGTTTTTAATTATTTGTTTTCAAAATTTTCCTCGTCCAAACATAGATATATCACCAGAGCTTGAAAATCAAACCTGTACGGAGGCCCTTTGCAGTCTTGCTGTGCTAATGTCTAAATATAATACGTGGATTTTTTCAAGTCATTACTTTGGGAAATCGCTGATTTGTTCCTGGGAGAGATTCTCCCTTCAATACGGACCACACGGTCTTATCCACCTTATTTTGTGCAGGAACAAGGCAGCCGACTAACAGAGCCATTGCTCCTGCTACATTCAACACACCAGTTCTAGATCCCATAGATATGTTAACAAAACTCTGACTGGAAAACATTCCCTAGGCTGCAGCTCTAAGCTACTCGACACGAGAGGATCTAGAGAGAAGAGAAAATAAGTTCCATACACCTAATAACTCAAACTTTTAAGGTCGAGAAAGAAATAAAAAGTACATTTTAAGTACGGATACAATTTATACAACAAGTAGAAAGGTGTTTTCTTCACATAAAAAAAATAAAACCATAAAGAAGTTCAAAATTTATTACACAATGCAAAAAAGTGAGGCGCAAAATCTGGTACACAGTCCTACGCTGAACTGGCAGCAGCCTCTGCTACATCCGTAGGCTTCTCACCGGTGGTTTGAGTCTCATGTTCGGCTTCTCTTATCTGCCACATGATATCTACCTTCTTCTCAAGTAGCGCGTCTATTTTGCCATTGATCTTCTCTAACTTCTGCTTTAGCTTGCCAATATCCTTGCTATTCTTCTCATCCAGCTTTCTCTTCTTCTCGCATTCTTTCATATTTTCCTTTTTCTTGTCTTTACATATGTTCACCTGGTCCTTTTGAGTCTCTTCCTCACCTTCACCCTCTGATTCCTTGACATTTTCTGCATTTTGAATTTCCCTGAAGGTAACTTCAGGCTTGCTCTCTTCTGTCGCATCTTTGTGTTTGCTCTCTTTCTCCTCCTTGTGCTTCTTCTCCTTCTTCTTCTTGCCTCTTTTTCATGATCATCTTCATCTTCTTTTCCCTCATCTGCATCCTTGTGCTTCTTCTCCTTCTTCTTCTTGCCTTCTTTTTCATGATCATCTTTGTCTTCTTTTCCCTCATCTGCATCCTTGTGCTTCTTCTCCTTCTTCTTCTCCTTCTTCTTCCCCTTTTTTCAATATCATCTTCATCTTCTTTTTCCTCATCTGCATCCTTGTGCGGCTTCTCTTTCTTCTTCTCCTTCTTCTTCTTCTCTCCTTTCTCCTGGTCTTCATCATCTTTTTCCCCATCCACCTTTTCATTAATTTCATCTCTTGATTTTCCATGTATTTTCCCTTCGTCTATGACCTTTCCCTCTTTTTCTTTCTTATCTTTCCCATCTTTTTTCTTCAAGTCACCTTTCTCCTTGGCTTCCCCATCTTTATGCTTCTTCTCCTTCTTGACCTTCTCCTCATGCTTCTCATCCTCCACTTTCCCTGTATGTTTGTCCTCTTTGTTAACACTCAACCTTTTATTGCCTTCCCCTGTCTCTATTTTTCGTTCCTTCATGTCCCCATGTTTGTGTTTCTTCTCCTTTTTATCTTCTTTCCCCCCTTCTCTCTCCTCTTCGTTTGCCCTGTCCTTTTTATCTTTTTTCTCTTTCTTCTTCTCTTCTTTTTGCTCGTCTTTCTTATCCTTTCTTTCCTTTGTTTTCTCTTCTTCTTCCACATTCTCTCCAGCTTCAGCATCTGCATTGGCCTCACACTCTTCCCCATTCTTTTTCTTCTTCTTTCCATCCTCATCCTTCTCTTTCTGCTTCTGCTCTCCCTTTTCATCATTTTTCTTCTTGCTGTCCTTCACCTTCTCCTTCGACTCTTTTTCCTTTTTCCCTTTTTCCTTCTTCTTAGACTTCTCCTCATCTTCCTCTTTATGTTTCTCCCTCTGGTCCTCCTCAAGTTTTGACGTTTCTGTCTCAACTGATTTGGTCTTCAATTCAAGTTCCATCTCATCCTTCTCTCCCACCACTTCCTTTGGTCCTACACTCTTGGTCTTGACTTTCGCATGGAATTCTTCCTTTTTGATCCTTTCTTCCCAATCAACCACTAATTTAGGTTTGTCTTCCATCTCTGAAATTTTCCAAGAGTTTAAAGGTAACTTTTTCACCTAATCAGAAATTCCCCTGAAACAACTGCAGGAACCAATAAGCAAGCAAAAATCTTAGAGAGAGAGAGAGAGAGAGGATTACCACTAGAACTTGATAAGACATTAAGAAGACTTGCTAGCTGATCAAAACATCAGCACAATATACAGCACTATACGGTACACTACAGGCATTGCTTTCATCATGAAACAGAACTACTTCAACAATTAAAGACAAAAATGAAGAAGCTACTAAACTGAAGCTTGTTGTATTGGAACATGCTCAGATAGAAGCTAGATATCGTTTTAGTACCATCTAAGCTCAAAGATGTTCTAGTTGCCAAACTTACTGCTTTGGTAATAAAATGTTGCTACACAACTACACTTGCTGAGTATTGTCGTATGAACGGTAAAGGTAGATGAGAACTACATTCCAAGTACCACAGGAACGGAGAGACACTGGAATCACCATCCAAGACGTTTCTGGTGACTCTAATGTACTTCACAATTGTCTCCTTGTTTCCAAGCTGTTTCATTTGCCTTTTTTATTTGGGATCCGATTTCAGTTCTACATCTCATGCTTATTTTTTCCTTCAGTATGTTCTCTAAAACAAAGCAGAATCATCAAAAAACAAAGGAAGTTTATTTGGAACAATGTGAATAAGAGAAAAAAGGTTTTGCTGATTCTCTTGGCAACTCCACAGAAGATAACAGGATCTAGAGCTCCACAATGCGGTGGTAAATGTGATCTTCCTAGAAGAATACTCTAAGCCACCAGAGGTACGATCAACTATTAAATTGACTGAACATCAGGTTTTTTTTTGGGTAATTGACTGAAACCATCAGTTTTCACCATGAATAGACAAGCTATTCGTTCACCATGAATGGAAAAATACTTAATGTAACCTCACTATGAACTGCACAAGCTTTCACTCCAGCTCTATTTAGGATAAGATATACTAGCTTAACCAAATGGTGACAATGAAAATTGTCTTGTCCTGAGAATTTGCCGTTATCTCATTTATCATGTCATCTAAGAACCTGAGTTTTATGACTTTAAAAGAAAAAAGTTTGCAGTCTTAGTGCACCAGTATCCCAGCAAAAACTAACGTTTATGCTCTCTCCGTCCCCTAGTGTATGAGAGGTTACAACCAATACGTGAACACAAAATATACAAAAGCTTTCTCTACGTGCTAAGACCAAGAGACATATACAAATACAGGGATGTTCAAAAAACACATATCCCACAAAAAAAATACTCTCAGAACATTGTTGTCCTCGTTTGTTTCACTAATATATACTTTGGCTTCCGAACTTTCATCTATAGTAGAATAAATAGAATAACTAATTTCCATAGCAGTTGATATTCATCAAATCTTATTCAGTATGTGTCCGATCCTTAGTATCAAAAAGAGGAAGGAACTCCTTTTTAGTTCTGTCTGTGTTTATTACTTATCATGCTGCAGCTTATATAGGTCTCCTTCAAATGATCGGATTTCTCCCGATTAAGGAACCCTTTTCTGGGTACATTATAGGGACAGATTTCAAGTAATTTTGTTATATTTGATTACCTTCAGACAACATTGTCATATTTCTAACCTCCAAAAATTTTTTTGGCGTTTTGGATTTTTAAATCAGAGGCAAATTTTGGATCTAATTATAAATTGGTGGTTCAGTAGAAATACATTTACACAGTTTCAACAATCTCCTATGTGCTCATACCCTGTTCTTGGGGAGGAAACAATACAGGTGGAAATGAATACTCTGTTCGTGGGGAGGAAAGAAAACTATCAACAAAATAATATTCTAAATCTCTGATACCGAATTAATCCGAGGCACAATCCCAATAAGATTCTAGATAGCTTCACATACAGAGCGATCGAGCATAACAATAATAGAGGGGAATGCGTATTTGTGTTATATACATACGGACAGAAACGAATACTCTGTTCATGGGGAGGAAAGAAAACTATCAATAAAATAATATTCTAAATCTCTGATACCGTATTAATCCGATGCACAATCTCAATAAGATTCTAGATAGCTTCACAGACAGAGCGATCGAGCATAGCAATAATAGAGGGGAATACGTAATTGTGTTATATACATACGGACATAATCAAAACAGAATGAGAAACACAGGTTGTACCTTGAATTGGATCGCTCAGGAGTCGGGCTTTTTGCTGAAAGAAAGAAATGTAGACTGTAGAGCTGAGGAGAGCTCCAGGCCTTGCGCAGTTCTCTGGAATGAATGAGAACGAACGTTTGGTGTCTCTCTATTTATGGAGTTCTGAGCGCTAATTGCGTCACTGCCCATGAACCAACGACACGTAAAGCATCCGATTACGCACACCTCTATGACACGGCGCGGACTTCCGTCAATGGCGGTTCGTAGAGGGTAACTCCACACGCTTTTAACTCTCCGTAATTCGATGTCGGTAGGCAGATGTCGGCTCCTTTTTACTGTCGTTATTATCCGTTATGTATATATTTTCACACCAACGGTCTCGACTGGTACCATAATCTTCTATTCTTCTGCGGGAAAATGCATTAGGTAATCTTTTGGCGTTACCTACCCCGAGTGTGAGAAAAATAAATAATAAAAACTAGTTTGTGAGATAATGATGGCGTGTTCCTAAACTTTTCTATTCTCGTCTGTTTGGCATCTCAAAATAAAAAACCCTGAGCATCTATTTTTGCTTCCACTGCTAACCCTTTCAAAATCGTTAAGGTTTGTAGGAGCAGCTATATATGGAGGGTTGTTATGTAGGGAAGGGGGATCTCCCATCATTCACCAGTCGACCCTAATGTATGAAAAGCGAAGGGAAAGGAAATGACAATCTCAGCAACTATTATATTTCTTAGATATCAATTGATCATTTTTTAAGGGGAAACATAAAATAAATCAATAAAAAATTAATAGAATATAAATAAAAAATAGAATTTTTATTTAGAAAATATTACTTTTATCTATATAGATATATTATTTTATTAAATTTTATCTTAGAGGGGGTATTTTAGTTTTTTTTTGTATGTTTAATAGCCAAATAGGGCAATCATTGATATTTTTTAAAATGTTAAGAAGTAATTAGTGTTTCTCACTTTTTTTTTTTTAAGTAATTGACCTCTTCTCCAACGCTTGCTCATGACAGGCCTCAACGATATCATTGGTGGTCCGGTGGAGATATATGTCATGTTATCACTTATTTCATACGATCCATAGAGATAATATATGTTAAGTTATTTCATACGATATCATTAGTGGAGATATATGTTATGTTATCAAGTTGTGTATATTCTAATCATATGTTAAGTCAAAACCTGTACTTGTTTATTTGCTCAAATAAGAAAATATTGATAATATATATATACTCAACGTCTTTCCTAAACTGATGGTAGTAAAATGATTATTAATTATAAAATACCTATTGTTCATATTTGTAATGATAGATTTTGTTTTCAAACTACTTTTGTTTTAGTAAAAACTTTATCTTCCAAATTAATTTTAGACAATCCATTCCTTGTCTTGCTTTATCTTTTTATTGTCACTAAGGATGGAATCACGTCATGGGTTTTAGGGCATGATGTTACATTCAAATTTTATTATCTCCTTTTTTCTCGTGATATCTATTTTCTTAAACATATATCTATGAAGAAGAAAATCAATCTTTTCACTCAAACAAAAATCCTTCGGAAAAAGAAACATTTGCATTCTTTACAAAATGAAGTTCTTTACAAACAGATTGATGAGCAATCAACATGCTATTCATGAGCCCCCGAGCACCATGATCTCTTGCACTACCCTTTGGTAAATGCCCAGTGCTATTTGCAATTCTCCGCTGATCCGATTACCTTCTCCTTTCCATTATCCTTTTTCCTCTCCATTATCCTCTTCCTTTTTACAGTTTGGTGGGAGCTTTCTTGTCTTTTTCTATTAGCCTCTTATGGATGAAATTATCGAAACGACCAAGGCTCTTTCATGGAACAAACTGTCTGGATTGCTTCAACCAAATAAGAGCAGGGCCCAACAGAATCGCAAAGTCTCTTTGGTGGGGCGGCTGCTCTCCAAAAAAGTATATCCCCCTTATATCATTCACCCTCTAATTCGTACAGGATGGCAATTTATCACAGACTTGAGGATCGAAGACGCTGGCCCGAATAGATTTCTATTTACTTTTCCTTTGACTGAGGATAAGGAACGAGTTCGTGCACAGGGGCCTTGGAACTTTAAGGGCTATTATATGATATTGCGTGAATGGAATCCAAATGAGACGATTGATGAACTCAAACTCTCAATGGTGGAATATTGGGTTCAGACATGGTCTGCCGTTGCGCTTACGGATAAAATGCGTGGCTTCCCACCGGTGGAGAAGACGGCTAGTACATCCCAGGAGGTGAAGTTACAGGCTAGTGGATGGACAAATCCGTTGTCCCAACGTTCAATCCCAGGCAGGCTAGGGACTGATCCTCCACAGCAAGTGTTTTTTAGTAGGGTGGAGAAGCTGGGGGCGGTGGTCAACTCCAGCCAAGGACAGTGTATTGGCGTCACTGTAACTCCCTTGCTCGTGCCTCCCTTAGCCATCGTGGTCATCCCCCCCTTCCCCTCTCCCCATATTTGCCAAGAAAAAGAGTTAGCAGGAACTCTTCCCAATTTGGCGTTTTCCATTTATTAGGCTATAAATCAGGCTGTGGCTCAGCGTATCCAAGGGACACCGAATGAATTGTGGGATTCTCATAATGGAGATATTATCTAAGGCCAATTATGGTCCTCATATCACCAGCAAGGATGTTGTTGGTTGTATAGCGCAATTTACGCGCAATGAGGCTGATTTTCAAAATCCTATTGAAGTGATGCGGGAAAATTTAGGGGGGGGGGGGGGGGGGGGAATTAGGCCAAGGTGGGACTCTGGATGGGCCACAGAAGGAGGGGACTAAGCCCAAGTAGCAATTTCATGACCCGTCTACCTTGGGGTTGTCAGACAGCACCCATCGTTATGATCCACTGATCCCACTAAGTGACTGGGAAGCCCAAGGCAAAGCTAGGAGCTCTATTGGTTTCACACGGTGCTAGAAGGAACGCAAGTCATGTGAAGGAACCTCTCTGAAGAAGAATATAAAGGCTGATGGAGGATCCGGGCTCAATTCGGAGCTCTTACTAGCTGAGCTCTTCCATCCTGGGGTAATCCAATCTCTAAAAGATGGTCTGCGCAGGAAAGTATCCAAGAGGAAGCGAAGTAGGAAGGAAAGTGGAGCTGAATCTCAAGTTCCAGGAGATGAAGACTCTATTGTTACTTCAAAGGCTAAGGAGGCAGGCCAAACCATGCCCCTACCCTCCCCATGAAGCTGATAGCGTGGAACTGCTGAGGGTTGGGGCGACCTTCGATAGTGAGGACCCTCCGGGACTTGGTGAAAACCATAGATTCGGTGGGAATTTTTCTTATGGAGAGTAAGATTGATTGTGGTGCGGTGTCTTGTGTCTCGAAGAAGTTGGGTTTTTATTTTTTTCCTTACGATACCTCCTATCGGTAGGAAAGGAGGTTTGGTGTTTTGTTGGCATCCGGGGTTATGTTTTGATGTTTTATGGAAGTCAAAAAATGTAATATATTTGGCAATACATCCTGGTGGTGAGGACCCTGATTTTCTTTGTTCGTTGGTTTATGGGCCATCTGTATAGAAGGAGAAAGAAGGGTTTTGGGAGGAGATGAGACAATTGGCTCTGGATGATAATTCTCCTTCGCTTTGCTTGGGAGATTTCAATGACATTGTTCGACAAAATGAGAAGCAAGGAGGAAGGAAGGTGGTGGCGTCGTTTTTGGGGCTAAATCAATTCATGCAATCTATAGGATATGTTGATTTGGGGTTTTTAGGATCCTGCTTTACTTGGTGTAATAAAAGACCGGGTATGGTGAATATCCGCGAAAGACTGGATCGTGGGATTTCCAATGTGTCTTGGAGGATGGCATATCCGAATGCAGTGATTCACCATTATTCTATCACAAATTCAGACCATGTTCCGATAATTCTCTCTTTCTTTGGCACTGAATTTTTTGATCCTAAGCCTTTTAAATTCAAACTGTTTTGGACTAGAGAGCAAGCTTGTTATGGGGTGGTGGCCAATGCATGGCCTGGAGTGGTTGATGATCGTCTAGCATATGGTATTCTAAAAAAAATGAGAGCAGTTCGGTTTGCACTAAGACAATGGAATCATAAATTTTTTAGGAAAATCCAAGGCTCAATTAAGCACATGAAGGCCCAGCTGCAAGCATGTCAAAGTGGTGAGCCTAGTCCATCAAATATACAATTAGAGGCTGATTTAAAATTAGCTTTGGATGAACATTTAAAGAGAGAGGAAGTTTTGTGGACGCAGAAATCAAGAGAGATATGGTTGACGTCCAAAGATTTAAATACAAAATAAAATCATGCCTCTACTGTTATTCGGCGCTGCAGAAATCAGATTATAAAAATTAAGAATGAGGAGGTGGGGTGGGTATCGGGTATAGAAGCTGTTGGCAACACTTTTTTGGAGTTTTTTCAGCGGCTGTTCACTTCATCCAACCCGAATATTCCTAATGATCTTGACCACCTTATTGACCCGCTGATTACTTCTGAGGACAACGCTTTGTTAACTACAGTGCCGTATGCTGAGGAGATCTTCAACACTATCCAAAAAATGTCCCCTAAAAAGGCTCTAGGCTCTGATGGTATGACAGTTTATTTTTTCAAATTCTTTTGGGATGTGGTTGGTGGGGATTTATATGCAATGTTCAGGATTTTTTTATAAATGATAATATGCTTCCTGCTCTAAATCATACAAACATTACACTAATACTGAAATTTGATAATCCTGTCAAGGTTAATCAATTTCGGCTTATTAATTTATGTAATGTCATTTATAAAGTAATCTCCAAAATTATGATGGAAAGGTTGAAGGTAGTCCTTCCAAAGCTAGTTTCACCTTTTCAAATGGCTTTTGTTCCAGGGCATTCGATTCAGGACAACTATATTGTTGCATTGGAAATCTTTCATTGTATGAACCATAAACAAGGTCGTGGCGGGTGGGTGGCAATTAAGGCGGACATGGAGAAAGCCTATGATAGAGTGGAATGGAGTTTTGTTTTGACAGTGTTGGACAACATTGCAAGAAGAACCTTGAGAATATTTGTGAGGTATCTTAGTGGATGATTTTACTATCTTGTTGATGCTTAAATCTTGAAATTGTTTTTTTTATAAATCATAAATGTTGTTATCAAAGGTATTGGAATCAGATTCAGAGTTATTGAGCACAAGAATTTTTTTATTCTTATGATCTTTCTCATCATTAACAGATAATTTAGAAAGCATGTCTTCAATCTTGTGAAGAACAGTATCGAGATCTTCTGATGGAGTGTTTTTTTGGAAAAAAGAGGCATTTTAAGAAGTTCATGAGGAATTAAAAGATGAGTATTTTTTGTCGAAGAACTTGCAGCTGCAGGGAGTTTAATTAAATGTTCAATTTTGCAAAGATGAGTTCCAACTTGCTGTAAAAAAAGTATTGGTATAATTATTTTGTTGAATAATGTTATCAAAATTTTTATCACTCTTAAGGGATGTCTTTTTGTAAAAAAATTGAAATTTTTAGGATTTTTGATAAAATTGTGAATATTTATGTAGATTAGAGTCTTATAGGTTTTTGTAAAAGTTAGTGAAAAGTTTTAAAGATATTAAATTTTTATTAGAGTTTGTAAAATGGTGTAAAGAGAGATGATTTGATGTAATTTTTTAATAAAAAAGTATTAGAGTTTGGTGAAAAAGTATAGAGAGAGAATATTTGTTGGAATTTTTTTTTTTGAAAAGTTATTGGAGTTTATGTGAAAAGTTATTGAAATTGTGTAAAAGTTATCGGTGTTTGTGTATGATTTTTTGAGATTTTGGATGTTCGTTTTGTGAATTTTATTGCATTCATTTTTATCCTAGAATACTTTTACAAACAAACATGCCTCTAAACAAATTATTGGATTTGAAAGGGGTAGCTAAAAAATCTCGAGAGTTATTTTTAAAAGTCATAGTTTCAGAAGTAGGATAAAACTCAAAAACTTTCTTCTGATTAAAAGTGATCCAAGGGATATCTTTAGTCAAAACATTTAGAGAGGAGATATTTGTTTCAAATCATATAAAGAAAGGGATATGCTGTTGAGCAGTTATCATGTAATCATAATAATTAGACCAAATAATAGCTTGTTCATCCAAATTATAAGTAGCTAAAAACCATGTTTATTTTGCTGAATTTTCAAGAGATTAAAAATCTTTTTTAAGGATATCTTTATCTAAAACAAAATCATTTTGTAAAACATGAATAGAATGAGATCGTTGAAGAGAAAAAGCTTCAGATTGAGTAGGAGAAGTTTTTTCTTCAGGAATCAAAGGAGGTTCTGATGTGGTTTCATAAAGGGGTAATTGAATGGGTGTATCAGTTCTAGTGCAAATTATCTCAGGAATTTTTATACTCCGTGGAATCCTTTTAGGAAAAGTTGAAGTACTTTGAGGGAAAGAATTAAAGGCAGATATGAAAATTTTTAGAACTAGAAATTCTGGAATCAATAGATAAACGAGAATTTGTGCCTTGTCTTTTATTTAAAAAAGAGAGTGTAACAGATCCATCACTATGCTAAGCAAAGTATTCAATTTGGTTGTTTTCTTTTTTGGGAGGGGGAACCACTAAAGGAAGTTCCCATTGATCAGAGAGAATGATGTCATCCCATTTTATCATACGAGGAGTGGTGACATTTGAAAATTCAGTGCTGGTATTTAAAAGTATGGTTTCATCAGAAAGAAGGCAAACCTTAGACCATGGGTCAAAAGTGGTTTTCATGAGTTTATAATGGAGCCGGTATACGACAGCAAGGTATTAAGCACCTTCCATCATATCATAGCCCAGAGATTTGATATTTAAAATTAATGAATGCAAAATGGTTGTATCTGATAAAGAAAGGGGAAAACAATGATGGCAATTAAAGGTCCTTGATGTAAAGAAGATTCGACAATTCCAAGTAAAGAACTTTGAAATTGGTTATGACGCCTGTCTCGTAAAAAATATATATATTGTTATCTTATAGGGATGGTTTTCATTTTACAGACTCTGATTACAAATTTTAAATTGCCATATCAATGTCACAATGGTACAATCATGAATTTGGTCACTGGCTTACAAGTCAATAGTTACAGAAGGCGTGACTTTCCTATTAAACTTGTAAATCCAATTTCTCACAGAATTGTACTGTTGATACTCCGAAATTATACCATTTCCCCCCTTCTAAATTGTACAACTACAAGAAAAATCAATTTGGGTGTCAAAAAAATTTATCACCCAAAGTGCCAATATTGTCACCAAATGTTTTGGGTGACAAAACCGAATTGTCACCCGGTTTGTCACTTAAACCTGTCAGTAAAGGTTTTAGGTGACAGTTTCTATATTTCCTCACACAAAACTGTTCGGACGTAATATTACATGTACAAACGATTTTCTGATTTCTTGACAAACTTCAATTCTATCGTGGCCAAGTTCTCTCTATCTGCTCGCATGAAATGCTTGTCCAATGTGACGAAAATAATTTTGTCATCGAAACTACGTGTGCACAGTTACAAATACTGTGCGCACGACAATTTCTTTTCTGATGAAATAGTATTTTGTCACCTCACACATGGTGCGAACTGATCTTCAATACGTGCAGACACTCAATGAATTGAACCCGTGGGAATGTATGAAATTTTGACGATCCTACATCTATCACCCATTACATCATTCGTACAGTGTTTCTTGTTGTGCAAATGGAATTTAATATAGAACATATAGAACCATGTGAATGGAGGAATACTCTGCGCATGGTGTTTCATACAGAAGGTGCGCACATGCGCATGTTTTCCCTAACACAATTGCGCAGACGTTGTTGTAACCATTCAGACAGTTTAATATGTATTCGAATTAATTTAATTAAAAATTTAAAAATAATTGGCAAATAATACTCAAAGTATTATATTCAATACTCATAATAATAATGAAATGCCTACAAATATTTAATCGTCATAAGTAAACAAAATACATAATCGTATGACTTGGAGGGAATTTCGGTCATTTTGCATATTTTTCCGTCTAACTTAACGCTTGATTTGGACGGGACATTGAAGATTTTTAAAAGATATAGGACTTAAATCGTCGTTTTGATAGTTGAATGGGTGAGATTGATTTTGCACTATAATTATAGAGCAAATTATGACATTTTCCCTTTGAATTAAGTTTAGGCTTATTAGAGGCTTAGATACCTTGAATCGCCCTACTATAGGAACTCAGTTTTCCTCAAATTAAACCAAATTAAGAGTTCTATTGGTTTTCATTAAAGAATCAAGACTTTTATTTGTAAGCACTTAATTAAGAGCTACACATATAGCAGTCACCTTATGGTCCCCGACATACGATGTACTAGGACACTTGACATATGCTAAATTACTTGAAGGAAGCAAATAATGGAACCTTCAACTTGACAACAGCAAACTTATGATAGCCTATGGCTCCCTATACTGACAAGGCAAGCTTGAAAAGAAGGTCATTGTCCTGAAGAAGATGCAAAACTAAAAAAGTATATAGATAAGTATGAGACAGGTGAGAACGAGATTGCTGGTAGGAATTTTTTTTTTCCTTTCTCTTTTTCTTTGTATTTTGGGCTTAGTAAAAAGTTGGAAAGCTATTCCAAGAGAAATGATACTTTTGTTGTGATGATTTAAATATGTATTTCACTTCTCTTAGTTTCTAAAGTACATCTTGCTCTTGTATTAATCTTGGTTGTGCGCTAAGTATTAATATGGTCACAGTAGGTCCTAATAAAAATTTCAGCTCAATCGGAGGTCGAGAAAGGTTGAAAATGCCCCTGGAGGTCTCTAAGGGTAGTTTCGACATTTCACACAAAACGTTAGGGTAAAAAGGTTCGAACGGAAAAAATAACTTCATGGTTGTGTAGAACATGAAAAATAGATGGGGAAACCCAAATTTGAGTCCAAACCGAGTAGAATTAGGGGCTCAAATCACAAAGTCCGTTTAGCAGCCTAAATGGACTTTAGGCCCGTTAACCCTAAACAAGCCCAGAATACTTTGAAACTTTAGGGATAGGCCCAATAGGGTCTAAGAAGGCCCAAGAAGCCTTCATTTGAAGATTTAGGGTAGATTTAATATTTAATTATAAATTTCATGTTTAATTCTTCAATTAGTATTATAAAAGGAATAAAGTTTATGAATTTTTTATGTAAAGAAAACGGCCTAATCATTTGAACTCATAGGAAATAGAAGCTACTTTCGTAATTTAACTTCAGTTTGTAGATTTAATTTCTGGAATTTGCATTTTTAATTATTCATGCATTGAAAATTACAAGTACTTTATCGGTTTATGTTTTCAAGTCATATCAATGGATGTTTGGATGTGTATTTCACATATGAATGATATACGTCCATTAATTGCATTCACATCATGAGAGGGAAAACAAATGTGAGGAACCCCCAAGCTTACTAGGTGATTCCCGAAGAAAGAGTGACGATACCGAGCACATGAGGAGAGTGCAACCCACTACTACAAGGAGTGGGTGGGCTCCTTCTGGATGCTACGACGTCGTTTTTAAAGGTCCTGGTATAGGTGGCACGAGATAGTCCACGAGGAGAGGAGAGACGCACAACCCGACTTTTGGGGTAAAAAAAGCAGACACCAGGAATACCTCAGGGAACCATATGATGAGTGAATGCATTTCAATTGCATTGCATGCATTCTCTATATTGTTTCTATGACTTTATGGCTTGAAATTATTGCACTGGTACTATTATTCCAAAGCATGAATTATACTTGTATGAGCATGCCCCCTTCCCGACCTTACTGAGTCAGTAGGACTCACTCCTTTTTATTCACATGTGTGCTTGCTTTTCTTCTTTGAGTAGGAAGATGTACTATTACGAGATTGACACATACCTCGATGCGGGACTGTATGTGGTAGTCCTGAAGGTCCGTGTTTGGATCTTTGAGGACTTCCAAGTCATAGTAGAGCACGAGCCCTACTAGTTCGTAAAGGATTTCCTAACCCCCAGCATAGTTGACCTTGGTTGGGTGGGAGCTCCACCCGAACCAACTATTCCCTTTCAGTTTCCCTAAGCCCCGCTAACAGAGGACCCACTGAACATGTCAGTTGACGGTGTTATTGACCTCACCTTAGACACCGAAGATGAAGATTAGGGGTTAGGGTTTCGTTATGGCACCTCTTTAGTTAGTTATTTCCTTTTCTTTTTCAGCTGTGTTTCAACTGTTTTTATCTTTGAAACAAGATACCATAGGATAGGTGAACTTTAGAAAGCTCACATTTTTGTAAATTGAGGCCTATACTTTTGTAGTCTCTTGAAGGACCCTCTTTTGTACTAAACAATGTTCATTATAAGAAAATGATGTATTTCTTCATGTTGTTTCAATTTCACATTTTATCAAATTCCTTCAATTTCGCATTAATCTCTTTTATTATTAGTAATTTGCAATCTAAGTCATTATTAAAAGTTTTTCCTAATTAAAGTGCAATTTATCCCAACTTAATATTTTGGTACGATTTCACCTATTTCGTTCAAGCTTCTAAATCGATTTTCAATCTTCTAATTTTAACGACTCTCATTTTAACTAAGAATCATTTTAAAACAAGTTTTTCGCTAAGTAAATTCGAGGGCAATGAGTGATCCTAGGAGTTTCTATCGTGCAGTAATCCCCGCTTGTGTGTATGTAATTACTATATGCGAGCCTAGAGAGTAAGTACTAGTACAGGGCGTGACAACTATATTCATAATTGTTCTATTGGTGGGCATTCAAGTTATGAGAAAACCTTACAAAGGGCTAAGGCTGAATTCTATTGTGCTGGTATGAAGGGTGATAATTAAAAACTAGTTCGAGGATGTGACACATGTTAAAGAACTAAGGTGAGTACTCACACGCCATATGAGCTGTTGCAGCCCCTACCAATACCTAGTCAATCATGGTCTCACATGTCTATAGATTTCACAGAGGAGTTACCTGCATCTAATGGTTTCAATACAATATTGGTGGCTGTGGACAGGTATTTCTTGCCTATAGCACATCCATACACTACCTCTAGAATTGCTAAGGTTTTTATGGCTAATGTTGCTAAGTTACACGATTTCTCCAAATAATAGTGTCAGATAGGGATACTACTTTCACTAGTATTTTTTGGAGGGAGCTATTTCAACTACAGGGTACTAAGTTAGCCTCTACTATTTGCCTACCATCCTCAATCATATGGGCAGACTGAAATTGTTAATAAGGGATTGGAGCAATATCTAAGGTGTTTTACAGGGACAAGCCTTCGGGATGAGTAGATGGTTACCCAAGGCAAAGTGGTGGTATAACGCCAACTACCATCTACCCATTGGACTCATTCCTATGAAGTTGTATACTGGTTTCAACCTCCTAAAGTACTTTTACATTAATCATTTCACATTTCACATAACTTCAATATTTTTACATCACCTAACTCTTTGAAGATGTGAGAGTAAAAAAAAAAAATTTGAAAATTTTTTTTTTGTGAGTGGAGTTTTTGTAGGTTTTGGTAAAAAAGAAATTAATTTTTGTGTTGTTTTCTATAGAAATTGAGGTTAGTGATTAAATAGAATATTTTATTCAAAATTGAAATATTTTTTTTTTTGTTTTAAAAAGTAATGTTTGGATTAAAAAACCTTTTTCAACTTAAAAAAGTTTTCAAGACCATTAAACAAACATAGGTCTATTCTTACCAAAATGGATGTGCATGCAAAGGGTGGCGTAAGTTTTATTGCAATAAGAGCAGCTTAAAATTTCATATTCTTTTTATTGGGACCGGACCAAATCTTGATGACCTTTTAACATTAGATTATTGGCCTATTAGGACATGTGCACCTGTTTGGACATTCAGAAGGGACCGTCCCCATTAAGGACGACGTATCAGATTTATAAAAGCCTATTTCAAAAGGGTCCTACCCATGTTATTCAATTAATGACCTTATTTTGATGGCGGTTATCTTCGTTATGTGTGTATTATTAGGACACGTAGAAATGTTGATAGTTACAGTGACGATGCTTCAGGCAGGAACGAAGATAGAGGGCCTAGGGGACATCATGGCCCCACCACCCAAATGTCAATACAAATTTTTTTCTACATTTATTTCGATTAGTGGTTTATTAATCATGACCTTAGAGATTTTACATTTTAATCCCTCAAATTTTATTTTTGCGGAATTGGCCCCTAGCTTCTTTATCCCAACTGTCTTGTCCGCATCCCTGTCCCGCCCAACACCATCTCCATTACTCATTTTTCGTTTGCCTAATATATTTATATAGGTAGCTTTTGTGTGACGAAATTTTTAGACATTCTAAAATTTTATTTAATAAAATAATCTTTCTTTCTCGTTAAATTATTTTTTTTTAATAAATATAAAAATTTATTCAAATTATTTATTTATTTATTTATTTATTTTTACAGATTCTCATAATCTGTTAAAAAATATTTTAAAATATAATAAAATTCAACAAAATTTAAAAAATTAATATCTAAAATCTCAAAAATTTATATACAAACATTAATAGCTTTTACATAATCTTTAATAAATTTTCACACAAACTCTAATATCTTTTAAAAA
Organism: Morella rubra; assembly: GCA_003952965.2. Classification (NCBI taxonomy): domain Eukaryota; kingdom Viridiplantae; phylum Streptophyta; class Magnoliopsida; order Fagales; family Myricaceae; genus Morella; species Morella rubra. The sequence continues at coordinate 25,418,873 of CM025850.1, read as the reverse complement.
AAAATTATAACAAATATTCTCTCTCTATATTTTTTCACTTAATTCCAATATTTTTTTTATTAAAAAATTACATCAAATCATCTCTCTTTAAACAATTTTACAAACTCTAACAAAAATTAAATATCTTTAAAACTTTTTATCAACGGTTACACAAAAATTTATAAAACTCCAATTTACATAAATATTCACAATTCTATCAAAATTTTAAAAATCTTATAATTTTTTTTATGAAACCAGCATCCTTAAAATTTTAATATTCCTAAATTTTTATCACACGAACACTAGATTCTGCGTGTCCACACCCCTCTCCCGCTGAACACCATCTCCACCATTAGCTGTACTCATTTTTCGTTTGCCCAATATATTTATATAATAGTTATAGGACCATGAAAAAGTATTTCTGAAGGAAATAATATAATATAGGCTTAATTGCATCCAGAGCCTCTGAAGTATACGCAGGTTACAAATGAGCTCCTGAGAAAACGTTTTCAACAAATAGACCCTGAGGTAGAGTTTTAGTCAAATTGAGGCCCCTACGTCCATTTCTTGTCAGCCCCATTAACGGCCATTGTTGTCAAAGTTTTAAAATTCACGTCATAACAAATTAGAAAAACGTCACCTGTCCATTTAAAACGTCCATGCCACATCTGCGCCAGGTGTATGCAATAGGGAGAACGTCGCCTCATTAAGTTGTTTTCTTTTATTAAACTAGGTACGGTGAGTTGGCAACACCTTGGCAGACACCTGACGTAGATGTGACATGAGTGTTTTAACTAGACAAGTGACGCTTTCTAATTCGTTATGACGTGAATTTTAAAGTCCTGATAGCAATTGTCGTTAATGGGGTTGACGAAAAATAGATGAAGGGGCCTCGATTTGACTTAAACTTTATCTCAAAGATCTATTTGTTGAAAACGTTACTTCAAGAGCTCATTTGCAACTTTTGTATACTTAGAAGACCTAAGTGTAATTTAACCTATAATATAATATAAAAGAGCACACCTGTTAGTTTTATTAATGTAAAAGGTCCTTCACTAGGGAATTATTATAGTCTGGAAGTCCATATTCAATATTAACATTCAATTCAGGAGGCTTTAAGGTCTCTTCTCTTAAGTTTTTCTGTACACGTAGTAACTATATATTAATTAAAAATAATACTATGAATTCTGTTATTTTATGCGAATACGCTGACGTGTATCTGATCTCATTCCATTTCGATAACAGCGCCTCGTGGTAAAGCAAAATCATAAACAGAGAATAAAAACAGAAAGGGAAAACAAAAAGAAACAATTCCGAAAACAAAACCTGCCTTCACGGCCTGTCACTGATCTGTCTCTCTCCTCGCTGTTGGCAACTTTCAAACGTAAAAAAAGCACATTCTCTCTCTCTCTCTCTCTCCACTCTCAGACCCTCGAGACCTGGTTTTTTGTTAATTAAACCAGGTCCTAACTTTAGACAGCTCCAAGTATTTCTTCCGGAAAAAAACGTTCATATTTTTTGAATTCCTAGTTCTGAATTTCTCGGCTTCTATTCCACAATGAATGACCTCTTATCGGTAATTCTTTCTTCAACAATTTCTCTTCTGAATAAATTCGGTCATTTAATGGCATAGATGTGTTTCCTTTATTTGTTTGTCTGGACGTGTTAGGGAGTTTCATGTTCCTGTTTTGTCTTGATCTTGACCTTCATTGTGATAGCTGATGTGGATTTACTGGATCGTGTTTAAAAATTGACTATTTGGGTTGTAGATTCGAAGTTTAATTGGTGAAAAGTTAGGGAAATTTGAAGACATTTGGAATGGTGGATTTTTTGAGCTTTTTCTTTGGGATTCGAGAGAATAATGGATTCGACTGAAGTCAGTTAAAATTGAGCTTTTGGCATTGTAAAGAAGCTGAGGCAAAGTGAAATCTACGCTGCAAACTTCTGCTTTCTTGTCATTGTGTCACTTTCCTAAGCAACGGCAACTGTGATGTTTGAATTATTTCAATTGATGATCCGCTTGATGAGGTTCAAGATAACTTCTTTAGTGTTTTGGAATAATTAATTGAAGCTGTCACGCATCTTGTTGTTTCATTTGTATTGTGATGTTTAATTTAGGTAATGTGGAAGGTTAAAAACATAAAATAACTGTGATTTATGTGGAATCTGGAAAAAGTTGGAACTCACTAAATGTCTTGATTACAGGAACACTTAAAAGAACATTCCAAAATTAATGGACCTCATATTTGATCCTATGCTGTTGCCGTTGTCTAAAAAAGATTATTTGCCTAACTGGGCTAATTACTTGTCGTATGCTCATGAAGCAAAGAACTTACTTTCCTGTGGCACTTAAAAGTGAAAATCTAGAGCCTGAACTTCTATAGTTTTACGTTGCAAATGGATGGGCTGGGAAGGAAGATTTTAAAGAACTTAACAACGAAATTGTGGTTTTATTGAATTTCTAGTGCAATTTAGCAACATTTCATTTTTCAGTCTTCTGTCAGAAGTTTCAGTTTGTATAGGTTTTCAAAAGCCTTGCTGTGAAAATCTGCATGTTGGTCTCTGCCTGTCATCACGTTGGTGAGTCAGTAGGCATGCCTGCACCCTATCCAATTGTGTTGACATGGTTATTCCACCAGAATGAAAGCAAAGGGTTGGAGGGTTGGGTTAGCATAATACGAGGGGGGACTTTCTGTTACTGCTGATATCTGACTGCGGGGGGATTGTGGGCGTATCATTATAGAAGCAGCCGTTTCTTTTGAGAAGTATTTGCTTTTCATCTCAGCTTCTGATAGGGGCTTTTGGAATATTGGTTGTTTACCTTGCTATGTCCCCTGGGGTGTGGCCTCTAGCTTTTCGTGTTTCTACAAAGTCCAGAATGGTTTTTGTATCTAAACTCTGTATGGTTTCAAATTCACATTAATTCCTAAGCAGCAGATTTGTAATTAATTAGATAAGACTTTACTGTAGGTCTGCAAGGGTGAATCTTTTCAATGTTGTGATGAATAACCTTTAGTGTGAAATCTAAGTGTATCTGAGTTTAATGGATGCTTGCAGTACTTACTTTTACTACGATACCAATTTTGAGGGATCTAACAAATGTAAGGAAATTGAGAACAGAGTATACCCTCCCTCTCCTCGCCGCATGTGACTGCAAACTTTGAGTTTATAGGTCTTTAGTTTTCTTCCATTTTCTCTTTAGATCATGTTTTTGTGTTGCCTTTGGATAGATCCAAATGTTGAAAAGGCATTTAAGCGGCTGACAAAATTTTAAGGGATTAAAGGATTGCTGAACTATATATGTTGACCAAATGTTCAGGACTCGTTCGAGATCCCTCGGGGTCAAGCTTCTGGAGGTGGAGATATAGAGCTAGGAGCGCATCTTCCAATGAATTCAGGAGAGTTGGGCTTGGAGAATTTCTTTAAACAGGTGCTGCAGCTAGGTTTTATGGTTATGCTAATCTTTCCAGGCAAGAAAAAGATCAGCGTCATCGTCTTTTTCTGTCACTGTTTTTCCTTGTATGGGCTCCAATAAACTTATATATGCAATGATACCATCTTAATTCGGAAACTACGATATATGTCTTGGCTTCCAGGTTACAGAGGTTGAGAAGCAATATGGGAAGCTTGACGGTTTACTTAAAAAGCTGCAGGTAAAAATTTACATATTTAATTGGCATTTCAAGCTGGGCTAGGTTGTGATGTTTCTTGCTAGCCTCCCATTACTACTCAGCAAACCATGTTTTTCCTTTTAACATCTATACTACCATGGATTTGGATAATCTCATTTTCTCTGTTTGACACAGTTTTGCACTTTCTAAAACTCTCTAACATTGCTCTTCAGAGTTACTGCATATTTACTATTTCAAAGTCCTTGATATAACCTTGCGTAAAATACTGAAAAGTAAAAGATGAACGAAAGTGAAATAGTCATAAGAGTATTCGAGAGTAGAGGAATGTGTGTCTCGTCAAACATATTTCTGTATGAGGAAAAAAAACAATAGGCACCCTTGTATGGGAGGAGACAGAGAGAGGGGAAGAGTGAGGCAGGCGGAGAAGTCCTCTACCTGTGCTATGCACATGGAGGGTTTGTTGTTCCAAAATAACCATTATCTGCTAAATAGTTTGATTCCTTTTTGAGGTTGATAATCTGTCAACATGTGCCCTTTAGAGTGATTTTTGTGAATGCACTATTTTGGACAGATCCTCTCTTAACATGTCAGAGCTTATATTCATCGGATTGTGTCGACTATTTCACTTATCCGATGCTATCACCTTTTTTTACTATGGAATTTCAGAATGTCAATTGAGCTTGACACCAGCATGCCATGATATTGAAGGATGTACAAGTAGGGATAGGGAGAATGATCCCCTTCGGTTGAAGTATAACCAAACTGTGCACAGCTCTGAAGTATCGGACTGTTCTGCTGTGGTACCAATTATGGAAACTGATTCACTGTAGTAGAAATGAAGTTACAGCTCTTTTCTGCTGAAAAAGGAAAACAGACTAACAGATGTATCCAGCATGCTAGATAACATTGAAGTCCATCATGATAAAGCATCCAATCTGACAAGTGCTGAGGTTGACTTTTCTAACATAGCCGTAAATAGTATTTACAATAATGCCTTAACAAATAAGAAGCTAGTTACTTGTATAGTTCCTATCAACTGCATAACAACACTCAGATTTTCCTGCATTAGGACTCTCACATGGAAATAGCAGATCAAAGGTTGACAATGTAGATATGAAATTCATTGTGTTCTAATTTTGCAATCTATTCATAGCAGAAAATTGTAGGCTGTTTAATTTAGCTAATGTCCAAGATCATAAGGTATCCCCATTTGTACTTTTAGTGCATGATAATGAATGTTGTGGAAGGTGTTACTATCTGATGAGCGTGGATGATTAGAGAGTGCTGCATTTCTGGTTTCTTGCAGGATGCTCACATAGAGTCCAAGGCTGTAACTAAAGTTCCTGCCATGAAAGGTAATCTCTACTTATTGCATATCTGTTGATATTCATTCAAGGTTTGCATGTATCATGCTAGGTATGCTCTGTTTCATTTTTCCCTCTTCTACTTTCTTAGTGAAAGTAAAATGTTGATTCAGTATTTGCGAGAGGGTTAGAACAAGGTGTGATCTATTTTGTTATTGTTTGTGGAATAGAGGCATCAACAATGTCTTACGTGAATTGCACCCCCCCAAAAAAAAAAGCTGTATACGAAAGGATGGGGGTATGATGCAAGCTGCTGAAGCATCTAAAAGTAGAGTATGAGGGCGGTTATGTTAGCCACATCTTTTCTTCATGTTCATGGCATGTCTTAGGCTTTGAATACTGATGTATTTAGTGCATGTTAAATTCCTTTGATGGGGATTTTTTTGCCAATGCTCATTGCCCCTTGGACCAAGGGTAGGGGGGCAACAACCTAATGGGTATAGTTAGGGGTGTAAACAAGCCGAATAGTGGATGTTTGAACTTGGAATATTGTAGCTCGAGCTCAAGTAAAACTCGAAGATCCCTATTCAAACTCTACCCACCGAATTTTAACGAAGCTCAAGCTTGACCCAGAACAAAGAAATGAGCTGGGCTGGAGCTCAGGTTGCTTTTCTATGTTTTTCTTTCAAATTATTTTGCTGCATCAAGTAATTAAGTACATTTTAATTCAGGCACTAATACATAAAAACTTTTAAATTTGTCATTCAAATTATTATTAGCATAAACTAATCATACATACATCTTTCCAACAGTAATCATTGCCCTGAATTTTTACAACTATATCAATTGTTTTTTGACTTGATAAGATCTCAATTGTAGACTTAATATATCGAATTATAAATCACTGACTAAATAGAATCAAGATTTCTTATTTAACATTGATCATAAATGGCTACATGTAAAGAATCAATGCTAAAATTTATCCTCAAATTATAGATGACTACGTTTTAGGGTATACTAAAAAAGACCTATTAATTAAATTAGATTTTCTTCCATGCTTATCCGTTATCCCGTGATAAAGGACTCCCCTGATCTTACCCTTTTATGTAAAAATAAAATTTAATTATTTATGTTTTCCGCAAGAATTTGATATACATTGCACATTTGGGTTTTAATTATGGAAGTTAAGAAAATGGAGATCAATAAAAATTCCTGGGAAAGGATTTGTAGCTCCATATTACCTATACAAATATACAGATGACGTAAATTGCTAAAAATAGTTAAATCTAATATGTAACACATAATGTTATATACATTGAAGAAAATACACTTTTAACTAAATATAAATGGAATGACATCGAACTACATATTTGGTTATGACATAGAAAGCAACATACTTGCCATTGTGCAGTGCTTTGAACTTAAACGACCATATGCATACATTAAACCAAATATGCTACATAATGGATAGAGCTTATAATCGTAATATACAATTACGAACACATATGAACAAGAATGTTATGTTTTATACCAACAAAAACCCTGCTAATTCATCCATACATGATTGATTTTTAAAACAATCAGAGCGTGGAGAAGGTTGAAGAGGGAATTACCGTGCCAAGGGAAAATCAGTGAACACGACTGGCTGTTCCCGTGCAATCAAGCATTAAAAGAGATGATCCATTTAATAACGCACCAATATAGTGCAGTCAAAAATGAGCACAAACAAGTAAGGTGCCGACCTTAGTTTTGTTGAAGGACCATAATTTTGGTCCATCTGCTTTCATGTGTTAATGAGAATATGATGATTGATCCTGTTGTCATCTGCAGCAATCAAGCTGGACAAAGTTTCCCGTTACATGAAGTCAAAAATTGAAGAACTCGACAAAGAAGTCAGACTTATGTTTCTTTTTAGTGCTTTGTAGTAATTTGTTTGTTCATGTGGCACCAACTTTCTTTTCTCCTCTTTCTTTGTGATTCAGAATTTAGCAAATAGGCAGAAGCCTGGGTGTGGAAAAGGAACAGCTCTTGACCGTACTAGAACAGCTACAACTAGGTAAGTTATACTAAACTTTGCCTTCCCTTTTTATATTGTGTTGTTTGTTTTGAGCTATCATGTGATGAGGTATTTTGAGAAGAAAAATGAGTTGCAATGTTATGAAGTCATCAATAATGTCTTCCCACAACATGCTTGGAAATGGCAGATTCTGTTTAATTGTGTCCCTGTTTTGTTGCATTTGCATTATGCATGGGCAACCATATAAGACCTGCAACTGCAAGTGATTGAAACATCTAATTGGTAGATTATTATTGGAACCTGTAAAGTCTTGATTCATAATGTACAACAAATTTCTATCCTTCAATAAGGCAATGTAGGTTTTGCTTGTTCTGTTGTGAAGGGTATTTGTCTTTTGTAGATCTTCTACCAAATTGGTTGATATTACTAAGTTCTGTAGTTTGGTTGGGTTTGCAAATGTACAAGAACATGGTTGGTTTTATTTACTTTCTGCTGTTTTATTGGGAATAAAAATGCATTTTTTGTTTTCATACTGATTGTAAAAGAAAAACTAGTGAGAAGATTACTAGAGTTTGATCAGTAAATTTCAATGCATATATATTTCGCTTCCTGCAGTTAGGATCCAAGGGAGATGGGGGAGAAAATGTTCTCCATTTTGTCACGATAATTTTAGGCAACAGCAAACAACCAAAAATAACATTCCTAATGTGAATCACTAACATTGAGTTGCATATTGCCAACATTAGAGTGTGAATTATATGTGTAATTGGTTGAGAAGTCAATGAAAGCTGATTTGTTGTCATTGAGTTTAAATTGTTTCTGAATTATATTTCATGGAATTGGTCTCTTTTTATTGAATTCCCCAATTTTCAATATTTCCATGGCTCAACAGATTTTATTGGTCAAGTCAACAGAATATGATTTCTTGTCTGTGGTACTTTGTTGCAGTTCCTTGAAAAAGAAGTTGAAGGACAAGATGGCTGAATTTCAGGTTGGTGGTCAGATGTATATTTTCATTGGAATGATATTTTTCTCCTCCATTTGTTCTTACGATCTAAAGTGAAAAATTGTTTGCAGATTCTACGGGAAACAATTCATCAAGAATACCGGGAGATTGTTGAGAGGCGTGTCTTTACAGGTTTGAACCTTCACTTGTACTGATCAATGGCTATTTGTCTGCAGTATGATCTGCTACATTTTCTTGAGAAGTAGTTAACCTCTTTGAATCACCTGGTTTCATGATTTTCAGTGACGGGCACAAGAGCTGATGAAGAGGTGAAGTTTGTTCCATACTTAAAATTCCCAAGTAAATCTATAATTTGTCAGGTCAGAAGGAAAAAAAATAGTTTGTCAAGATATTATTCTAATTATTTAAACCAATGTGCAGACAATTGAGAGATTAATTGAAACTGGAGATAGCGAACAAATTTTCCAAAAGGCAATTCAAGAACAAGGGCGAGGGCAGGTTTGTCAATCCATTCTTTAGTTCAAATTTGCTAGTGAGTTTTGAGGAACTACGCAAGGAGCAATCATTCTCCAGAAACAATATGCTATGTTTCCACCCCAACAATGAAAACACTAGCTGGAGACTCTTTGGATAATCATCTCTGTCTCTCTCCCCTGGTTTTCTCTTCTTTTTTCTGTTTTTGGTTGAGAATGTGGGTAGAGAGGTTGTTGGGAAAGTTGTGAGGATTTATTCGGTATAACAGGTTACAAGGACAACATTATGTGGGGATAAAGTCATTCAAATTGGTCACACCTCATTTCGCATACGTTGTTTCTATTGCAGATAATGGCCACTGTGGCAGAAATTCATGAGCGCCATGATGCAGTTAGAGAAGTTGAGAGGAAGCTTCTTGATCTACAACAGGTATTATTAGTTGCTTGCATTCATGTGTATCATGTTATTAAGTTTATCATATACTGCAGTAACTCAACCTAGACTTTTGGAATTTGAAGAGGGCTCCTTAGTAATTTCAATACTCAGTACAGTAAATAGGAAACCTTCTGTAACCTAAATCACTATCCACGTTTGGATTTTGCTTTACGAGGTTCTCTGCCATCTCTATGTACTCATTTGATGATAATGATTTTGGCTTATGCTAATGCAAGCATGGTAAATAGCTGATGAGCTGTTTTTTGCCATATCTCTTGCCATAACGTCAGTAGAAGTCCTACCTGGTGGCGAGGGTAGCTGTTTTGTCTTACTTGGCATGCCAATCAAAATAGACTGGGAAAGCCAAAGTGTCAACAATGCTCTTTAGGGAAAGTCAGGCTGGAAAAAAATAGACACTGATTAAAGAGGCTCTCTGAGTTGATGAAAAGGGCATGCTACATGTTGGTTCTGTTGGCTAATTGATAGGCACAGTCATTAATCAAGGGAAGAGCCAACAGGGCCACCAGAAAGAGAGGAAAAGTGCGTATTTATGAGTCATTGAATGGAACTAGTGAACACTTGGCAAATGGACCGTATTAGGATTAAAGGTCTATAATTGTTTGTGCTGTTGTAATCTACAGTCCAAATTTATTCTTAGTCTCCTCAAGGAGGGAAATTGGCACAATACACATCTTTTAGTGTTGAATTCAAAAGGCTGAGGCCTTGGTTGCTTTGTTGGGTGTATAGGAGTGAAACATTTGCTGTATCAAGAGATAAAGACGTTTTTCAAGCCTAGGAATTGTCATCCTGTTTAACGGATCTCAATCTTCTTTGAATCTTTTGTAAATTTGTTTGTTTCTTTGTTTGGAACTCCAACTTTTCTCTGGTTTAGGTGAAATAAGTTTATTCTAGATCCTAAATGTAACTAGGTTTTGGAATATAGTAGTTTGGTTATCATTTGAAAAGATGAGAGGAAGTGGCAAAGAAGGTCTGAAATTGAACCAGGTACCCGGATTTCCTTGAAGCACTAAGTAATAGGACTTCAAGGTTTGTTGTAAGGAGTTATTTGGTGGCTGTTGCGGGAAAGTACATAAGGAAGTGGCTGATGGGCTGTAAACAGTAAACCAAGAGTACCCATCCATAGGAAAGAAGAATGAGAGAGAGAGAATGAATGAATGAGTTCACTAATACAGAAACCTCATAATTACTTTAACCATGTCTCTAACTTCTTTCGAGTATGTTGAATATATATAGAGAAAGAGACTCTTCTTGCTTTCTGGTGATAGGATTCCTATTTTGACTGATGAACTAGAGTCCTAATAAAACAGAAAAACAGACTACAAAACTAAGATGCGGAAATTCTTGTGAAGGTATGGAATCAATTCAAGTACCAAAATACCATTAATTCACAGGAGTTGCGCTAAAATTACTTATCTGTCCCATAACATACAAAATAAAGATTCTAATTCAAAATAAGTTTTATCCCAAGATGTCATGGGACGCGATTTTCAAAAACATGTCTCATTCCAATCCATTGTTGTATATGACTCACAAGAGAAGTATTTGACTTGCCAAATTCGGCAATACATCAATGACAGCTACTTGCTTTTGTTCCATGCGTGTGTTAACTTCTTCTTGAGGAGATTTTTTTTCTGCTTCTAAACACTGACTTCGTTGTATTCTTTTACGAGGCCTCGCACCATTCCTTAGTATCATTTTTACTCGACATCTTATAGGGTGCGTCACAGACTGGAAAATCGGTGTGTTTGAGACGCTTGTAGAGTTGTTAGGATTCCCTTGAGATTTGCCTAGATAAGGAATATCAGCAGGTTTTCATTGGTGGGATGTGACGTTAACTTATGGAGTGGACATCTTGGAGGCATCGAACATAAGAGAGCTGTTTGTGCTTGAAATAAACTACTATTTCTTCTTACTTGCATTCACACAAACACCTGCACATATAAACCCGAACAGGTCTTATTGCATACAATCATTAATTTAACATATACTACATTATATATGTGGCGTAGACACACATTAGGGAATTCAACTGAGGAAGAATGAGTGTGTATGTGGGCATTTGCGGGGAGAGAGCATTTTCTGGGGCATATTTTCATTAAAGTTCCATCCCTATTGCAGATATTTATGGATATGGCAGTGTTGGTGGATGCACAGGGGGACTTGCTCGACAACATAGAATCACAGGTAATAGAACTGCTCTTTAACGATGATCCTTCTGTGAATTTCTTTCTAGATTAGATCTTGTCAATTGGTCTGAATACCTCTTCCCCAAAGGGTGCTTCTCTATTTATAGATACATGTATACAAATGAATCAATCCTGAATAAAATCTTTAAAAATAGATCTCCTAAAATATCTCAAAATATCTTCGTAAAATATCTCAGTAACATATCTAACATCAGTCCCTGCATTACCTTGTTTGATTAGATTAACCTCTGAACAATGAGCGCATTCCCTCGCCACTTTCAGGTCTCAAGTGCAGTAGATCATGTGCAGCAAGGGAATACAGCCCTCCAAAGGGCCAAGACGCTACAGAAGAACTCCAGGAAATGGATGTGTATTGCAATCATCATCCTTCTAATCATTGTTGCCATCATTGTTGTAGCCGTAATCAAGCCATGGAGTAGCAACAAGGGTGCTTAGCTTCTCATCCGTCCTATTATTGTATAAATGCATGAGTTACTCACCATTGACACGTGGACTTCCACCCGGCAATTTCTCTCAATTATCTTCGTTGATGACAATTTCCCTTAATTATTCGTGTTCATGCTTCAAAACTCAGCTTCTTGTTGTCCATCTATTTTCTTTTTTATTGGTCTCGCCTCCCATATTGAAATGTAACATTGCTATATCCTATATATAAAAACTGTTTCCTATTGTTTTCTTTTCTCTTTAAATTTTCGTATTGGTTGATTCTTAACTACAGAGTAGGATTGTTCAGATTTGGGTCCGAGCCCGATCCACCCGTCCGAAACTGACTGAATTTGGTTAGGCTTTGATCAGGGTAACTTACGGTCGGCCCAAGTTTTTTGAAAACCGACCCCCTTAAAGAGTTAGTTCAGGAGTCGATTCTAGGAGGTCGGGGGGCCAGCCCCGACCAAACCATGGGGTGTAATATAATGGTTTCAGTAATTTCTTTTTTTGTTTTTCATCCCATTGTGTTATTAACCGTATTTTCAACTCTTCACTTATCAATGTCTGCGGAAAAAAAAAAAAAAAAAAAAAAAAAAAAAACCCTATACTCGTCATTCCTCAACCTAGCTGCCCGTTGTGTTCTTTTTTTAATTTTTTTTAGTTAAATATATTTTTCACTCCTCAATTATGAGGTCAGCTATACTTTGATCTTCTGAGACATTTTATCCTCAAACTATCAGTTATTGATACTCTGCAACCTCTATCTGGTAGATTTTGAGACATTTTATCCTCAAACTATCAGTTATTGATACTCTGCAACCTCTATCTGTAGCATTTGCTAAATTGAAGCCCTCAAACTATCAGTTATTGATACTCTGCAACCTCTATCTATAGCATTTGAGAAATTGAAGCCAAATTTGAATGAAAAATAAACTATATGCATCGTGGTTGCAGTTAAATTTATAAAATTAATCTTTGGATTAGGACAAAATACCAAAACGTCAAAAATCAAAATAAAATAAAATAAATCAAAATAAAAAAATTGAGATGACTTTTAGAAAGAATCAGTTTATGTTCAAAGATGGCACATATGCATGGTTTTGTTCAATTTAAGGAATATTTATATAGGGGTGTAAAGTGTGAATTAGTAATTTGAGGTAGGGTTATACTATCAGTCTAGCTACCAACGGACTTTAGATTACAATTTCGGTCCAGTAAGGTCCGTGGCTACCATGAACTGGAATTGGAGTCCATTTTGGCCATTTTTCAAAAGTATAATCGAAAGCATAAAATTCTGTTGGTTTAGCGAAAAAATCTAGTTTTGGTATTCTTTTTTTCCCTCGAAACATTAAAACAACGCTATTTCATTTAAAATAGAATGACCTCGTTTTGAATATGTTAATACAAAAAATAAAACCTTGGATCAAAGCGTTGTCGTTTTGACCTAGCGTTTCTCACTAACCCTAAACTCTCGTCCTTACCACACCTCACTCTCCGCTCTTTCACTTTGTCTCTAATCTATCTCGTCTCTTTCAACAGCCGCCGCCCTCTGTCTATCTCTCCTCTCTCTTTCTTTCTCTCTCTCTCTCTCTCTCTCTCTCTCTCTCTCTCTCTCTCACTATTTTTCGTTCAGCTCGGGCTTGTTCACATTTCACAACCTCTGGAGTCTTGACTCTAGAGGTTGTTTGATTTTCCATCAATTGCCGCCATTCACTCTAATTTGTCATTTCCATTTGTAATTTGTATTTATTCATTTTATTTGTGCAATTATTGCTAACCTCGTTTTTGTTTTGTGTTTAAAAGATGGCCAACATTTCACTCCAAAATCCAACACTAATCACTTGTTGAGTTGATGTGGTGCAATATAAATTAATTGCAAACTTTTATTTGTAGTGTTTATTTCTATAATTGAGATATTTGTTATGTAATTGAGAAATGTTCCTTTGGATTTTGGAATGTATCTTTTAATTTCCAGACATCAGTTTATTATGTGAATTGTAATGATGAGATATATTAGGGATATTTGTAGTTGTAAACAATGAACAATTTGAAAATTATGTGCACAATGAGCAAGTATCATGAAATGATCATATATTTTTGGTGTAAACAGTGGACAATGACCGCATAATAAAAACTCACAAAATAGGCCAAATAACATTCTTATTTTCAGAAAATAAGGCCTAAATGGGCTAAAAAATGTGGCCCAAAATGATTCATTACATTACCATATTTATGACATCCAGTTCCGCTAAGTTCAGTTCCAAGTACCGACAGCGGAATCAAAATCTATTTTGGGCATCCATTAGTTAGTGGACCGGAAGTCAGACGGGTAGATTCCACTTTCATCAAGTTCGACTTACACCCATATTTTGAGGATGAAATGTCTCAAAGCTACTAGTAGTTTAGGGTGCGAAGTATTAGTGACCCATAGATTAGTAATGAAAAATGTATTTAACCTCAATTTTTTTTTCTAAGCAATCATTACTTCGTTCTTTTAAATCAGTGTAAAATCTCTTTCAGAAGAATCATTACATAAAAATTTCCAAATTGGTTACAGCTAATACACCATTTAGCAATTATATGAGCCATTTCATTAGCTTCTCTAGGAAATTCACTGAAATGTCTAGCTTTTGTGATAACTTAAACTATCTCTTATAACTTGGATGTCATTTTCAATCAGTCAGACCAATTTGCATTTCTCTATGATTGATTTTATTTATCCTAACTTGGGCATCTCCTTCAAAAACACTGCCATGCAATTTGCTGTCATCTGGTAACTTGATAGCCAATTTGGCCGCCCTTGCCTTAGCTTTTAGAGGATTATCACTACCCCCCTCTTCCATTATATCAAAGTTCAGTTTGAAGACATTCTTTGACTCCACTGAGTCTTTAAGATTCTCATTTTTGGAATGGATTCCCTCCTCAGAGTACATATCCAAACTTGTCTAATTGGACGAACAGAATTTTGTCCCACAAATTCAGCGACTCACAGACATCCATGTCATGTAATGAAGGAATTGGGCTTGCGACTCGACTTGGCCCCACCGGCTTAATCCCTCTTAACCTTTCCTCCTACGCATGAGCCCTCCTTCGCCTTTCTTCCTCCCCATTTTTTTTCTCCTTCACCATCTCTCTGGCAGTCCTCCTCTCGCCAGACAAACCTCGCCGAACAAAGCTTAGAGAGCTGGAGAGAGAAGTCTATGGTAGATTACGGTTATTCCTCCTCCTCCGACGTATCGAAGGCTGAAGAAGAAAGTAAAGATGAACTGAACAAGCTCCAAAGATCGTTGCCCATCCTCGTATTCCTCCTCAAAACATGTAATTCTTATTTACTCCCAATTTTGGAACCCCAGTTCAGCTAATAAATCAAGAATAATAAAGGTTTATTTTTAATCTTAGGGTTCTAAGATTTCAAATTTCCAATAATTTTTTTATGCATGAGAAAATGAAAGAAAATGGAAACAATAATTTTGAATCTTATTTTCTCTCCTAGCATGCTATGTTATGTGATTTCACATTTTTCATAATTTTTTTTCTACAATTAGGGTATCTAAAAGACCATGAAGGGCATTCATGTTGAAGTGGGTATTTATAATGATTATTTCAACATTGTGTAGTTGAATCTTGTCTATATAAATGGTAACTTGGTGGGGTAAGATGATTTCTTTTACTGCTTTTTATATCTAATTTGATAAACCTTGTGGAGCTAAGCTACTTTGATAAGTTTCCCAAGTGATATTTGATTTTATTCTAGAACTTGTATAAAATGCTTATATACACTAGCATTTTTTGGGGTAAGTTGGTCACTGGTCATGTAAGTAAATGGAGGAACAAAACTTTTAGAAGATCTTTTAATGGAAATTGATTTGCTTTTCACAAGTCTTTGCAGTATGAAGTGCTTTTTCTTTTCTTTCCCACTCATAGTGTTTATAATTGCTAGTAATTTTGATGGAAAAGGGTGGGGAAAGGGGGTGTTCATAAAGATCAAGCTAATGACCTGACTAAACTGGTGCAAGTTTTATGTATATCAAACTTTCATTTGCTACATTTTCAGGGAATGTTGATTAATGGACAGAAGTATGTGGAAGTGATGGTTGTTGTACAAGATCACACCCCAGTGGCCTAGCGTTAGGAAAAATGCACTTGTTATGTTCGAGAGATTGTTGATGATGCGTTGTTCAGATGTGGGCATTTTCTGGGGACACTCCAAATAGCAATGATTAAAAGATGAGTTAGAGGCTGAAGATTTGGTGGCAAAGGATCTTTCTTGCATCCTGAAGTATTACCTCTTTTTTTAGGGGGGAAGGTGTAAATTGGTGCGATAAATATTGTCTAATTGGATCCCAAATGCTTACTCTTGGCTAGATGTACAACCATCGATAATTGTTAGGAGATTACAATAGTTGAGAATGTCATTTGTTGGCTATTAGGCTATAAGATGAAATATTTATAATGAGTTTTGTTTTGTCTGAAATATATGGAGAGGACGTGTAAGAAATGTAGCTAATATCCTTTTTGAATGACTCTAACATTTGATTCATCAGACAGATATCTCGGTTGTTTAAAATCATGTTATTATTCATCTTGTAGAACTACACCTATATGAAATTGTAGTTGCACGGTTGTCTTAGGCTCTTGCAAGATGAACTGTTGCATATAGGTTTTTAGTTTTTTTATGCAGTTCAATTACGCATATGAGTTGCTTATGAGGGGAGAAAGTTATGGAATATTTCACCGAAACAAATTTTGTTAACGAGTTTGAACACAAAAATCTAGAGGTAACAAGGCATTGGTAACATATGAAAAAAATGATTGCAACTAAACGCTT
Organism: Morella rubra; assembly: GCA_003952965.2. Classification (NCBI taxonomy): domain Eukaryota; kingdom Viridiplantae; phylum Streptophyta; class Magnoliopsida; order Fagales; family Myricaceae; genus Morella; species Morella rubra. The sequence goes on along the minus strand of CM025850.1, from coordinate 25,402,583 downwards.
TGTTTTTCCATCCACAATTCACTTTCCAGCCAAAATTCCATAAATTTAAAAACAACAAAACTGTCAAAAAATAGAAGCAAATTGCAAATAAAAGTCACATGAAAATTAAATGAGAAATAAAGAGAGGCTGTTAAAGAATCTAATGTTGCTTTTGTGAAAGGATGAAAGAAAATCAAGAGCCAATATTGATGGAAAAAAAATTCTCTTATACATTTTGTCATTCACTCAGTGTGCATATATAAATTTCACGGTTACATGTCAAGTAGAGAATCACGGCTTGTCTAGAAAAACAATCATAACGATTCTAACTATCCAATTATCTAAAGTAGGGTTGTACATGTGTCGGGTTGGGTCTGGTCCACATAGACACATACTTGGTTGACCCAACCCGACCCGCTAGACCGACTCAATTATGATGGCTAACTAAGCCAGCCCAAACCCGACCCGATCGGGTCAGGCAGGTTTAATTCCTGAGTTGGTTCACTTTTTTTTTGCTTTGATTGATTCCTGGATTGATTGGGTTCAAGCCGCTTCACGTTTATTTACTTTGGGGCTTTTGAAAATTTCCAAAGTACATGAAACCTCAAAACCGTTAAAAATTAAGGCATACAATCAAAACCATGAAAATTTCTAAACACCATCTTTACAAAGACTACAAAAACTTTCTAAATACCATCTTTACAAAGAAATTAAGCCTTAGAACGACTTCAAGAGCTTGACTGCAATTTGATAAGAAGCGAAAGCATTATGAATAGCAAGCTTGACTGCAAAAAATAAAAACCATGTCATTTCCATTGTTCATAAATTCTCAAGATATTCAAATGCTATAAAACCATACCTTACAACCATAATCCAATATTAGCAACAATCATCCTTACCAATTATCATTCATCTTCTTCATCAACGTCAGCAGGAGTTGAGTTTTCATCTAACACTTGAAAATGCAAATAAACAATGAAAATGAAAATAAATTAGAAACAAATTTAACATCAATATTATCCAAATGCAATAAAATCAAATCACAAGTTACCTAGCTCAACTTCAAGCTCTCAACATTATCCAATGTCTCACGAAGATCAATTCGAATTGGATCAGACCTCAACCAATTTTGTGCACAAACAAGAGCCTCAACTGTTCTAGGTGCCAACGAACTCCTAAATGGATCAAGCACTCTACCCCAGTGCTAAAAGCTGACTCAGAGGAAACTGTCAAAACTGGAATGACCAACACATCCCGTGCAACCCTCGCAAGAATAGGATACTTGGATTCATTTATCTTCCACCAAGTCAAAATGTCAAAATCTTAAGTTCTTGATTCACACACATCTGACAAATACTGATCTACTTCTGACTTATTATCAACAGCACGTTCATCTGCATTTTGCTCATACTCCTCAAAAAATGCCACATCAAGATTATCATTACCAAAGTAGATGTGGAAGTTTCAATATTCACATGAGGAGTTTGATTACGTGAGGCAATTGCACTTGAACTCCCATATAGATCATTATATTCAACAAACAACATATACAACAACTTTTGGTGCTCTCAATCATTACGGATGCTTGACACTCGTCGTACATTTTTTTAAACCACCAATGCAAAACTTTCAATTTGCACCTAGGATCAAGAACTGATGCAACAAAGATCAAAAAGTTAACTTTTTCAATCTTCCCCCAATACTTATCAAACTTTAGCTTCATGCTCGTCGCCATAGCACTAACAAAACATTATTAGACTGGCTCATTTTCATCAAGTTTGATTGAATGCCACAAATCTGACTATAACAGGTATTTGATGTGACATACAAAGAACCAGAAACCTTCACAGTGGCATCAAAAAACACTTTTAGAAACTTCACAAACACCTTTGTTTCCCAATCCTCATATCCCGGTGGTCCATGTGTGCCCCATCACTAAAATGACGAATATATTGGCCATCATCTTCCGCCATCTGCATAAAGGCATTCTGAAACTTCTCAATAGACTCTAACATAAGGTAAGTTGAGTTCCATCTAGTTGGAACATCAAGGCAAACCAACTTCTTACACTCAATCTTTGCCATATCAACGCACTTCTTAAATTTTGCCATTCTTGCTAGAGAGGACCTCACATATCGCACTGCATTTCGAACCCTCACAATTGAATCATCACAATCTTTCAAACCTTCATTCACAATCATTTCAATATATGTGCACAACACCTCATGTGGAGATACTTACCATCCAATACATGTCCTTTCAAATCTTTCTTCAAAAATTCAATTGCAACGTTATTTGAAGAAGCATTATCAACCGTTACAGTAAAAATATCACTAATTCCCCAATCCAACAAACAAGATTCCACATGTTTTGCAATGGTGTCACCTTTGTGATTAGGAATCAAACAAAAGTTGATGATCCTTTTTTGAAGTTTCCAACAACTATCAATAAAGTGCGCCGTGAGACACATGTAGTTAAATTTTGCACAGAGGTCCAGGTATCAGTGGTCAAACAAACACGTTGACAAGTAGACTTGAATACCTTCTTCAACTTCTCTTTCTCTCTCATATAAAGTTTCATACATCTCTTGCTACAGTGATACGAGAAGGGACTTGAAACCGTGGTTCAAAAGCCCTACACACTTTTATGAAAGCCTTGACCTTCCACAACCCTAAACGACATTTCATCACATATAATCATTTCTACAATTGCCAACCGTATAATTTCAGGATTATATTTATGAACCCTTAGATTGGCAACATCATGATCTCCAACCCTTTCTGATTGATCTTTGTCCATTGATTCATTGCTAAATGGGTACTTGGGACATGTATGTAACACATGGTTCAACATATTAGATGTCCATGCCGTTTAGAGTGGCAATGGTACTGCTTGCTACAATAGTTACATTTAGCAAGTGGGTCACTTGGATCACAACCATCTAATTTTGTGAAATGATCCCAAACTACTGACCCCTCCTTATTCCCCTTACGTTTGCGAGAAGGATTACTCGAGGCCGAAGGCCCCTCATCTACATCTATGGTCTCATCGTCGTATTAATGGATGGAAATGATTGATTTGCTGAGAATCATTAGTATCCATCTAAAACAAACAAAAAAACAAAAAATAATAATTAGTTACTATATTTAAAGCACATATAAAACATAACAAGATTTAAAAAACAAACAAATCATCAGAAAATTGAAAACAAACATATCATAAAAAACACATATCACAACAGATCACTTCATCACCTAACAGAACCAACAACTTGTCAAAACCAACAGAACCAAACAACAACTTGTCAAAAACCAACAAAACCAACATAAGCCCTGACCTCCAATCTCCAACACAAAAGCCACCTTACAACAGAACCAACATATGCCCTGATTTCCAATCTCCAACAAATCCTTTTCTAAATTTCTAATAGAGTTTTAGCTTAAAATTACCTAAATAAGCCCAAGTTCCACCACCACTAAGCAAAATTCGAGCTTCAAAATTAACATGCAAAAAACAAGGTAAGAGAGGCAAAGAGACAACATTTTATCATCATCTAGAAGGCCATTGTGGTAAAATATCCTAATCTAGCACTTGAAATTGTATATCAAGTGATGAACAATTAAGCTGAGAATATCTAATTTGTGTTAGACAACAAATCCCCCTAATGCCAACATATCTTTAGAATATATGTTAACTACCAATGATTCATAATGAATTCTCACCTATGAAAAAAGCTCACTTCAACAATTCCTCCATTTCATTACAATATAAGGATGCATTGGAGAAACTGGCAAAAAGCCTCAAGGCACCAGAAACAAGAAAAAATGGTCTTTGAGAGCACCTGTCCATGAAAAATGTAGCTGGACCAAATGCTAGTGTCAATAGGTTGAGACAGAAAAACACAGCATGTGTCACACCATGACCCAAACCACCAGCTGCATATAATGAATTAAAATTCGAACAAATCAAATTAGAAAAAAGACATCACTTTTAGAAGCAAATGAAAAGATGAGTTACAAGATTGAGGAACAACAATTATGTACCATAATAAGTGATTTAAAATGTTAATAATCTCATAAAAAAAACAACAGTTTCAAGCTGAAAGTAAGTTAAGGCTTATGATGTAACTAGCATTTGATGTAGAACAAGTTCGCACCATCATATCAACAATAAAGAGAGTTGCAATGGATTGACAAGCAAAGAAGAAGAAGCAACTTTTTCTCCAATTGCATTAACAATATAGCCCAATATTTTGTAGCCAAGATTTGAAGACAATACCCCATAAAAAAAGGCCTCACTAGTGCTCACCTCCAAGGACGAGTTATCGCTACGAATTTGATCCACAAAATATACTTTTAAATCAAAATTACTGTCAACAGAATGTGATGGTTCACAAGGAGGATCTCTTCTATAAAAGTCGCAACCACAAACAACATTATTGTCAAAACTAGCTCAGCAATTTCTATCTCATCACATACTTCTAGAAACAAGAGGCGATAGCGATGAAAAGCAACTGCTTGAAGACTATTGATTGAAGCTTGAAGGAGGCAGGCTGAGGCACGTTATTGCTTAGGGTTTAGGAAATGTAAAATATTCAGGCGGGTTGGGTTGAACTAGCGGTATATTGAGGCCCAACCGACTATAAACGGCCTCCAGTATTCTAGGTCTACCTTAGCCTGGGCCTATGTATTAACCGACCATATTTGGTCAGTTTTGGTTGGGTATGGGTCGGGTCAGGTCATGTACACTCATAATTTAGAGTGTACATAGAATGAGCAGAAACTAGCAACCCACATCCCATCTTCCGTCTCTCAAAGCTGCCTTGCACATACAAAACCCGCGAGAGAGAGAGAGAGAGAGAGAGAAAAAAGCAAACACTAACCGAGAAATAGAGTAATGTAGAAAATACAATAGCCTCTAACACGAATGGGATCTTGAAACACAAGTCGTTGACAAAAGACACATGCAAATTCAATTTCCTAGGCTTTAATGCAGATAGATTATTTCCTAGTGACCAAAAATCCAATTATTTTATTTTATCTCTGACAATCTAATCCAGTTTCTCAATGTTGAGTAATTGAGGATAAAGTAATGGATCCATTGACACCTTACTATAATAGTAAAAAAAAAAAATCTTAAATTGATGAAAAAAGAAAAACTCATCGATTCGCTCAAGTTAAGTAACGGGCTGAGAGAGAGATCTAATGGCAAAGTTCTGTTCGGTGAGAGGAGGTCTGCCCAGCGAGGTTCTTTCTGACTCTCTGAGCTTGGTCCACTTCCGTCTAGGTTACGTCAATAAGAGGAGTGCAAAAGGAGGTTCGTTCAGAGAGAGGAGGAACGATAGAGAGATAGTGAAGGAGAAAAAAATGGGGAGGAAGAAAGAGGAAGGAAGGAGGAAGATTGAGCCAACTGTACCGAGCTGAGCCACTAGCCTGATCCCTTCATTAAATGACATAAATGTCTGTGGGCTGCGGAATTTGTGGGACGGATTCGGTCCATACGAATTTGGATATATACATTGAGGAGGGAATCTGCTTGCTTCCCTTTTTTTTTACCACGCCAGCTTCTGTTCCTCGTACCTTGTGTAAATAATATCCCTCTATTGGTTTAAATTAATATCGGCAACCTAGCTGCCATTGTCACTCCTTCCATTTCTTGCTCTCACTGCCATGTCTCTTATTGTCGTTGCCATGACTCTTTCTCTCATCCTCACAGTTCAAGCAACTTCTCATTGAGACATCTTTTTTTTTTTTTTTTTTTTAATTGCACTATAGGTCCTTGTAGTATTAAGTTGTAAGAAATTAGTCCTTTTAGTTATGAAAATCGACAAATCAATCCCATATTGTAACAAATCAGTTTTTTCGTCCCCTATAATAGAAGATTAACACAAAAGTATGATGTAATAACATATAGTTGGCTTATGCCAGCAAGATTGTAGCCCAGTTGGTACCAAAGTCAAGAGTTCAAGATAAGATATAAGTTTGAAATCGCTTGCGAAAATAAAGCATAACCTTGAGCTTAGTGGATGAGATTGGGACTGACGGGTGGTCATGTTTGCTAGTGTTGTGTCGACGAGATGGTCCAACGACATTAGTTATGACTCAAACCGAATATTTTACAACACAAGTACTCCTGCGATTATGCCCATTGCCCAAGGAGGGTTGATACTGTTGCCCCTCCCCTTTCGCCTAGCAAAAAGAAAACATATAGTTGGCTCATGACCAATAACTTAACATGTAGATTAAAAACAATCCAACCACCTAATGCTTAAGCCACTCTCTCCACTCCACCACTTGTGGTGCCAGACAATACACAGGTCAATTAAGATTGCCCAATCATCATTGCCATGCGAATTGAATTGCCACATCATAAAAAAAAAAAAAAAAAAAAAAAAAAAAAAAAAAAAGAAGAGAAAATTTAAAAGTTACGAATTTTTATGAAAATTTTAAAAATGTCTAGATTTCTAAAATTAACAAATCACGTTTAGACTAGTTTGAAAAATCATTCTCTTCATTATCTCCGTCCATTTTTCTCATGAAATTGATACCATGTCTTAAAAATAAATACAAGTATTATTATAATGTTAAAATTAAATAAAAAAAAATACTAAAAGTTAAAAAAACCGAGCTTCATATTCAGGCGATCACTAATTGACCATCAATGCCCGTAAAAAAATAGCTGCGGTATATGAACACAGCAAAGCATATTATCAGATCAGCATCAAGGATAGAACTATTCACGCGATGAAGTGTTCGTGTTATTTCACGAAAGCCTGTAGATACAGTGGACGTAATTTCACTCTCGCAAGAAGAACTCGTCACAAGTACTCCACCAGTACTATAACTCAGAGAGAGATAGAGAGAATAACTGGACTGACAATTTCAGTGTATAGTTTTCCTTTTCGTTCTGTACTACAAAAATTACAGAACTAAACCTAAAAATTCCAGTATGTATGTAAGTTTCCCCTGTTGGTTCTGTTCTGAAAAGAAAATAATGGAAAGAAAAAAAGCAAGCACATGACCGACTCCCAAACCTTCAATAGGTAACTTGTTCTCAGCTTGCCGTGACTGTCAATCTTTCCCCCAGTCATCACGCGTTGAAAAGTTTGTACGCACGGAGGGATGCAAAAAATGTCCGTTTTCCTGTTGCTCGAGGATCCACCAAACCTATGTAAATAATGAATTTGAATGCTGATTTCTCCCAAAACCATAGCTTGAAACAATAAAACATATTTCACGTTACCCTCTTACCACCAAAACTTTTCGCTCCAGAAGAGGTCCTAGAAAATTGCATGCCACTGTAAAATTTGGAAAGGAAGAAGTATGTTATCTGCACAATTCTAGTCATTTGGGTCCATTTCCTCATCCTGATCCCAGACGAGAGACACGTTAGTTTTACCACCACTATTGTAAGATTCTGATAGTTCAATGTCATGTTCATATTCGTTGTCATCCCATTCAACCCCTTCTTCACCTGCTGACTTATCCATGTCTTCCATCCATTTGGGGCACTCATCTTCCCCTCCATGCAGAACTCGGCCGTCACTGGCTTTTACAAGAGTTGAAACCTTAGCAGAAGATAGTCTACAAGAGCATTCGGGTAGCGGGTGTGAGAGGAACAAAGCTGGTTTAGAGAAGAGGGACTGCTTTATGAGGCCTTCCTGACCCAAGCTTTTGTTAAGATGTTCCCAAATTAAGAGCGTCCAATTATGTGTGCGGTGGTACATATTGTCACGGGTAATGTTCAATAGTGCTGCAAGAACTTTCCTGTTTGAAAAATCAGAAATAAATTAGAACGACAGAAACACAATCACTACCACAAAATATTATTTTTCATTAACTTGACAGAACTTAATTGGTCTACTCAGTGGTTAACGACCAAAAAATCGTCAAAAGAGAAACACAACTGTTTCATATCCAGAAAAGGTCAAGGTTACAACTGCTAAACCTTCTCTTGTATAAGGAGAAACCTACTTCTGCTCAGCATAAGTAATAAAATATAAAGAATGACATTAATACTTCAAATCCACAGAGAGAGAGCCAAACACTGAAACAAGTATAATAATTGAGTAAAACAGTAATGCAGAAAGCTCATGAAAGTTGATGCCCATAAACCCTATACATATGTCTCTGTGTGTAGAGAACAGGTGTAGATAGAATGCAAAATGCTACACATTAAAAAATAAAAAAATAAAAAAATAATTATTATATGATGAAGGTAAATTGCTAAAGTTCCATGTATGCCTGCAGATAATAAACCAATGGTTGAATAAATGAAGTTACGGGAACACAGACCTAGAGGAGTCTAAGGTATCAGGATTATACTGCCATTTCCCCCGTGAAAAAGAGGCTCACCCCAAAACAATAAAAACCATGACACCTTATATGTACTGAACCATACCTTAATATTCACGCAAAATCCAGTTTGTTTGACACCTTGGGCTTTTGTTTTGTTTTTCCTCCTTTTCTTAGTCTTTTGTGTTCTTTTTGGTGGTGGGAGGAGGTGCTCGAGGTAGTAACAAAAGCCATTTTAAAATCTTGAATTACGAAAAGAAAAATAAATCTCCGTGTTTTAGCTCACATGTTCAGATGCTATTAAAGATACAATGTATAAACTGTTTCCCTTCTCATGAAACATCGCAGCAAACCTTGAACCTGTACTTCTACAGATTTGTTATGTCATATAGGCTCAAATCGGAGATCCAAGTGGTTTGAGTTGATTATTTGGAGGAGGCCTTATATATATTTACATTGGAAATAGAGATATCCATTTGATGCATATCTTACCTGTCTGGTCTGTATGTTCTAGAAGAGGCAGTCCTATACAAGCGCTGTCCCATGATCAAGTCTGAGAAGTCCGGGCATCCACTGCCATCATTGTTAAAACCAGGAAAGAATGCATCAGCTTCCAGGGAAACAATATAATCAAGAGCATCCCATAGTAACCTGTGTGCTTGCATCCTCAGATCCATGGGCGAAGGGTCTGGTTCTGTATCAGTCTGCGTAATCCAACCATACCAGCCTTCCTTCTCATGTCGATAGATAGGTCTATCAGGAGGTGGAGGAAGAGGTCGAGGCCGAGGACCGGCTTTTTTCCATTCTTCTTTAAGTTGTTCCTCACTTTTGGCAGGAGATGTTTTGAAAAGATCCACAGGAAGAGGTATTTCAGGTCCAACGAGGTCAGACAACTCTTTCTTGCTGCAAAGGGAAGTGCGATCAACTAAGTTGGCAAACATGGCCCGCAAAGGGATCAGAACACGCTGACCACCAAAAGTTTCAGAACCTGCCACGTATATTATTGTCTTAGGAGGATAGCCCATTGCTTGAAGGAGAACTCCGACCTGCAGAGGTCGTCAACAAATCAGTGCAGCCAAAGATTTTTTGCCCGTGTTTCAGAATACGGCTCTAAAATTATCGTGAAACGAATCATTTCATCAAAAACCTGAAGTTGCAATAGCTATGATGTACAAGGAAATCTGGTTTCACATAGAATCTCCATTGACTACTAGCACCTGGATCCCACTTAAATTACAGTTCAAGATATATTTCAGCACTAAAAGACCCTCCAAGTGAATGCCAAGTGATATCTTAGTGTTAAAAAAAAAAGAACAAATCCACGAGTTAATGGCATCTCCATTCAACAGTACTTTAAATATTGGACAGTTCTGAGAGAGCAAGTTGAATTTGTTTAAGAGAGCATATCCAACAAAGTGAAACAACAGGCAACTCTCCCTTTTTTTTCTTAGTATTCAAAGCAAAAGCTCTGTTTAAAAGGGGGAAATTGTCTCTCGTTTTTTTCTCTCTTCTGGTATAAATTGTCTCAAATTTCTCGAACCCACAACCCTCACCCCATCACAACACAGAAGCCTCATCCATCCAGACCCATCTCCCTCCAGCCACCATGATCGATAACTACCACAATTTTACAGCCATCCACTAGCTTCGAAAAAAAAAAAATACAGCCATCCACTTGCAATCAAACCACCAAACTTGACTGAATAGGGGACCCACCATCAACAAAATCAGAACCCAAAATCTGATTGCAAATCTACAACTTTGTTAAAGAATGAGGACACATTGGTCAGCTGAGGGCTTTGTTATCAGTTAATTTAAATAGGCCTCTCAGCTACAAGCTAAACCTAACAAACTTGAACTTCGCTTGCATCGCCAACTTTTGTATTTTGTTGGTTGCAGATGAACAACAGCAACAAAAAGTTCACCACAATGGCTCACCCAGCAATCTCTCTCGTTGTTTTGGATTCTGAGGCACAATGATTTTCTCTTGGCTTCAGGGCTACATTGTTTTCAGTATTTCTTAGGCCTTTCCTTTAGTATTTATTCTTTGGCCATGCGACATTGAACAGCAAATATCAAACACACAAAAGTGATAAGAGGGTGAAATGATAATTGTAGAGAACTAAAGGAGAAGTGGAAGAGACAGAGAGAAAGAAGCAGAGATGTTGGAGTTTTGCATGATACACATTGTCAACACAATTCCTGACTTTAAGGCTTTTCAAACAAAGGGTTAACCAACAATTCCAAAAGCTAATTCATACTTGTGATCGAGATGTTTGAACAATAAATAACACATTGAAGCTGGCTAAAGAGGAATCTTTACACTTGGCCAAAAGAAGACAAGGACTCCTATAATTAAACAACCCCCCCGGGGCCCCCTACAAATTCTGGAATTTGTGAGTGATCAAATTGGGGGATTACAGCTTAACTGACCACTACAGGAACACTAATATACTGATTCTACATATAGAAATCCCTCTCCAAATATGCAGAAAATCCCCAAACAAATCATGCTTCACGTCCTCCCATTTTTTCCTTTTATAGCCAAAGGTGAAACAGTTATATATGAGAAAGATCTGGGCTTTCTTTCATCAGGTTCTCTTAGAAAACTACTTGTCCAAAAAGTTTCTGAATCCCACTAAACGCCACACAAGCACATGCACATCTTGACATGAAATTTCACAAGAATGTTATTGCTTGAAGTTTCTGTTGACCTCAACATAAATAAGGACTTGAAGCATTTCAACAAGTAACTATTTTATCATCGTGGATTATGAGATTGGCTTTGCTTCTCTATTTCCTTGCGTCATAATGTGTCATGAACACGTGGATGATTTTACTTTTCAAGAAATCCAAGCGTGCTTAACTTGCACTTTAGATATGTCTAAACGGCTGGTCCATCCCAAATGTTTTGTGCACTTAATTTCTTTAGCACTCTGTTAATGCTGTCCCTCAGAAATCCTACCCTAACAATTTACTCTAGCATTGAAAAACTTGGCCCCTCCCCATAGTTTTATTATGGGTTCGCCCATGTCAAACAATAACAATTTCGTGCTTTGTGAACAAAGAGCACTACATGCCCTCTGTAGACTTTTAAGGAGCTAACAATAATGGAGGTTTTAGTATTCTATTTGCCACAAGGACAAGAACAAAAAGTCTCCGTCTTTCCTTTTCTTTTTCTTTTCTTTCTTTTTTTTCTGGCTAGTTCCTGCTTTATTACTTTGAGCCATTCATTCACCCTGGTTTCCAGTGCCTCAACTACAAGATTTATTCCGGTTGGATTCTGAAGGACACTAATAACTCCCACATTAAGAGACTATCAACCTTCAGTAAGGACCAACAACTACATTTTGGAATTGTCAGCAGAATCCAGATAATCAAACACCAGTCTGGACAATAGGAAGTACAAAGTCCATAATTTGAAGATGCAAGTTAATACCAAGCATACCTCTTCAGGCATGAGGGGACATGAACCATTTTCTCGACGCAAGTGAGAGTCCACAGTTAATTCCTCATTAACAATCCCTCGTTTAATCATCTGTGCCCTACGGTATTGTATGAGCTCAGTGTGAACATCCTACAAAAGCAACGATTTAACAAGAAGATCGAGGATAGCTAAAGAAGTGAATACAAACAATTTCTGTTTAGTTCCTCCAAGTCAAATGAGGTAGAATGCATGGAAAACATGTGAAAAGAAGATCTCCCTCAAAAGAAGTCCAACTAATGAATCTGCTATCAAATTGAAAGCAACAAAGAAAATTTACAGAATGCATCATCCCACTTAGAATGGAATAGAACAATGATACCCAAGAGAAGGGCTAAATATTCCATACAGAAGATAAATGGGTTCAAACAGCTGACCTGAAAGAGTTCTGCACAACCATGATATGCCAAGGTTTCTCTAAGTAAGCCAGGATGAAAAGCTAGGAAAGGTTGGCCCAATGCCTGTAACCTGTAGAGAAGCAAAAAGCTAATATTCATGGAGTGCAGGCACTTATAGACGCATAATTCTAGGGATATATATCTGGAATTTTCCCTTTAGCAAAAGCTTTTTTCTGGGCTGTGCAATCTTTAATTGGAATCCCTAAATTGGGGCAATTTCCACACTCAGTACATCATCATGCGTTCCCCCATGAAACCAAAGGCCAGAGACAGATTTAAATGCATAAAAAATTGCAGTCTCTCTTTTCTATCGCTATTCTTTTAGTGCACAAAAAGATCGTGGGATTCATACCTCTCCACCATCCCGCGCCCAAGAAGTTGAATATCTGTTCGGAATTGAAGCGCATGGAAGGCAACCCTGCATCTAAGCCTCTGATACTCAGCCATGCTAGGTGGAAGGATGGACTGAAAAGAAGATCAAAATTCCTTGAATGGGATTCAAATTTATGGATGGGTTTAAAATAGCTGACAACATGGCAATGGAACTCAATAAAAGCATACTCTTAACAACCTGAGGAAAGAAAGGGGGGGGGGGGGGGGGGGGATTCACACTAGACTTCCTAGAGCCATTGGTCAATCATTGTAAATTGAGACCATTATAAATGCTGGAAATGAAAACTCTGAGAACTAGAAGAGAACAAGAATAACTGGAACTGGAGGATCAGTAGCACCGAACAGAAAATGACTTCTAATTAAGCAAATGTGCAGGTAAGAGTCTCTCATCAAAACATGATCATGATGAGGCATTTAGTCCAAGATCTCCAAAACTCACTAAAGCATAGACTTTTCATGCAGATAACTCTCTTGTTTGATTAACGTATAGGCTTTCTTGTTCAGCCAGGGCTGTGATTGAGAATGCAAAAAAATAAAAAGTTAATTAAATACAGGCATGTGCACAAAAAGCATCACTAATGCAAAGACGAAAAACAAACAAAGGAAAGAATTGAAGCATCTCAAGCAATCTAATTAAGGAAATTTATGGGATGAGCTCAACAAAGAAAGAGCCTCCAGAGAAAGACGACCAATCCACTAAAGCATCAATCCAAACATGATCATGTTCCTTTGTGTAATGCCCGTGGGAATAACTACCCCAAACACACAACCAGATACTGCTAGGATTCATTTGTTACTTAATAAAGACTAGTGAATCTAGCAGCAACTAGAAGCCTGAAAATTTACCTCCCCCAGAAACGCAAAGGTGAAACCAAGACTCAAATTGAACAGGGGGCTCTATTTCAGCCCCAATTACATTCCCAACCTTTAAAGAAAACCTGTCTCCTTTTCTTTCTCTGGAAATGCTATCCTTGAGAAAGGAAGAGCCTAAAGAGCACATAGAACAAGTGTGCCTTTGAAAAAAGAGTTTGGACTTATTTCTATTGCTTTGGCATCACAAATGCAATTTTGATACTACTGGCTCATCAGTGGACAAGAGAAGCAAAATAATAAATGCCAATACAATGACCCCTCTTCCCTCAGGATTCCCTAGACAAAGCTATGAGCTGCACAAGTCAGCAAAGCTTCCAGCTGTTATTGCCAGACCTAATCCTAAGTCATCCTCAACTGCTTTTAATCACTAAGTCCAAGAAAGGAAGTTCCATCTAGTCGGTAAATGAGATCCTTGTTACACCACGAGTTCTAACATATTACCACTTTATTCTCAACACTGTTGGCACCCTGCAAAAGCTCCGTTTGGCACCGTTTAAATTTACAGAGCTTGGTGGTGTCAGGTTTGGGGGGTACTATGGATTTCCATCTTCCTCTTCTACTACTCCTGCATTAGTGGTTTGTCATCACTAAAATAATTGCCAGTACAGCCTTGATGCCTCCTCTCTACACTCACACATACCCGCAACTATGTTTTAATTTTGAAGTGATATCCAATAGTTGTCCTAGTTGACCAGCCTTAGGGCTACTTTCTAAACCTCTGTTCCTCTAATTAGTGAATCCAAGTTGCCAAAAGAACAGGCAGGCTCTGCTCTGACCTCCATACAGTCAAGTACCATACTGAACAAGAAGTGGTGAAAAGAAAAGTTTATCATATTAGTGTCTCTCTTGTACGCCAAGCATATCAGTGACTCTCTTGTCTGGTCCAGTACATTTATCTTGGAAGTTCAAGAGGACTGCACATAGGTAGGGAGACACCCAGTAAAGGTATTATCAAGCTTAAAGTCAATAAATGATTAAATAATCAAGGAGAGTCAATCATATCACAGAAACTACAGATGACGCCAGCTCTAATCAGAATTTCAGGTTATCTCTGGTATGTACCCATACACGTAACATGGCATATATATCCCTTCTGCTCTCATTACCTACATACTAAAAGCACTCACAACGCTGGAAATCCTGGAAATAACACAGGATCTGAATATGTCAGTTTCCACGATCACAGAAATTGAACTAGAACAATCAGATTACATATGTAAGGGGAAGAATAAGGAAAGAAGCCCAGCAAAAAGTACCCTGAATAGTGAAACAAGTGTATCCATTTCAAAATGAGATGAGTAATAGAGAGGCAGTGAAGCAATTAACCAACTTAATCTCAACCAGACAGAAAACTTCTAGAGATATTTCTAGAGTAGAAAATCCATGCCCAATAAGAAGCATGTATTGCAAAATGGCTAAAGATAAGTGAGAATGATGAACATGTAATCACCTGCAGGCATCCACCATCAGTAAGCACCAATCCGATAACGTTGGCTTTCTTTAACTTTGGTAGAATCTCTTCAGTGTAATAGTGTGGAGAAGCTGAACTTTTGGGCCTAAAGATAGGAAATTCATTCTTCCTCCTTCCGGCTTTTAGATTTTCAGGTAGGCTCTTCACAATGATGACATCATGTTTGAGTGATAGTATAAACTGTTCCTCATCATAGAGATACGAAAAACTCTTGAATTTAAAACTGAAAGAAAATAAAAGGTGTAAGAACAACATGGTGAATAGCATAGAAAACTTATCCCCAAACAACTGATCAAAAAACGCAAACACAGAATACCTAATGCCTTTTGAGCGAGTACTTTCTTGAATCTCTGGAATGACAAGAGTAGCATTTAGAAGCCTGGATATGGTGACCAGATCACAAATCTAAAAATAACACATAGTTATGAACTCCGGCTAGAAAATCTAGTTAAGATCAATTCTATGCATTAATGAACCATACCGAAGATCTAATCGCTGCAAACCCACCAAAAACTTTTGCATAAATGAAACCATTGCTCTGTTCCTCTGGAACTGTAAAGAAAAGAAAGATGTACAGTTGAAGCACATGAAATCCTCAATAAAACAAAAGAGAAGTGATTGAATAATGAGGAGATATACCATCCAATCAAAAGTCAGTTTCCAAATTACAGTCTCTAGCAAACACCATTTGTCAAAGCCAAGATCCTAATGAGTATTCTTAGAAGAAAAAGATCCTATTCAAGTGGTTTATGAGTTCTTAGATTTTTCACACATCACAAAAACCTAAGAATTAGCAATTTCAATAGCCAAAAAGATACAAACCACCAAAACTGCTCATTTGACCTCTACTTTTAGAGCTAAGAAAAAAACAGGAAGATGTAATAAAGAAAAATAAAAAATGCAATTAGGCTACATTTCATAATCCTCAAAAGTTAGAATGTCAAACAGCATTTCTATATTAAGTTTTCATGAAAACTCGGCCTTGTATGGATAGGAAAAATGTTCCTAGGAAATTTTTCCAGCCTTGTGTAACCACAGAGAACAATTTTTGAGATTTGTTTGTTTGTCTGCTTCTGAAAGTGGAGGGACCTGTAGAACATATACTTGGAAAGAGAAATTCTTGACACATATTTCTTTTCTTTTTTGGTGTGTGAGTGTTTGTGAAAATATTGCCTCTGCTGAAACTATGTTTGGGAAGAACATTAAGATATCTCTGTTAGGTTGTTATAAAAGCAGTTTGAGTTTGGTGTTTTTTGTTATAGAAACACCAATTAATGGTAAGATGAAAACCTTTTCTTTTTGGAGATTACAATTTTTTTTTTTTTTGGTGCTTAAAATGTATTTGATAGGCAAAAGTACAAAAACACAAGAAGTTTCTCATCTAAGCTTAGGTTCTCCACTTAATGCTGCTCCAACCTACATGTAGGGCCCTACTTCCAACATTTTTTGCATGTCCACTCTCAAGCCTAATCAACAAAAGCAAACTCACTCAAAATCTTTTGAGATAGAGGATAATTTTCATCCGTATGAAGGCAACTCCTTTTCAATGCAGTCAATCAGTTTAGATAGCAGTACAAGAAGAAATGAAAACAATAACTATGTAGGAAAAAGGAGCAATACAGTTAGTTGGCACAATTTAAAAAGATAAATCATAAATAGAAAACTAAAGACAAAACATCATAATATAAAAAGTCCACGCAACAAATTTATTGTTCCAAATACTTGCTTTTGGAGTGAACAGTTCAATACAGATTGCAAAATACCATGTCATTAAGAAACAGAGTATTATGATGTTACGGTCTCTGGCAGAGCAAAGCAAAGAAATTATCCATGCTCTTACCCACAAAACTGGATCAGATTACTATCCTCTATGATTTTAGAAACACATAACCAATAGACCAAAATGAATATCTTCAAAACTGGATCAGATTTCTATATAATTCAAAATACTAAAAGTTTGTCTTTCCTTCCAGTGATTATCTATCAACAACGGGTACCAAATATAGTTAATCGTTTCTACTCAGTTAAAATACAGTAGATATCTGGGGATTCTGTAACTAACATCCATATCTAAAGAAAGCTTAAGATTGGGAGGCAGAAACTTCAAAATCCTACCTATTTCTTCTTTTGAGTTTGGCTTTTGACATTAAATGTTCATAGATTCTAGATGCAGGTAACTAAACAAATTAAGTCCATGCATGTGTCAGGCCATTCAGGGTCTTTGAAGTACCTAAATTTCTTGTCTTTCTGTTCGTATCACATCACAACCGCTTGGTCATCAGATGATGCATTTCACATCAAACTACAGTCCTAAGCCCCAACATCAGGCAATTCTGTCTGTTTTAACCATCCAATAGCTATATTACTGTGATTTAATGAACAAAAACCTCCATAACGTACAGAACCCAACAGTTTGCAGGACAAAGTGGGAAACGAGCTTTCATTGCCACTTCAAATACTGTAGATAAGGTACTTTGAACAGCAACTAAAGCACCAACTTGATCGTCCTACTACTGTAATTAACAAGAGCAGCTTATTCGCTCACACCAACTTAAAACAGGTCTTATAGCACAGTTGCTTGATTCTTCAATTATCCATTTTCAAGAAATTAAGGTAGCTATTTACATATCACACAAAAAGGACGACTCCAATGGTGTTTTAGAGTAGAGAAACCTCATATGCCTTATCAAGGGCATATATATATGAGACAAATAAAATAATAAAACGAAAACAAGAGAGATGAACCCATAATCGTGTGCTTGAGCGTAATAATTACCCGGATAGCTGCTTCTGGGGTCTGCGTAAGGTCGTATAGACTCTAACGACTTGACAAAAGCCCATATTTTCTTACTCCTTATAAACTGAGCAACGCAAACAGAAAAAAGAAAGCACAGTTACTTTAATTGCTACCCAAAAAATACATGCACATACATATAAATGTGTATGAGTAGGATATCACCATAAAGCAATTCATACCGGTGTTCCTAACACATTAGCAAAATCAGCACGCAACCCTTCCATGCCACCGTACTTCACAAAATCGACAGTCGAAAACTTTGTGACAGAAAGGTGAGCCAGTAGAGATACCAAAGACAAAGTAAGGAGGGAAAGAGTAACCCATTTTATCTTAGATTTGATAACCATCTTGCCTTGCGAACATGGAAATGCATTCCCAACACCCCAAAATCCAATTCCAATTCCAATTATCAATTCGGAATCGGATCTATATCCAACTCTGCAATCAGAAGGAAGATCACAAAAGGTTAATCACCATCAAAGAGTGATTGGCACAACAAGCTTTAACGATAAAGCAAAGGCATGCAGATCATCAGCAATAGGTTGCGGGGAAAAGTTCGGGAAATAAGAAAAGGTTCCGAGGTCAACCTAAATTTCCAAAGAATACTACATTTCAATAAAGAATTCAAACTCCACCCCCCCGGAAAGAAAACTTCAGGAATAAAGATGAACAATAGAAGAAGAATGGCAATAACTGCGCACCGTTTAGTTCCTGGGGAACGCTAGTAAAGAAAGAAACAAATAGAAATCAATAGCAGTATTACATTTCCAAGTGCACCGACATTCAAATACGTGTGAAACATCGGCATTGAGAGGAAAAATCAGCAAAAGGAAACGCCAACACCAAATCCAAAGGATTTCGACCAAGTACGACCTCTATTCTCGACACCTGAGGCTAGCTCGAAAGAATCCCAAATCTGAAAATTTTGGAATTTATTCTATTCTTCATGGCCGGAACGAAGGAAGAAGCAGAAAAGGAAGAGAGAGAGAGAGAAATGAATTGGAAACAGGTTGAGAGAGACGCGAGAGAAAGAAGGACCTGAAATCTGAATCTTTGCTGCGTCTCTTTCCTTATAATTGTCCTTCGCGAATCAGAATCGAAGAAGCCGCAACTGCATGAACTAACGAACTTCGTAGCCTGTGGACCATAAAAGGGAGAGCACTGCACACTGTTGTTTTGTTCTGGATCTTGGATTTGTTCGCCCCCATAATTTTATGATTTCCCTTTCTTTTTTAAAAAAAAAAAATTGGAGGAGATGTGAGAGAAAAGAAAGAGGTCAAAGTATTGGAATTCAGAGAAATGACTGAGTGAAACAGCAGGCAGCGCCACGTGTTACTCACTCAAAACGTCATTATCTATCTTAACCATGATTCGGTGGTTGGACGGTGGACCTAGTGGTAAGTGGTACCAACTAATACATTTTTTTTAAAATTGTTTTTTGTTTTCTTCATTACTCTTTAGTTCAGGTTGATTTGCAAAGATATGATATATCTTATATTTAAGGTGGATATCTAAAATTATCTTTTTTCATAAAAAATTTTTACTATTTTAGCGAGATTATTGCCTGGGTTGGGGATTTTTTTTTTTTAGTCAAATAGGTATGATATGAATTTGTAGATGTCACTATCACTCTATGTAATTTTTTTTTCGATTTTCTAGTCAAATATGTATGATATTTTGTAGTAATGTCCCGCTCACTCTATTTAATTTTGTTTGTTTTTTTTAGCCAAATATGTATAATAAATTAAAGTAGGTTGTTATTAGTTGAAAATTGTTTCATTTATTTTCCAAGGACTTTGTGGATACCCATTCGAAATTGGATACAATTAGTTACTTATATTCAATTAAAGAAGATTGATGCTTAAGATTTAGGGAAAAAATTTATTTTGCACCTTGAAAAATGTTATTTTGATGTCTAAATCTTCAAATTTATTACATTTAACATTTAAATTATCAAAAGTTACTAATGTACACAATCAAATAAGATCTAGCCAGCAAAATTGTGTCACGAATCTATTTATAACACATGTAACACGATTTTGATAGTGTAATTTTATTTAAAGGCACACATAAATAAATTTTGATAGTTCAATATAACAAACTTGGTAGTTCATATTATAAAGTGACATTAACCATCCATAATTCAAGGGCACAAACTAATTTTTCTCCAAGATTTAGAAGTCTTATATCCTAAGCTAGGCAATAAGTATATATTACACCTTGATCCCCAGTTTATACGGGCTAAAAGTGTTAAACAATCCATGAATGTAATTTTTTTTTCTTCAGGCAATCTATAAATTTATTGCAGCCCAAGGCACGCGTTAGAGCTCATGAGTCATGCGCCAACAAACTAGAGGCCGCCATCGCTGGAGACAAAGACCCTCGACATCAACTCACAGATCCTCTGGTATTGGTGTCAGACTCATCATAATTCATATCCCTTGTCATATTCTCCTGAAGTGTAACGTTTTAGATCATGAGATTGCAGCTTGGGCAGCTTCAGTTTCCCCGTCTGAGAACATCTCCAGTATCAACTGTCCCAAACTGTATGCCGGAAACATGTGGAACCAGATCCCTTGCACGTGTTTTCTTTTCTCTAGTAATGATACTTACCGTCTTTCCCACCCACCAGCACCGCCCAAAAAAAGAAAAAGAAAAAGAAAAACAACTGTTTTGGGCCATGCAAAATGATTTTCGTGAGGCCACAAATTTATAGAAGAGCCTAACCCTATTGTCCAAATTTATTTCTGCGAGCAGGTAATTAGCAAAGATGTATTTGTGTTCTTGTTTGCTGTGGGAATAAATTTGCCAGAAGTCTATAGGAAAAGCTAATGCTCTGGAGACACAACTAGTCACTTAAGAAAAGCTTCCAGTTATAGATTGAGAACCCTCACAGAGCTCCGTCGAAGCCACAACTCGTACATAACCATGTAAAATGCATCATAATCTACAGGGGGAAGATACCACTGGAAATGTTTGCGCACCTTCAACACGTTGCTCTGTAACATCAGATATTCTTCAGAGCTAATCCGCTTTAGGATTTGCTTAAGCAATGGAATATCGACAGTCATAACAATGATTGAGAAGCTTTTCCAGTTCAATATATCTGCGAACGGGAGATCATAGTAGTTGGCAATGATCACAGGAACACAACCATAATACAATGAATCTGCAATCCGAGCCGTATTTACTTCAAAGCCTTTAACATGGAGGCAGAACTTGCTCCCAAGCAGCTCATCAGCATAAGGAGTTTTGAGCCGGCCAAAGTGGGCAAAGATCTCTGTGTCATTTCTCCACACTTGAAGAAGCTTTTGCCGAACTGGGGAGTTAATTTCTCCAGCAAAGAATGCAAGCTTCTTCCTGTAATTTCATCCATGATGAGAACAAGATAAGTTCCAGTTGACTTAGACATCACACCAAAATAAAGTTATAGTTTTTTTTCTCCTTGTAAAATACCAAAGATGGAAATGAGTATATACACACTACCCAGAAATGTTTCTAGTACAAAATTTTGATCTAGTTTGTTCATAAGTGCGATTTACTAAACCTGATTTCGAAAATCAAGCGGAAAGCAAATTCAGGGATGGAATAATCAAAATGGTTCATAATAAATTAACTAACAAGTTTTAAGGCCTAACACTAGGCATTCTTCCTTATGCAATTCATGTGTAAATACTATGCCTAATTTTCTAAAGAAGGAATTAAGATTGTTTAGTTTCCTCAAATAAAGAGAGAACATAAAAGTCGCAATCTTACATCTAATCAAATAGAAGTGGATTCATTTAGCAATAATTTCCTCAATCACAAAAATGAGTATATCATGTAAAAAGTTTGATCTCCTTGAGTGGCTGTACAAGAGAAAATCCCAAGAAATAGAATAACAGGGAAATATTCACATATTCTATTTTGACCGTTTGCAATGGTGAACACAAAAGGAATAAAACAGACAATGGACAGAAGTCCTGATGGTCCAATATTTGCTCAACCAACCACCTCCTTTAGATCAATGAACCAAAAAGGTTAAAAGGATAAACCATTTAGGTTCAGTGAGCAGAAAAGAGATAATAAGATTTGAACTTCATGATAACAATACTAGTGAATACTTGCTTTTCAGCAATTTACTTGGGACAAATCTGAGAAAGCAAGTTCAATTTTCAGATGCCTACTTGCTTATCAAAAAAAAAAAAAAATTCAGATGCCTACTTGAGAAAGGTGTTGAAAGTGACTTCAATTTACAGTCACATTTTTTATGCACATAATGTTCAATAAGTTGCCAAACAAACATGTCTCTACAGTTACAACACTGATATAAGAAATGGATTGGGAGATACACTACCAGCAGATACATTCAACATACTAGCAGGCAGAAAAAAAGAAAGAAAAAAGATACATTCAACCTCAATCAGAGAGAATTCTTTAAGTGGTTGTACCTCTACATAAGTAGATGATTGCTCATACGACAACTCCAGATATAGACCAAAATGTAAGGTAAGAAAACTTTTTCCTATTGATTACGATGATCATGTTTACATGGTCATGATCACTAAAGAACATTAGAACAGGATCTGACCAAATGACAGATCCAGCAAATGCTGCTGATGTTCTTGGGCAACCCTTCATAATTGTGCAGTCAATTAACATAAATTTCTTGTTTGGAGGCAAGTGGGAGTTCATATACAAAAATTAAATAACTGACGTAAAATTTAATGTCTTAAAAGCTGAGGGGAAACAATAACCGTGTCAGAATGGCTTCATGAGAGCACCAAATGGTTTACCGAGAATATTTTTACCTACCCTAGACATCAGATTACAACATAATTTAAAACATGACCTAGAGGGCAAGTACATCTTCAGTTTGAAAAATGTCCAAAATAAAATAATGAAGAGAAGCAGATATTGAAAGAGATAAACACCTATTTGATGAAGCAAGATTTGGGGGGTCTCCCTCTCTTGGCCAAATCTGTGGCAGGCACGCATCTTTATGAGCAATGTACCCAGCTTGAAAATAGCTTGAAGAACACACAACTTGAATGGAATTGAATTTCACTTCTTCCGCTTTATCCATTGCTGACCGTCCAATGGAATGACAGGCAACATAAAAATGATCCGCTCCACCTGTTCGATTCCAATATGGGTACTTCCGACTAATTTTGAAGATGTAATCACGAACAAAATCTTGGATGCCCCCTACACCAACTCTGGGATCATGCCGCAACCTTGCAATTGAGAAAGGCAGAAAGAAAAGATCTGCCTTGGTTGGATCATTCGTGATAAAATGACTTTTCATTAGCCGTTGCTTAAAGTAACTTTCACTGGCATAATTACCCCCAGGTTCAGAATCCACTGGCAGCAGCACATTTGCAAAAGGATCGTTTCGCCTGTGAGGATAAACATATATCTTAAAGCTCCTTTTCATTTCCTTATAGTCTTCCAGAAAGATATCTCTATTAAGGAACACCTCGTTGTTACTCACATAGTTTCCTGAACCATAAAAAAACAGTTTCCAAATATTTGGTTTAAGATGCAAAGAGTTCATACAAATCAATCAAAATTTCCCTAACCTTCCCACACCCCACCCATGCCAACAGTTTAAGGGTTCCACAAATGTAATACCAGGGCAAATATGCATAACATCAGACAATATTAATCAAAATATTGATCCTTAGTATGGGTGATTGACTCCATTGAAGCAGGAAAAGTTCAGAGGTTCCCAAGTTCTGTTCATATACACAAAAGCCCAACACCATGCGATCCTTAGTTTGGGTGATTGACTCCATTGAAGCAGGAGAAGTTCAGAGGTTCCCAAGTTCTGTTCATATACACAAAAGCCCAACACCATGCACTGCACGATCAGGTAACCTGGCTTGCATAAAAGTTTCCGTCTCCTTAGACAATATTGTCAGTATACGCCAACATAAGCAGGTCACATAAGATCTATTGCATCAGGGACATTTCTCTAAGATAGGACTTCTTTTTTCTGTCACCTAGTTGTTAGTGAAGCTATTGCTCAAGAATATGTTAAGAACTTCAAGGAAAGAAAAGAAAACAGAACCTTTAATTTTTAATGTCGGTTTAGTTCCAAAACAAACTGAAGAACAAACTTCAACAATACCAGAAAGTTGTAATAGGCAAATCAGAAAGAGTTTCTAATTTCCGATCTCTAAATAATGAAAATAAAGATTCTAACTTCACAAATTCAATAGCTTCCATATTGGCTTAATAGTGAAAAGTACAAATAGAAACAGAAACAATGAACCAACACCCATCAAAAACTGTCGAAATAAACTCGAAGACAAGCAAGACCAGAAGCAGAAAACTCAAAATTATCATACCAGCGGAGTCCGATCGAGGTCCTGGGGGCCGTTGACTCCCAATTCCTCCTTCACCACCATGCTTTCCCAAACTAACCTTGGGCAGCTCCAAAGGTCTTTCGGAAGCATTCCGAGATGAAATGGAAATGGTTGAGTCCAGTGGAGGTCCGAGGGGCCGTTGACTCCCAATTCCTCCTTCACCACCGTGCTCTCCCAGTTTAACCTTGGGCACCTGCAAAGGTCTTTCGGAAGCATTCCGCGATGAAAGGGAAATGGTTGAGTCCAATCGAGGTCCGAGGGGCCGTTGACTCCCAATTCCTCCTTCACCACCATGCTCTCCCAAATTAACCTTGGGCAGCTCCAAAGGTCTTTCGGAAGCATTCCGAGATGAAATGGAAATGGTTAAGTCCAATCGGGGTCTTAGGGGCCGTTGACTCCCAATTCCTACCGCACCACCCTGCTGTCCCAAATAAACCTTGGGCGGTTCCAAAGGTCTCTTGGAAGCATTCGAAGATGGAATTGAGATGGTTTGACGCGGTAGGGGAGACACCGTTGACGAACGCGCTAACGATTTAAGGCGAAGGGTGGCTTGATGTGGATAGGAGAAGATATTAGAGGTGGTGGATATGTAGAAGAGAACGAAGACAGAGGTTATGAGAGCTAAGGCTGTGGGGATGAAAAAGAAGCTTCTGAATGAGCCTGAAGGACGACGACTGGAGTAGTAGTAGCTGAGCAAGGAATTGCGAGCCATTGGAGAGAGAGCGAGGGAAAGAGCGACCTCCCTCCTCAGGTCTCTCAAGTGGAAGGAGATTTTCTTCACGGTTCTATTCTTTTACATAGAAGTCGTTGAAAAGCATCCATGGACAAGTTTTGTAACATATAAGTGTTGTGACAGTGGCAAATGCCAGCTGCCAATTACACCGGAACTGTGACTGTGCAGTTGAATCCGAGTCCGTTTGTATGCTTCTCCGCTCAATTAACCCCCACAGTGTTTGGGTATAAAAATTTTAGTAAAATTTTATTAAAATTTTATGTCAGTGTTACAGAAAAGGTGTAATGGAATTTGTGAATAAATAATAAAAATAAAAATAAAATTTTGAGGTGTATTTAATAAAAGTAAAATTTTAACTTTTTAAACACTATGTTCATTAATTACTGTATTATTTTGTAATCTCAAACTGTTCGTCCCTTTCGTGGAAATCACAAACTGGCGTTTAGAATATATTTTTTTCTTACAATATTTTAATATTAGTATTTCATAATCAATACCAGCAGATGTCACTTATTAATTTTGTTTTACCATTAAGATGGACATATCAAGATTTGATATACATGTTCTCGTTAGTCAGTTAAGATATTATCGTGAGATTCAAGTCTTTATTGATAAGTCTTCTGCGTTAACATATTAATATTTTATAAAAATTATTGTAGGACGAAAAATATTCTGAAGACATGTTTGGTATTTTAAAATATCATAAAAAATAAATAGAATAATTAAACCTTACTTTTATTATTATTATTTTTGTCAATCGTGAGAAGAGGTGAGCACATGCTTAGAAAAAACAAGAACATGTGAGCACATAATCAAATTTGTCTATACCACTCCAATTGGGATGGCTAAATATTTAGTAAGAGGAACTTATATTGGTGAATGAATGATTAATGTGCGTCATTTCAAATCCTATAGGTTGTGAGTAAATTTTGTATGGATATTAATTTAAAGCTTTCCGTCTGAGTAAATTCTTAATTTAGCTAATATTCACATTGTGATCAATTTGACTGTGCATTCGCTCCCGAGCACAAAGACAAAGTATAACAGACTTCTGCTATTATTCAAAAAGTAAAGGAATTGTTTATTCTATTTTTCCGAAGCAATTTGTTTATTCTTTAAACAATTAGAAAAATCTTGAAAAAAATCCCCTCTCCCTCCACTTCTACCACACACGATGAGAAAAGCATAGGATATGGTCTTTAGTTCACGTGGCAAAGGGTAAGACCAAATCTTTCATGTGATGTATTCTTTTTTTCTTTTATTTTATTTTTTTATAAGCCTTTTCATGTATGTGATGTATTCACTCTCGAAAAATTCGTCGTATTGTCTCACTACTTCCTTGTCTTACTCATGCTCTCTGTTGTCTTTTTCATTCATTTATTTTTTCTGTTTGTATTTATTTGACTTTTTCTTTTTCTTTTTTTTTTTTGCTAAAAGGCTTTTAACGCTTAGATATTTCTTTAAGTTAAAGGATAGAAGGGAGCGTTAATTTTTTTTTTTTTTTTTTCTTTTTTTTCTTTTTTTTTAAGTTTAGGATAGAAGGTAAGTTGGTTAACAGTAATAGAGGTACTGGTTTAGCTAAAACTGGCATCGACTGGTCGGTGGACTGAAGCTTGTAACGTCTGGTACACAAAAAAACTCACACGAGCAACACAAAAACTGACTCTTGTTAGTGGTAGTTTTACTTGTAACGGTTATAGTAACCGTTACAACTTGTTAACCATAAAAATCAATCTATTAATTCTCCATAAAATGTTTCGGAGCACAAAAATCACACAGATCACACAATTTCCAAAAAAAATAGAATGAAGAATAATACCAATTTAGATATAGAAGTAATTGTTAGATAATATCATTCAAATAATAAAATATTCCTCTTTCTATCAGCTTAAACTTTTAAGAAGAGTGGTAGATTCACATGGTATAAGAGCTAAGGTCTTGAGTTCGAGACTTGACTCCCAATTTCACTTCAATTTCAATTAAATATTGCACATGTTGGGTCTCTCAATTAAAGGAGAGTTCGGCTCACACGTGAGGAGAAGTGTTAGAATATATAATTCAAATAATAAAAATTTTCTCTTCCTATCTGTTTAAACTTTTGGGATGAATGGTAGATTCACAGTAATGTAGTCTTCATCAGAAGCACATAAACCAGACCCAAGAGAGATGTCGAAGAGGGAGAGAGTAAGTAGAGAGAGAGGGGCACATGGTTAGAGAGAGAGCCGAGAGGCTAGAGAGCAATCAAGAAATTTTAAATTTCCCAATTGCTCTCCACTTCTCCAAGGTTAAACCTAACCCCGGAGAAACGGGGAAGAGAATGGTACTATTTTTTTTTAAAAAAAAAAAGTGGTGGCTTTCACCGTTACCGTTGCAGTGAGAAACTGCTACCGGTACCAGCATCAGTAATCTCCGGTTGGGTAGTTACCAGTGTCGATGACAGTAAATTCAGCACCGACAGTGCTTTTAATCAGCCCTAATAGAAGAGAGCATTAAGGGTGACTAGTTCCCTGAGCATGATAATAGGGACTTCCTTCCATGTAAATATTCTAATTAAGTCATTGCTACCAACCTGGAAGTTGGGCAATCACCCTTACAACTCTACGAAAATGCAAGTGAACTTGAGGCGGGGTATTCAATTCTGAGACCTCGATCCCCCTGCTTAGTCTCGTTACTGATCGTTCGACTAATTGAGCTAACCACTTCGGTGATTTCTTCACTCGGACTTGTTTGTCCGCTATCAACGACCATGCCTCACCAGAGTGTTCCTCGCACTCCACCTGACCTATCTGTTGTTATTTTTCACTTCCGCCTCGCCATCATTCACGCGATATCCATCAAATATCTTCTCTTTGGCTGGAGTCGCTTCACACCCACATTGCTACCGACCAAAAGGCTTCTGGAGTGATGCTTCCCATCAACTGCTTTAGCTTTGATCAGATCGAGGCACCTTTCAAGCTGTGGCCCTTCGTGTGTCATATGTTAAATGAATTTGAGCAATTTGCTAACTGGACTGCTACAAAACGTACCCTTGTTTAGGTTTCCCTTCCTTCGCTAATTGTCAAGGAAACTTTGAGAGATCTGAGAGAGATGGCTATATATATATATCCTTTCCCTTCTCTGGCCAAGTCTTTCGGAATAGGCAGAGTATTATAAATTGGAGGAGCTGAAGAAGCTTTTATTCCCACTCCTTGTACGTAGCACGTCTTGTATTTTGTTGGATGCTACCATTTCATAAGGAGGTCAAAAGTAGAGCTTTTTAATTGTTGAATGTGCATCTTCACATAAAAATGTTGAATAAATTGGCATAATTGCACTTGCAGTCTATGTGGTATTGAAGAGTTATAAAAAGGAAAACATCATAGTATACTCATATATGTGAGTAAAAATCAATAGGCTCCCTTAAGTTTCAATTAGTTTTATTAGGACGCCTCTCATGTTTAAAAAACAATTGATTTTGTCTCTCCGTTAAATTTGGCCATTAAATTACTACTCTAAAAATGAATGAAACATTCCTCCAAAATAAAATTATTAAAAACATTAAAACTTGACGGACTAATTGATTTTTGCTCATAAAGATGTGACTTACTATAATATTCTCCATTATAAAAAAAAAGCCTTGGGGTAAGAAAAGATATATTTATATTCATGTGGTCATCTTTTTGTTAAAATCTGGTCTTTTCATGACTCTATCTATCCTCATCTCTTCTTATAACAATAAATTTGTTCGCTTATTCAAAAGAAGTTGAAAAAGATTAAGGGACATGCTCTTCCCCATCTGCATTTATCATTATCGAAAGAGTCTATCTATCTTCGTCTTTTTCGATAATGATAAATGCATCTTTTCTCACTCCATAGTTAGATTTCTTCATAATTTTTCAATACCATTGGGACAACGGATGCAATTATCCCTTATAAATTTTCTATTCGATCCCCTACTTCTACGACTAGAATTAAGATATCAAGAAAGAGGATAGATTGTGGAGGATAGTAAGTCCATGCTTTTTAAGTTTTTAACTCAATTGCACGATGGTGTAGGAGGCACGTAACTCCTAATTAAGGTCCCCCAACAAGCTGCCAAGGCCCCACTTGTAAAAACGAACCCATAGAGTTCGCTGGAAAAAAAGAAGAAGAAGAATTGTATTGGTGAAAGTAAAAAAAATCCATGATGTAATTAAAGAAAAGTTAGTGAGCTGCAGACATGATCTCAGTCTTTGTTTTGTTTTTTTGTTTAAAGGTAAGATAGATTTATATATGATTTCAACTAAAGCACAAAAGGAGTACGGAATCCAAATACGTAGAAAACAGAAAACTGTATAAAATCTCAGCAATCAACTAGTACAGTTAATACATTGTAAAGCAACCAAATAACTCAAACCAGAAATCAAATATGGGGAAATGGGGTCAACGAAGTGGTTTAGGTATCATGGTTTTCCTGACTTATGGGTTGCCCTTTTTTTCTTTTTAGATGACGAGGGATACTTATACGGAGCTTCGTCCCAACTAATTCTATAAACTTATATAATTTTTAATTAAAAACTTTACCTAGACTGGTAGAACAACCCTTTAGAGTTGATGTTGCTTTCATAACCATGAAAAGGCTCGCTACAAATAAAGATATTTGCGCGGTTATGGAAGCAATCCATTGAAAGGACTACAAGTCATCGGCTGTAACATCAAGAGTAAATCTAAGCTGCAATGACTGTGAAGCATGAGGTGACAAATTTGTCACACTTCAAAAATTTATCAAATATAATAATTATAAAATAATCTTATTGTTCTTCTCAATTTTATTAATTTTTAATTATAATAAATATAAAAAAATATTTAAATTGTTTATGCTTTAAAATTGTTAAAATTTTAAAGCATAAAAACTGCCAATATTGAGATAGTGTTAGAGTGAAAGTTTTCACTTTAAAATTTCTATTCATATTAAAAAATTATAAAATAATCACTCTTTTCCTTTTAATTTATTTATTTTATTATAATATTCATTTAAATTTAATTTTTTTTTATTTTTTTATTAAATTTTATAAAATATTTTCACTTTTTTACAAATTTTAAAATTCTCAAAATTTCTAATCTCAAAACTTTCGCTCCCGCGAACGTCCCTGAATCTGAATTGCAGTATAAAAAATAACATGAAAACTGACTGGCCTGCGAGTCACTGAAGAAGAACTACACGCGAAGTTTGTATAAGACAAAAAGCTCCGAATTGTCATGGAGCTGCTTGCTTTGCATAAAGCGAGATTCCAGGATTTCACATGTTGCAAAGAGATTGACTCGACTTTACAGTACAGGACCACCAATCACCATAGCCGTAACAAAATATCTGCATCCATGTGGCCGTTGGGTGTCCGCACCTACCACGCACGTTTTTTTTTAGCGTTAATTATTGTAGTACTAACTTTTAATAAATCAGCTTATAAATTTTAACATGTCAGTTTTTGTGGTATTTTTCAGATATATAAATCATTGTGTATATAAAAAAAATTAACCGTAAAATTGACATTGGATAAAAGTCGCAATGTCCACTTTTAAAATCATATAGTCTATTCCGAATTTGTCCTTGTTAGTGACTTAATTTTTTTATAAACGAGAGAACTTATATGCTTTAAAAATATACCACAAGGACCGGTATGTACAAATAAGTACATCAAAAACTTATTTGTTAACTGTATCAGAAATTAAGTCATTTATTTATATATAAGAATTTTGACTCCCATCCTTATTTTCAACTCATTTTTCAAATCCTTTGCAAGAAGTGGCCGAGTTCTAATTTATTTTATCTTTCTTAATTAAAACAAAGAATATTCAAGACCGGAGCCTACATTTACAATGGTGTTTATAAAAAAATGATCTACTTTTTTTTTTTTTTTTTTTTCTAAAAGGTACAGCTATAATTAATAAACACAGAAAGGTAACTAAAAATAGTAGAGAGTACACTAGATCAGACAACATATATAGAAACCTTTGGGCGGTACTGTAATGCCTCTCTCTTTTTTACCTGTTTGACATATATACAGGAGTCTGATATGCTATGTTTAATTATTTCTTCCCTGAGCTTACCTTATATCTTTATATACTTGTTTGCATACTTTTACTTCTCTTAATTTTTGTTTTAAAAAATATGTGAATGCATTCATTTTTATATTATTTCTTATTGAGTTTGATACTTATTATTATTTAATTACTATTTCTATTAGGGGATTTAATTTTATTAAAGTCCTTTATAATGCTATTTATCTTTTTTTTTCTTTTATCTCCTGTTTTATATTCATAGTACTTAGCGTGTTTCATGGTCACCTCAAAGATCCACCCCTACCCTTACTTCCCCGTGTGGAAGACTTAGGGCTAGTAAATACAGATCCAGCACTCCTGCACATTGTCTTTCCTCCCCCAGCCTCGCCGACAGAGGGTACCGAAAAAAACGGAGTTTATAGACCTGATTTTCGACACTAAGTAGGAGGACGAGTAGTCCTTTAGTTTTATGTTGGTGTAGTTAGTTGTGTTATCTTTTGGTAGTATAGATCACGGACATTGTAGTAAGGCAAACTTAGTGGACCTGTTTACATTTTCAAAAATTTCTCTTATTCCATTTCTTTTCTTACGTCATATTTGATTTTATTTTCTTAACTTTCATTTCCTTTTTTTTTTTTTAAATTTCCAAGTTATTTTCTAATGCCAATTCCTTAATTCTCTCATTTTGTTTTTCGTTATTCAAGTATGAATTTTTAACTTCTAGAATTATTTGAAATGTTACCTTAATATATTTCTAATTTCAAAATCAATTTCAATTAAACGTTTCCGCTAATCTTTTTCAAGCTAATTATCAAGACTTTATAGGATCAATTGGTGCCGTAATCTCCGCTTATGTGCATACCATTACTATAGGTGAGCTTAGGGGGTAAGTATTGGCACGGGATGTGACAGGTACACCTGCCATGGTATCTAGTTATATATATGAAGTTATCCAAGAGTTTTATAATTTTGGTTGAGAAGAATTAGCAG
Source organism: Morella rubra (assembly GCA_003952965.2). Classification (NCBI taxonomy): domain Eukaryota; kingdom Viridiplantae; phylum Streptophyta; class Magnoliopsida; order Fagales; family Myricaceae; genus Morella; species Morella rubra. The sequence continues at coordinate 25,370,803 of CM025850.1, read as the reverse complement.
TATGTCCTCAATTTTAGATGGACGGTTGTAGAAAAACGAACCATATTATATGGAAGTAGGAAAAGAAAGTTAGGTTCATCAAAAGATCAGTCTTTCTCTTTTAGAAGGTTTGGTAGCTAGGTTCGATTACAGGCTACTCAGCACGTGCATGAAACCAACCCTCACGTGAACTTGGCCTGCCTATTCCATCTGCCATAAATATCCGTTTTGGCCGCCGATTATTCGGTAGTTTCTCGGACATTGCCAGTTCGATGAGCTTCATGTCTCAGCCAGGTTAGCTGCTTCCACACTTGCTCATTATTAATTCTTCCCTAAATTAGTTAATATTTCCTTCTTTATTTTGTCTACGGTCTACCTATTAGTTCTCTCTGTGTGTCCCTACGTCTTTGCGTGATTACCAGTACTGTATATAGAAAACTCTGAGAATGTAAATTGATTGAGAAAACTTTCTGGCTGTCCTTTTCTAATTTTCTGTTTGGCTGCTAAGTAACTTGGTGATCTTGATCGGTAGTAGACTGCATACCCATTGCAGATATACTATATGGTCGTTTTGCAGAATTTGCTTAAGTAACTAATTAATCATGGGTTTGTGAAAACTTTAATCCAATTGTACAATATCATCTCGAGGCTTCATTAAGAGTACAAGAGCTTTGTCTAATTACGACCCAATTTGTCATTCAGGAAGATAGCTAGCTAGAGCAATAAGAGATGTCTACTGGGATACTGTCTATTGGTAAGTTACCATGCACGGCTTTATATATATGGTGTTTCTCTTTTTCATTATTTTGATTGTTAGAGCTGAATGAATTTGGGATACTGCCTCGAAAAATTTCATGATTTACCTCTTTCATTCACGAAAGTGCTAAAAGGGGGAGAGTTTTTTGTTTTTGTTTTTTTCTTATTTGGTGTGAAAGTAGAACAACATATTTCATACTTCAAAAAGAAAAAAGGTTAAATATACTTTTCACTCCTAAATTATGAGGTGATTCACATTTTGCACTATAAATTGCCAACTTAGAGACATTCCACCTTCAAAATATTGATTACTGTCAATTTGCAATCTAGATATATGGTCTTCATTAAATTGAATTGAGAATTGGACAAAAAAAAAACACATGCCTTGTATCTGTTGCCTTCTTAGACGACAAACTGCAACGTACCGTTATTTTTTCAAGTTGTTAATTTTTTTTCTTCTGTCTTTTTGTTCACGTTTGGCTTCTTTTTACAGTCTACTAGTTTAGTTTCTTTATTTTTTTAGTTCAAAGAAGGTAGATTACAAAGGATATGGTTCATGTTTGTCAAATTTCATGTTCAATTTAACAAAAACCATATATCTAAGGTCCAATGTGATTGTAATCGGACGTATATTGTGGGTGAAATGTCTTAAAGTCGGTAATTTAGAGTGTAAAATATAAATAAACTCAGTTCAGAGGTGAAAAAGTGTATTTAACTTAAAGAAAAAACATAGACTATAGGAGGATGCTTAAATAAAGATTCCATAAGGAACCAGTTACTATTGACTTTCACATCTCCTCTAAAGATTACGTAAAGAACCAGTTATTATTGACTTTGACATCTCCTCTTGCTTGCCAGCAAGGTTATAGCCCAGTTGGTACCACCCACTAATTCACTAACTCTAAGGACAAGAGTTCAACTCAAAACATAAGTTGAAAATCGCTTGCAAAAGTAAAACCTAACCTTGGGCATAGTGGACGGGATTGAAATTGTCTTGTGGTCTTGTTGGTGCTTTGGTAATGAGCTCACCCAATGAGCAGTAGCTATGATTCAAATCGAACATTCTATAGCGAGAGTTTTCTTATGGTCACACCAGAGAGCTGGGTTACTATGCTGGTTGCCCCCTTCCCTTTCTAACCAAAAAAAAAAAAAGAAGCTATCTCCTCTTGCTCGATTCCAATAAAGGGCAAATAGTATCTATGAATATTTAGAATAGTGCAATTTGCCAGACTGATCGGCTCATGGAGGCAATAACCATTGTCAATATATATAATTGATCAGTAATGCAAGTATTAACTTCGTAGAACATAATCTCGTCAAAATGGGTCTCCCTAGATTAAGGAAGCATTCGCATACATTCCAATTTCCATTCGATCTCATGTCTTTCTTCTTTCATACTCTCCCAATTTAACCCCTTAAACTTCCCTTGTAATCTTTTGATTACAGCGTGCCAATTAAAAAAAAAGTATAACTCATAAGCTCCACCCTCGGATTGCTTTTTTGTCAACTACATAATATTCAGACTACATATATATACTAGCCGAACCTCTCAATTCTAACTATATATGTACTCCTGAAACATGGTTTTTTTTTTTTTTTTTTTTCACCGGAGCGCTACGTACCCACAATGAATCGAATCTATGAAATGGTTTTACTCTCTGAAAACAGGATTTAGCTAGCTAGTCGATCGTAGAGATTCATGAACCCAATTACTATCTTTTGGAAAGCAATTAATTTAGTTTATCGGCAAAACAAAACCCATTAATGAAGTCCAATAATTAAGCAGTACGCCATTGTCATCCTAGCTAGTCCCTTTACTTAACAGACCAACCTCGACAGATCAAGAGAGAGCTAGCAATTAGGACTCCTAGAACAAACAACTATATATCTTTAAAATTACAAACCACATGCATGGCAAAGCAAACTAATTAAACTTCCACCAATCAGATCTCATATATATGCTGTCTCGAACAAATAGATCCGTATATAGACATGCTTAACAAAGGTCTACCTCCATTTCTTCTATTTGAGGAATACAGAAGATAGAAGAGGATAATACAAAGACTACGTACATATTGATGCTGAAACCGGAGAGACTATAAAAGACATTCATGCTTGAAGAGTATAAAAAAATTAATCACTGCGAACCCTGGGTATCTGTGTGAGAGAAAACCATCATTCCTTCACAGAGAGAGGAAAACCATCAGTCCCGCACAGAAGACCTATCATTCTAGACATCCATCGCACTAATTCCGCGTATAATTAGGTTCCCGTACTTATAGAAGCGGTGGAGATAGAACGGAGACCAAACAAGAAAGAACTATTCATTTGCAACCCACTAAAAAGTAAATTAATACATGTAGATCGCCTATCAGTCTCTCTTAAACAGACAGTACTGATCTACGGTTTTGTTACAGCACTACAATTATGAACAATAAGACAAAAAGGACATCATCACAACATGACACACATATAAGATGATAAACAAAGCCATATAGTATGCGCCCGTTTGATTCCGCTCATGCTGGGTGATTGTTTTGCGCACTTTGTTCTTCGCTTGAGGTATCGATGCTTGATCTGAGTTCGGCTTCCCAGATGGTATTGCCATGATTGATGGTCTGTGCAGAAGAAGAACAAACGAGGGGATGAAAATTGGGTTGTTGTTGTTGTTGATTCAAAAACATGCTGTCGTTAATCAAAGAATCGAGAAATGAAGAGAACGTATCCAGCTCGTTGCAGTTTTCAATATAATCTTCTTCATTTCCGCGTCGATAGCCACTTTGGATCCCCATCATACAATCATTCACAACCAGATCGTGACCTCCTTTCAGCTGGTTTGTATCACTTTGAATACCATTTGCTGTAGAGTTCCCACCAGTTTCTTCGAATACTACAGGAGTAGAGTAACGATTTGCTTTTGGTTTTGAAATTAATTCACGACCATGACCAACTTCAGGAGAATTAGGGTTAGGGTTTAGTGGCCTGTGGGTTCTTGGATCTATTCCTTGGCTGATGAGCTTCTTGCTGAGATGGGTATTCCAATAATTCTTAATCTCATTATCAGTTCTTCCCGGGATTCTTCCGGCTATCAAAGACCACCTGAGAGTCAAACCCCAAAGTAAGGAATGAAAATCCGACACGCTAGATCAAAACCTCAACTGAAGAGACACGGCCGGAGAGGGGGAGAGCACAGTGAAACCGAAAAGGCAAATAGATAAAGTAATAAAACATATAGAAAGAGAGAGAGGTTCCTAATAAACCGGTAGCTGACGGCCTAGACAATACCATAAAGGACAATATTTAGCCCTAAAATGATTGGAGTACCTATTGCCAAGTAACCGGTGAAGGCGAAGGATAAGATCTTCCTCATCAGGAGCAATATGTCCTCTCTTAACAGATGGCCGGAGATAATTCATCCATCGGAGCCGACAGCTCTTGCCACAACGGAGCAACCCCGCACGTTTCGGAAGGGTACGCCACCGTCCTTCGCCTTCTCTTTTGATGTACTTGGCTAAAATTTCATCCTCCTCTGGAGTCCAAGGCCCTCTCTTTATCCCCACTTTGCTACAACAGGGTGTAATCTTGCTTGCCCCTGATGATGGGTTCTTCATTTTTCTCTCCTTCTCAAAGCTCGGTTTTCGCCAGTACTGGATAATGGATAAAGAGAGAATTAGGTGCAAAGATAATATATGTTTTATAGCTACACATAAAGAGCAAGCCAGCCGCACTAAAATGGCAAAAAACAAAGAGAAAAATCAAAAAGTTACAGATAGCCAATCAAAGTGCAACACGTGGATAAACCTGCTTTTAAAGTTTCGTTTTGACTGCATGGGCGGCGCATTCGCTTAACTCTATCAGAGGCAGCTCGGCTCTTATATATTTTAATCAATGGTTAATTTTTTCCTAAGCTTATTTAGTAGCGCAGTTGTGAGTTGTCCAGGAAATTAAATTAATTTTTAAGTTTAATGGAAAATTGGAAAGAACATATTATTGAGGAATGAAAGAAAAAAAAAAAAATCACCGCCTAATGAATAACGTAAGGAATTATCCTCCATCTTCTGTGAGCAAGATGTGGCCGGCAGTTGCCAGAAAGAAAAAGAAAATCTGCAGAACTCTTCGATGGAAGTCAGCATGCCAAGTAGCTAGGTATCATCTCCGATAGCTCAGGCCCCTCACCTAGCGTGGCTAATTAACTTTGGACAAGTGCATTCGATCGCCACGGCCGACATCATGATCATTAACACTGTCATTTTCTCTTGTCTTCTTATTTGTAGATTTTCGAGTATATCGGTTAAAACTAAACTTCCTTAATTCTTAAGAAAGGAAAGTACTTCCTAGAACCTATACGACGTAATGCTCAGCTTGTCCCAAACGATCGAGTCACTGTTACATAATTAATAGTTTCGTCGATAGGACTGTTAAATCAAACTACAGGTTATTGTCATGAGTTGGACTAGATCTAAATTTGTTTTTATTTTTCTTCTTTTTTGCTTTCTCTTTAAAACCATTCGTTGGGTCGTATAGCTGAAATTAATAGCCTTTTGATCTTTTGGCAATTCAGGTCGTTTTTTCCTCCTGTCGCAGTTCTCTTGAAATAGCTCATGAGCTTGCAAGAGCTGGAAGTTGATAAAACCCCTTACAGTAACAGACAGCACTGCACGTACGAACGCTGATTGAACAACTGCAATTCTAGCGGCGCATATCGATCCGTTTGCTTTGTATTTTATTTGATTTCTTAGTTTTTACCCTGCAGTTTAATATGCTTCAACTAAAAGGAACCAATCGGAGCATGCACGTACAGGAAATGGCTATAAATACAGCAGGCCTCCACACCTGCCGCATCATTACAGCAGGCTGGCCAGCAGGGGTTTCCTTAATTATTTAAGACATGAAACATCGTACAGATATATATATATATATATATATATATATATATTTGATATATCGAATAATGTTTAAAAGCATTAATGACTATTAATGTATGTCTTTTAAATTAAACTTCCCTACTTGCCTAGAAAAAAACAAAAGGTCGACCCAATGCATTTTGCAAGATCATTTAACAGCAAATTTAATATACAGAAATTTCTTATGCTTTCCTCATAGTCACATATAGATATATAAATAGACTTAAGCTGTTAATATATGATTTAATTTAATTAATTCCATGAAATAAAAACATATCACTCTTAATTTGTACTTATATATATATATATATATATATATGACCAAATACACTTTTTATCCTTAAACTACCACGACTTTTGCACTTTGCACCATAAACTACCACTTTAATTACCCTTCATCCTTTAACTATTAATTTTAAACACTTTGCACATTTTGTTAAATTTTTAGACACTTTACACCCTCCAATTACTAATGTTAGACACTTTGCATTTTCCGTTCGACAACAATATCCTTGAAAATTTAATGAATTGACAACAATACCTTTAATATATGCAAAGTGGGTCAAGGACATCATCATCATTTTAGTTTAAAAATTTGACAGTGGGTGCAAAGTATCTAAGATTGGTAGTAAGAGGGTGAAATGTAATAAAAGTAGTAGTTTAGAGTATAAAGGGTAAAACCTATAGTAATTTGTGGGTAAAAAATATATTTACTCGGCTTGTATAATATATATACACATCCAAGGTTACACCCCAATACGTGATATATGATTCTTCTGCTTTACTTTTCGTACTTTGGCATAAACTTTAGAGGACTCGTCCGACATTAATTAGTGAGGAATTTTGATTTTTTTTATATTAGTAATGAAGGGGACCAAAAAGAAGAAAATACAAATGGCACCAGAAAAGAGCACCATAAAAAGATCAAGAAGAAAAAATCAGTATGCATTAATTCTCCTGATAAGCAAATTAACTTAACGCCAATACACCTGCCGAAATGGTCCAAATCACTCCAAGTCTTGCTTAAACTTGATCGGTGTTATGCAGGGAGGACAAATTATTGCATGTAGATATTGCTTATCAAATGATCAATGCTGCGAAGCTTTTGGTCTTGTAACAAATTAAAAGCTGATGGCTAATAACAAGTGTTCTCACCCTGTATGGGACTTCGGCCAAGTTATATAATTATTTCATAAATAGCTTGAGCTAAAGATCGACGTTTTATAGCGCCCATGAAAAAATATAGATGTGACAACTATAGAGAGATTCACAATCAAGAAACACTACAACAAAAAGAGTCTATAATGACCAAAAGCTTTTTGACCCTATTGCGTTGGTCACTATAAGTCGGATTTTAGTGACTAAAAAATATTTATCGTCATCATACTGTTTATGGTCACAAAATTTTTTTTGGTCAATTAGAATGGTTATAAATAGTCGTAATATCCACTACTTTACTTTACTATATTCTATTGTCCAATTTTGTAGTCTTAAATACTCTGACTATTTTGTGACCACATTTAGCTAATTATCCACCAAAAAAATTGGTCAAAACTGGAATTTTATATTTCAACCAAAATTCCCGTCAAACACTTCGTAGCTTAATTACTTTCAATGACGACCGATTCTCCATAGTCACAAGTGAGTAAAAGTAGATATTCAATTTTTTTTTTTTGGGTTGGCCTAATTAAAAAGAGCCTATAGTGACCAAATTATTTTTTAACCATATTGAGTTGCTCATCATAAATCCGGGTGCAGTGACAAAAAAATATTTCTTGTCATCATGTTGTTTGTGGTCACGAATTTTTTTATGGTCCATAAGAATGGTCATAAAAATTCGCAATTTCCACCACTTTACTTTATTCTATTGCCCAATTTTGTAGTCTCAAATTCTCTGACTATTTTGTGACAACATTTAGCTAATTATCCACTAAAAAATTGGTCAAAACTTGAATTTTATATTTCAACCAAAATTCTCGTCAAACACTACGTAGCTTGATTCAATTCAATGACGACCGATTCTCCATATATAGTCACAACTAACTAAAAGTAGATATTCAATGATTCTTTTTTTTTGGGTTGGCCTAATTAAAAAGAGCCTATAGTGACCAAAATATTTTTTAACCATATTGAGTTGCTCATCATAAATCGGGGTGCAGTGACAAAAAAATATTTCTCGTCATCATGTTGTTTGTGGTCACGAATTTTTTTATGGTCAATGAGAATGGTCATAAAAACTCGCAATTTCCACCACTTTACTTTATTCTATTGTCCAATTTTGTAGTCTCAAATACTCTGACTATTTTGTGACGGCATTTAGCTACTTATCCACCAAAACATTGGTCAAAACTTGAATTTTATATTTCAACCAAAATTCTCTTCAAACACTTCATAGCTTGATTACATTCAATGACGACTGATTTTCCATTGTCACAAGTCACTAAAAGTAGACATTCAATAGATTATTTTTTTGGGTCAGCCTAATTTAAAAGAGCCTATAGTGACTAATTTTTTTTTTAACCATATTACGTTGGTCACCATAAATTAGGGTGCAGTGACCAAAAAATATTTCTCGTCATTATGTTGTTTGTGGTCACTAATTTTTTTATGGTCAATGAGAATGGTCATAAAAACTCGTAATTTTCACCACTTTAATCTATTCTATTGTCCAATTTTGCAGTCTCAAATGCTCTGACTATTTTGTGACAGCATTTAGCTAATTATCCACCAAAAAATTGGTCAAAACTTGAATTTTATATTTCAACCAAAATTCTTGTCAAACACTTTGTAGCTTGATTACATTCAATGACGACCAATTCTCCATTGTCACAAGTGACTAGAAGTAGACATTCAATAGATTATTTTTTTTTTGGGTTGGCCTAATTAAAAAGAGCCTATGGTGACTATTTTGTTTTAACCATATTGCGTTGGTCACCATAAATCAAGGTGCAGTGACTAAAAAATATTTCTCGTCATCATATTGTTTGTGATCATGAATTTTTTTATGGTCAATAAGAATGGTCATAAAAACTCGCAATTTCCACCACTTTACTCTATTCTATTGTCCAATTTTGTAGTCTCAAATACTTTGACTATTTTGTGACGGCATTTAGCTAATTATCCACAAAAAAATTGGTTAAAACTTGAATTTTATATTTCAACAAAAATTCTCGTCAAACACTTCGTAGCTCGATTACATTTATTGACGACTGATTCTCCTTTATCACAAGTGACTAAAAGTAGACATTCCATGGGTTATTATTTTTTGGGTCGGTCTCATTAAAAAGAGCTTATAGTGACCAAGATCCTTTTGACCATAATACGATTTTAGCTTTTTTCAGGTCAAGGTCTGGTTTTGATAAACGAACCCGAAAAAAAAATCTTGTTAGTGTTCGTGTTTCTAGCCAGAAACCAAAACATTCAAAGGAATCGACCCATTTTTTACTCTCTAGAAAACTTTATTTTATTTTAAATAAATAGTTAAAAATTAAGTTTATTAATCCTATAAAAAGAGAAATAGTAAGAATTTTTAATTGAAAACTCACATAAAAATTCTCTCTCTAAAATTGCTAGGCAAACTTGCCTCCAATAATTTTTTTTATCAATTACATAAATGTGAAAAAATTAAATTCAAGACTTGTCCAAAACAAATACATAACGGTGAACATCTAGTCATCACTATCTTCTCCATCATCAGATGATGGATCTATGTCATGTGTTGTTATGTGATCTTCATCTTCCGAAGCATTGTCAAGGTCAATTTCATCGTCAAAATCCATGCTAGTGTGCCAGTCACCCGCATTGGCCACAAAGTCGGTTACTTCAGCAGGGATGTCATCTCGGTATAGAGGTATTTCTTCGTTGATGGACTCATCAATGGATGGAAGATCGCCTAAACAATGGTTCTTCTGCAAGATATCGGTTTCGTTGGCTTGATCTTCATCTTCTTCCAAAGTAGACATGTTATTGGTGGATGATGATGCTGCAAGATATCCTCTTGGTAAGGCGGCCTGCACCACATGCCAATTGCCTTTACCTATAATTTTGGTGTCCTTCAAGTAGAATACCTGCATTGCTTGGGTGGCTAGGATGAATGGATCTAACTTGTACCAAGTTTAAGAAAAATTGACTAATGTGAAATGCTCCTTATAGATGACTCCCTTATTTCTACCCTTAACACCAAGGTCCCACCAATCACATTTGAACATAAAAACATTATGATCCCCCATAAATCGAACCTTGATGATATCCACAAGCACACCAAAGTAGTTGATTGGGTTACCATTGTGGAAGCTCACGACTGAGACACCGCTGTTTTGGGTTCGTCTATATAAATCAAAGTTGTTTTCGTGTGGAACCTTGATCAATTTATAACACAACGAGTATAAGATTCAACACGCTGGTCAGGCCCACACGCCAAGGCGTATAATCCTTCAGATAGAGAGACACCTTCAGCATGCTGAGCCTTCACCTACAAAAAAATAAAAAAAAGTGCATTGATGAGATGTTTCCAAAAATCGAGAACTGTAGTTGTATATGTTAAACTACAAAAATGGAAAAGAGTGTACAACATTTGTTGTTAGCAAAAAAAAAAATAAAATTCTACCATTTATAACACTTACACGACGTTTGAACCATGTAGAAAATTCTAATTCTTGCCTTTGAGTAACATTTAATGACGATGCTCTCATAATCTCGTTCAAGTGCTCTCTATAAAATAACCAAAGGGGTAAACATAAGTGACAAATTTCAAGCAAATAGTATACAAGTAGAGTATATTAAATTATATAGCAATATATGAAAAAAATAACAAGGAAATAAGAATCTCACGCTCTCAAAGCTGCAATTTCATCATAATTATTGAGGATATATCAATGAGCTTTGAGGAAAACTTGTTCGTCCAAACGGTGCGTATTTGCCTTTCCCAAAGGACATAGAATGCTTGAGAAAACTGAAAGTCGACTAGAATTGTAAATTGGCTTGTAACGGGGTTATGATTATGATTACGAATGTCTGATTCAATCTCACACTCTGCAAGGTAATTGGAACAATAGGTCAAGCATTCAAGGAGGATGTAAGCCTCAGCAATGGAACCCTCAGCACGTGCTTTATTTTTCACCATACGCTTTAGCGTTCCAAGGTATCTCTCACAGGAGTACATCCAATGGCCTTGCATAGGACCACCAAGTAATAGTTCACGTGGCAAGTGAACTGGAAGATGTACCATAATTGTAAAAAAAGATGGAGGAAATATAGTCTCCATCTTGCAGAGGATCTTAACTATGTCTTCCTGTAGGCATTCAGCCATGTCCACACTTATGGTTCTGGTGTACAATGCTCTGAAGAACATGCATAGCTCAATGATAATTGTACTAACCTTATTTGGAAGCAAACCATGTACCGCTATAGGTATCAATCTTTGCATTAATGTGTGACAGTCATGAATCTTTAGACCACTAAGCTTACACTCGTTGAGGTTAACACAACTTGAAATGTTGGAAGAAAAGCCATCTGGAAACTTTACCGTGTTAAACCAAGTGCAAAATGCCTTTTTCTCCGGCCTTGACAATGTAAAGCAAGATGGAGGCATCGATGAAACACCGTTAGGGCCCATTTGAAGATGAAGATTATTCCGTATACCCTTTGTGAATAAATCTTTCCTTGACTTTAGAGTGTCCTTGGTTTACTTGCCACACCATGTATTGTTGAAATGAGATTGTCACATATGTTTTTCTCAATATGCATTACATCCAAACAATGACGTAACTTGTTGGATGACCAATAAGGCAAAGAGAAGAATATGCTTTTTTTAGTCCAATTCCGATCTAGCTCTGTACGTGGTCTTTTTTCTTGATGATAACTGCTTTCCAAACTCAATGTTACTAATCGTGATTAACTGTTGCAAAATGTTGTCACTATCAAACATAGGGGGTGCATCCCTTAATTCCCTAGTGCCATCAAATGGTGTCCTTTGATGTCGCATCTTATGACCTAATGGAAGGAATCGTCTGTGACCCATGTAACATAATTTCTTACTGTATTTCAACCATTTGCTATCAGTGTTCTCATTGCAACATGGACAAGCTAGTTTTCCCTTCGTACTCCAACCAGACAAATTGGCATATGCTGGAAAGTCATTTACGGTCTACATTAAAGCAGCATGCAATTGGAACATTTCAGATCTAGATGAATCCCACGTGGCGACACCATTGGTCCAAAGGTCATTAAGATTGTCAATCAAAGGTAGTAGATATACATCAATATCATTGCCAGGTGCCTTAGGACCGGGAATGATAAGCGACATCATGAAGAATTTGTTGTCCATGCACTTCCAAAGGGGCAAATTGTATGGCATGAGGAAGATCGGCCAAGTTCTATGAGAAACACTCATGTTTGAGAAAGGGTTGAAGCCATCACTAAAGAGCCCAAGTCGAATATTGCGACTTTCCCTAGCAAACCACTCATGTTTTCTATCAAAGTCCTTCCATGCCTCCCCGTCGGCGGGATGTTCCAATACAGGGCCTTCAGGACGCTGTCGCTCGTGATGCCATCTCATTTCAGTTGCAGTGGATTTGAACATAAACAACCACTTCAACCTCGGTTTCAATGGGAAGTAGGTAAGCACCTTGTGGGGTATCTTGCTTGATTTGGCACGGTTATTTGACTACCTTGGCTCGCCGCATGTTGGACAATTTCCTAAGTTGGCATTTTCCTTCCAAAATAGAACACAATCATTTCTACAAGCTTCAATCTTTGTGTAACTGAAACCCATACCTCGGAGCAAAGCTTTTGCCTCGTATGTTGAACTAGGTAGTAAATCACCTCCTGGAAGTAACTTCTTCAAAAATCTAAGCCACTTTTTCACGGACTTGTTACTCCAATTAAAACGCATCTTGTAATGCAACAATCTTACTGTGAAGGCGAACTTGGTATAACGTTGGCAACCAGGATAAACCGGTTTGTGTGCGTCCTCACAAAGCTTTTCAAATGCACGGGGATCACAATCGTAGTTTTTAGCACAACCTCCTGTGACCGGATCGTCGTGGGTGTCATCACCGAAGTTCCCTAGCAGCACATCATTGAGCATCTCATCGAAGTTATCATCGTCATCTTCGTCGTTTAAATTGCCTTCTTGATTCTGGCCATACTCTTCATTGTCACTATCATATGGCAAACCAAACTCATCTGACTTAGTCTCACTGTGGAATATCCACATGGTGTAATTTTGATCGAAACCATTCTCCCATATATGGTCTTCAACAATGGCAATATCATCGAAGACGATGTTTTTACAATTAATACATGGGCATTGAACTCTGTTCAGTCTATCTTTATGTTTAGCAGCCATACTAATGAATATCTTCAGACCATTTTTGAAATCACTCCCATGATCAGTACTTCTCATCCATGACTTGTCCATGATAAACTAGTGTTACAAATACAGAACATATCAATATAGCCAGTTTAATTTTTCTGATCAAGTATTAGTTATTTCCTCCATCATTTTAAAAAAATTATCTTGCCAAGTAAACTATTTTAACAACTGTGAGATTCAGTTTATATTGAATCTTAATTTAAAACATAAACAAATCAATATAACAACAGATTTAGTTTCTTAAATGAAAAGTTCAAAAAATTACAGATTCAAGTTACTTCATCATTGACTAAATAACTACGTCTAACAAGTTTTGCAACAAACACAAAGAAGTTTAAGTTAGATATCCCTCTTGTCCATAAGGGCTAATAACAACTATATGAAATACCAAAAACACACACACACACACACACACACACACAAGGGTGCATCTGGCTTGCGATATAAAGGTAATAACATCTTCCTTGAAAGTCTGATCAATTATATTATTTTTAAATGCCTTAATTCCAAATTATATTACTTTGGTGACTTTCTTTTTCTAAAAAACATCCTTCTGTTACCCCTTCTTTTATTTTTCTTGGCTTTTTTTTAAAAAAAAAAAGAAAATAGTATCTTTCTTTTAATTATTCGTAGTAATTGATATATGTTCTTGCTTTGATATAGGGTTTAATTAAGATCACATCTTAAGTTTTTTGAGGTGCAGAACTTAAAAACTGACTTGTTTTTTATGTTAGTTTTTAAAATCTAGATGAACAGATTTTTCCTAGTGCAAAATCAAGAGATCATTAAAAAGATGAGAGAACAGCTAGGTGTATGCATGTGACACGATCAGAAACCCACAGAACTTCGTTTGACGTTGGTGGGCTAGACTATAGAGCGCGATGGTTTTATTTATGTCGCACAACATTGGTGTCTTTAAAAAATGACAGCAAATAAAACAAAAAATATGCTATATGGAAACTGACAGATAATATGGTTTAAAGAATCCTGTTTAGATTATAGGCAAAAAATCCATTAGACTAGGCCTCTTATTTCCAATCAAACATTACATGAAGAAAACAAAAATTTTATAGGGCTTACCGTTGAACAAGAGAAGCTTTAGAGCTCACTGGCTTTGACCCCTGTATACAAATTGTAGAACCTTTCTTTCATGTCTAACACGCTTTGAACATATTATAGGTGTAAACCCAACCTGATAATTTGGGAGAACACAAAGAAATACACTCAGTTACTTTAAAAATAAACTCAGTACATGATTGCAAAGTTTGCATTTCTCATTATATCAGTAGGGCCATATGATAGAGCAATCATAACAGATGAGTTGCAAAGATCTTGTGTTTGGGAAAGCACTAGAAACACCCAAAAATAGAGAAACAATCCAATCAGTACTGTACCAGCAAAGTAACCTGATAATACCTTGAAGTAGACAGTATTACAAAATTGGGTGATGCAGTTGAGCTTTGAAGTTGAAGAACTCTAAACTATTTTGCCAACGGTCAAAAAATTGTTTGCTTGCGGCCTAATTCTTGACCTGCCATCCCCTCCCTTAGTACTCTATCGAAGAATTCTTCCAAGGTGTCTTTCCCATAGCTTCGTGTGAGATACTGGAGATGACTAGTACAAAAATAATTTAATTTTAGTAAAAAAAATAGTTTATTGACCACTTTGGGATTGTCAATAAAATGTATTGGTAACGTGAATCAATCCGCCAATAAAAATAAATATATACCACCTAATATTGTAAAAAAAAGGATTAATCCAACCATTGTAAATTCGTCCCTTAAAGTAATATATGACCATTTTTGCATGGTAGGGAAAAAAATTTACGAACTAAGAACGACTGACAATGCAAATTATTTAATGACCAGTAACAGTTGGTAATGAAAAATTACCAACTACCAGATTCAATTTGCAACGCAAAGTTAGTTATTATCTATTTCGTAGTGGTAAGAACGGGTTTAATTTCAACGCATGGATAACATGGTAGAAAATTAATCATTACTGACATGAATATACAATCGTCATCAAGAGTCATACGGGGACCATTTCATTTTTGTAACTAAATGGAATTGTTTGATCAAATAATAAATGGTCATAATCGTATTGGTGTAACCATTTAGAAAATCTTAGAAAAAGAATTTATAGACACTAAACGAACAAAGTCAACAATTTGTTTAAAGGACGAAACAATAGTGCTCATGACAAAATTGTTAGTAACTATTTCAAAATTGTCATGTGAAACTAAAATAGAATGAGATTATTCGACTGTTAATGGTGACCGCATAAGACGATTGGACCGAACGTTATTAGTGGTGACCATATGATGCTAGTAGCTACTATTCACATAATGATGAGGAAAAAAAATTGTAAGAGTGACCACGTAAGACGAGTGGACAGAACGTTGTTAGGGGTGACCAAATGTATGTTATGGCAACTATTCACACATTGACGACATTAGCTCTAAAAAAAATGTCCAATGACAAAAGATTTTGTTGTTTAGGTGACCACTTTCTTTGTGAGAAATCAAGCAAATACCGATGATGTCATTTCGGGTCCATACAAACTTCTCTAGACGGAGAAAAAATTACCAACGTTTGACCACTAAATTTGGTCCACCTATTAACTGTAACAACTAGAAAGGGGTTTTAAGTGACCCTTGTTCTGGTCATTATAAGCACTTTTTGTGGTGGTGAAAGATATCCTGAACTTTCATTAAAGCATATGCATGGAGATCATCTCTCCTTTTGTCCTCGACAATATTGACCCTTCATGAAAATTGAAATGGAGCTTGCCGAGGAGAAAAGGTTGTAGTTGTAAGAATAATGCCCTAAAAATTATTTGTCTAAATAATTTTTATTTGAATGCCACGTGTTTATATATATCATATTGGGTAATATGTTGTGACATAAGATGTTACGCGGTTATTATTGAGTGACATTGTAGAAAAGTCATGCCAATAATTAATGAATCAAAGGCGGGGAGTATGACTTTTCGTTCCTTGTACACTTGATGTTTTGTTCTAGACCAAGGTACATATTTATATATAATAGGTCTATGCTTGTCATGTCTCTATTACATAGGATGATGTACTTAGTTATCGAGTTGGTGACTTGCAAACGAGTGGGTGTAATGTAAGAGTACATGCACTAAACGGATCAAATATGGATACTTTTGGAAGTGATCATTGATGTTGAGAAAGTATTCAACACAATTTGTTTATATTATCCTTAGACCTGATAGGTTTGTGCAGATTTGTTTATTGTGTACTTGTACTCTGACCGAGTAATTTGGTGATGATCTTTCTAGGTCAAATATTCCAGACAACGTCGGGTCTTGTATGTGATGAATGAGTTTGCTTTGCATAAATGCTCAACAAGGAATCTACCAATCTTTTTGTGAAATAGTATATATGTATAGGGTTGGACTCGAGAAAAAAAAATCTCTGGCCAGAGGAATTTTGTGAAAATATTTTTTGAAATATATATATATATTTGTGAAATTTTTTTCAAAACAATTTGAAAGTCTAACGAGTTACAGGTTATAAAATTAAGAATTATATGAGCTAGGATTTTATCAATGATAATATTCCGGTCCTATTAGCTCATATGGAATATAATGTGGTGGAAGGATAAATAAACGAATAATTGTTAGCAAAAATGATTTCACAAATCAATTTCAAATTCTCGGGGTGAATTGTAATATGTTGATGGACATGATTACAATTAGTAGAAGCCTAAAATCGAAATTAAAGAATATAAGGGAGTTAATGGAAAAATAGTTTTTATATATGATTCTACGGCCGAGATCTGCGATCTCTAACGATCTCACGCATTATTATAACTAGGTGATAGTCCTTAAAGTCTACCATAAGTGCATGGGTCGTGATAAGTAAAATATGGCAAAAAGAGTATCGTTTCCACAAGGAGGAGATTCAAGTACCAATTTATAAAATTTCCTATATTATTTAGACAATCCCAAATTGATGTGAAAGATTGTAAATTCTTAACTTGAAAAATCAAATATTAAAGATTTATAGGGCTTGGATTTTATCAATTGAATTCTTGCAATGAGTTTAAATATGATTGCTTGCATTAATATTTTGTTAATCACAATGACCGAATTCTTTTTTATGTGATATCCTCTTTCAAGGTATAACACCTATACCTATATTAATTCTATGTTTACTTTCATGATCACAGAAATTAATAAAGATTCATTATGCTATGTGGAATTATTGGATATAGGTCACAAGATTGTGTATTTATTTCTAAATTACACTACTGAGGTTTGATGAATTCACGAACTAATATTAAACTTCAACTTTTGTTACTTCATTCAATGTCTTAAGCATGTAATTCATGGCCAGTAAATTGCAAGAATGAAAACCGAAATCATCAAATTGCAATTAACAAATTATATTCATTACATCTATATTCAAATCATATCAAAAATTCAATGACTATGTCCTAGCCCTAGAATAAGAAAACTAGCAAATCATAACTGATAAAACAATCCAATTACTTTTCAAAGAAAAATTCGAATTTAACATCCTTAATAATAATTCAAAAGCTAAAAACTAGAGAAAGAAGAAAAATTCTAAAATTGCAGAAATTCTTAGCTATGATGACGTTCCTCCTCTAAATATCTTCTCCTCTTCTTCTGCGTAAAATTCATTAAACTTAAGAAGTAGAATCCACAGAAAGTAGCATCGATCACAGAGTTTTAATGCGTAAAAAATATTATTCACTGAAAATAAAAACTCAAGAATTTTGGCTATGTTTGGTTTGGTTTTGAAAATATTTTTTGTGTTTTTTTTTGGAGGTAGTGTAGATTCTCTTATGATTGGTGAAAAATTTGTTAAAAGTTCTTAGAGTTTGTAAAAAGTTATTGAATTTTATAAAAAGGTATTGGAATTGATGAAAAAGTGATTCTGGAAAATTTTTGAAAACTTTTTGAGACCAAACCAAACATAGCTTTCTAAAGACCCCTCACATCCTCTGCCCTTTAAAGGTTCAGCACACATTTTTGAAAAGCTAAGTCAAATCATTTCATACACACCAAAATCTTAGATATGCTTTTCAATTTTTTAAATCAATTATCTTTTCGAATTTTAAAATAAGATCTGATCTTTTCAAAATTCAAAAAAAAATTTGTTATTCAATTTTTAAATCAATCATATTTTCATATTTCGAAACAAAATGTCTTTTAAATTTTTAAAACAAATTTGCTTATCAATTTTGAAAATAGATTTGAAATCAGAAATTCTAGGTTGATTTATTACGCGAATTCCAGCTGGATTTAGAGCATAAAAAAGACATAATTTGGAGTTTGATCCTTTACGAACTGTTTAGATCTCGTTCTCAGCTTTCCAACACATCTGAGTTTATATTTTTAGGACTTCTAGAACACCAGATAGACATCAAAAACCGAAATAGTGTCTGGGCTGCAGTAAACTTCTGGACAGATTCGGACTTCTCCCTTTTTTTGTAGATTTTGAATTTCAAAATGGCAGAACTGGATTTTGGACTCTTCATAAAAATTTTAGCTCTACATCTTAGCTTTCTAACAAGCAAAACAAAACCTAAATCCGAGATCTTTAGCTCTAGTTAGAATCCAAAACCGAATAGTGTTCTTTTTTTTACTGGACTAGTTCAACTAGGATTTGCTCTGTTGGCTTAGCCCAAATTTTTCTCTTCCCATAAGCTCAATTTCAACCTTATTGAATACTTAAATACCTACAAACACCAAGAATTCCTAGGAATTAAATAAACGTAAAAGAAACTTAAAATTCTAGACAAATGAGCTATGAAACATAGAAAACACTCTGAATCAAAACAATTACTATTACGAAAATGTGTGATATAAATTCTCACATCACTAGGGTTTCATATATATGGATAGCTATGAGATAGTCTATTCTAATGGACTAATTTTTAGTTTGAGAATTGGCCATCAGGACTCAAAAAACTCTACATAGTTGTGAGCGTGGAGAGGAAGGAGGCAGAACATTTGGACTGCTATTGTGAATTCTCAAGATTGTGAGATCGACAAGAACCTGAAGATTATTGAAGAATTCTCAGGATCAACAAAGAAAATTGGTAAGTTAATTTTCTGCAGTAGTAACTTTCAGCAGTTACTACAACAAGATTTTTTTTTTGTTGAGAAAAATCAACTTTCTATCCCAATAGACCTTTTGGGATGATCGCCTAGTTATCATTTCCCATAGCTCAGGCCCCACACCTAGCGTGGCTAATTAACTTTGGACAAGTACATTCGATCGGCACGGCCTAGTACATCATGATCATTAACACTGTCATTTTCTCTTGTCTTCTTATTTGTAGATTTTCGAGTATATCAGTTAGGGCTGCACAGAATCGGACTAGACCGCAAAATCGGACCGGACTGGGCTGGATTTGTGGTCTTAGTGGTCCAAATCCGATCCGGTTCGGATAGCATTTAAAAATTCGATTTTATCAGGTCCGGTCCGGTCCAGGCCATTTGGGATCTGGTTTGGACCGGATCGGACCGCATTTATTAATTTAAATAATAAATATTTTTTTAATTTTTTAATACAAATTTTAAACTTAAAAAATAAAAACCCTAAGTCAAAATTATGCATTTTGACGCCCACCCTAGTCCCTTGAGTCCCTTCCGGCCTACCCCCTTTGAAATTAAGTTCTCCCTTTCCCTTGATACACAAAAAAAAAAAAACTTATTAAAAAAATAAAAATTTAAGGAAAAAAACCAGTTTGGACCATTTAAGTGGTCCGATCCTTCATTTTAGGTACAACCGAAAATTCGGTCTGACAAGATTCCGGTCCAAAAACTGGACCGAATTTTCAGTTGTGCAGCCCTAATTATCGGATAAAACTTAACTTTCGGACCGAATTTTCAGTCCAAAAATCGGTCCGAATTTCCAGTTGTGCAACCCTAATTATCAGATAAAACTTAAATTCCTTAATCCTTAAGAAAGGAAAGTTCCTCCGAGAACCTATTCGTAATGCTCGCCTTGTCCCAAACGAGTCACTGTTACATAATTAATAGTTACAGAGAACAGATAATTTGGAACCGGTACTGTTAAATCAAACTGCAGTTTATTTATGTCATCATGAGTTTGACTCTCAATTTGTCTTTTTTTTTTTCTTCGTTTTTCCTTTCTCTTTAAAACCATTAATTCGTTGGGTCGTAGAGCCGAAATTAATAGCCTTTTGATCTTTTGGCAATTCTGGTTGTTCTTTCCTCCTGTTGCAGACTTGCAGTTCTCGTGAAATAGCTCTTTTAAGAGCATATGGAAGTTGATAAAACCCCCTACTTACAGTAACTGGCAGTACTACACGTACGTACGCTGATTGAACAACTGCAAGTCTAGCTGCATATCGATCGGTTTGCTTTGTAGTTTATTGGATTTCTTAGTTTTTTCCTTGCAGTTTAGATATGCGTCAACTAAAAGGAACCAATCGAAGCATGCACACGTACAGGAGATGCATATAAATACAGCAGGGTTTCCTTAATTTGCTAAGACACGAGACATAATGCATCATATATATATATATATATAAATGTTTTGATATATCGAATAACGTGAAAAAGCAATGACTATTAATGTATATCTATCTTTTATGTTGACCCAATTCATTTTAACAGCAAGTTTAATATATAGAAATTTCTTATACTTTCCTCACAGTCATAGATAATATTAAATAGACATATCAATCTTAAGCCATATATATAGACAATCCAAGGTTACACCCCTCTATATGTCACATGATTCTTCTGCTTTACGTTTCGTACTTTGGCATAAACTTAGATCGAGGACTCGTCCGACATTAATTAGCAAGGAATTTTTTTTGTTATTGATAAGGAAATGAAGCGGACCAAAAAGAAGAAAATACAAATGGGATGGATAGGGACTGTCCCAACGGGTGTCCCAATATCCAAGTACTCCTAAAAGGTTTTTTGGGATGGAATCTAAAAAGTAGTTTTTTGGGACAGAATTTTTTTTTGTCCAGAAAAGAATATACCTTTTGGACGGACGAAACCATCCCGAAAGACGTCACTTGACATCATGGAATATTTTTCTCATCTCAAAAAGTAACATTTGAATGACATCAAATGATAGCAATTGCTTGTTCATCCAAAAAAAAAAAAGATAGCAAGTGCTATATTTTTTTGCAACGGAAAGAAATTTTGTCCCAAAAACCGTTGATTGTTCGAACATATCACCATTTAGACGGGTACGTGTTTTCTATTATGTTCTGTCGGAACGGAAATTAAAAGTTCAACGCTTTATTATTTGATACCGTTCTTTTCTATTAAAACATTCGTTGACAATCTCATTCTTTACTTTCGAATTCATTTGAACAATTACAGGTCAAAATGTTCTTTACAATTCGAACATTGTGAGAGAGACGGTTCGTTATCGTTCTATATAGTTTGAATGCGAAGATTGGATCCGTACGATCTTGATTGAACGATAATATTGGTGGGCATTTGAACCTATTGTATGATGTGGGAACAGGTTATATATTTTTTATTTTAAAAAACAAATAAATACAAATTTTTATAATAAACAATTATACATATAATGAAGTAGCTTGTGCTAAATTAGAAGACATCAATGTTAATATTAAAAAAATGGTATTAAAATTAATATCCAAAAAGTAACGAAATGAATATGCACTAATCGTCATTAGAGTCGTTTGATGATGCTATAATAGAATTTAGAGCTATTTGAGCATTGGATTTCATTACGAGGATAGATATTTTGGTTGCAAGAGAGGCCTTAAGTCGTCTCTTGCAACTAGAACCTGGATCCTCGTTTATCCTTCTAATGCTCCAATATTTCTTAATTTTGGTTACAACATTCATCTTAGTCTTGTTATCACACCAATGTTAGTCACTTTCTTGGGTAAGGGTGCTACTTGGACATGTCGGAAGTAGAATTTGGCAATCCATCATCCAGTCCGCTAACTAGAGGGTGTCTAAGAAAAAAGTCATCTGCCCATGGTAGCAATCGTGGCAAAAAGCCTTCAAAACTGTCACAGAAGGTCTTCCTCCATGGAAAGACATCGTCAAGGTCTAGTGGCCATTGCATAATCGTGGCAGACTTTTGCTGATGACAATGCTTTTTGTTGACACCGTTCAAGTTGCGTCCACCATGGAAGGCGGTGGGGGAAGGCTTCGATCTTCGTCGTGGTTGGTTGGACTGCTGGTCACGGTAGCCCTTAGCTGATGATGACCACGTCGTCAAGAGAGGTGAGTCTTTGCCCCCAACAACAACAGGAGGTTGATGGTGGAGAAAATTGATGCCCACGACTCTTGTTGTTGTAATTGAATTTCTTGAGAATTTCCAATTGGCTTTTCAGTCAAACTTGGGTGCAATTGGTTGCATTTCGGTCAAAGAGCATTTGAAATTGATTAGAAGCATTCTATAACTTTTTAATAGTTTTCTCATTTTAGTGCAATCCATCCGTGTTCAATCATTTTTCTTAATTTCATTCTAGTGCAATTTTATTTTTTTCTTGAGTTTCTGCAATTTATTTATTTCCATTTGCCTCATTGCATTCCTCCATTACTTCTCATTATTTCATAGATATGAAGAAACATATGGAGATGCACTAATAACAGAGTAATATCCATGTATATATTCATATCATATTCACATGACAGATCTTCATCAAATTTATATATCTGAAAAACTAAAATTTAGCTGCAATTCAAAAACTATGAATGTCCTAATCCTATTGAACTCCTTGAGCACTTGACCTTGTATATTCAAAACATCATTTGCTTTATTCACAAAAAATATTTATTAAACCTTGTAGTCTTACACATCATAGATGAACAAAGACTTTAAATTCATCTCAAATTAGGTCTTTGTAACCAATACAGCATCCCCTACACAACATTTAAAGAGCATAAGCATGGTGAGTTTGAATCTCTTAAAATGCCTAAAATCCAAGGTCAATATCCCACAAACCAACAACAATTCCCAAATATAACAACAACTAAGTCCAAATCAACAAAAATAATATTTTTTTTTTCCATTCTACAATGGTAACAAGTCATAACTAAGCACAACCATAATCAGAGTTAATTTCTTTGTCACATAAGTCTCTCTTATTGTCGACAATCTAAAGCAAAATATAAACTGGTGTCAAAACATGAATAGAAAAGGAAAAGAAAAGAAATATTAGCTATAGCTACATGCCAAAACATAACCTTACCATGTTCAATTAAACAAACTTCAGCGTTCTTGCTCTCTCATATTTCTGTATATGCTGCATTAGTCAAAGAATACCTCTATGGAAATATGTTCGAGGGAGTTAATGATCACCAACTAGCATATGAGAATCTAAAACTTGCATTATGAGCGTGTTTGGTAATTAGAAGCATGGTGCATGGTGACAACACATAACAATGAATTGCAAAAGTTAACCATTTAGTCACAATGCCCACTATAGCTTGCCTTTAAATCATACCTTTCAAAAAGACTAAATTGCTTAAGCCTAGGGGTCTAAATCTTGAGGCAAGACCTGATCTCCTTCAATGCTCATTTAGGATCCAAGTAGTTTGTCCATCTTTTCACCAAATGATCCAAACGGTGCCTTCAAACCTTGCATGTGTCCCCAGAACTCATTGTATTTCTCCTTATATACTACTGTCTCACTTTTATACTATTCTACTTGTTCAGTGAGGTAGGTGACATGGGATGAGCGGGAGGTCGGAGATGGCTTCAAGATGGCGGAATTCCCCAATCCCTTGACGTGTCTAGCTTTGTGACCAGCACTTCATGAAACACTTGCTTTGCCACCTCCAAGTCAACCTTTTCGAGGTCTCGAAATTAAAATAACCTCATCTCATCATCTCTTCCTACACAATGTGGTGGCAAAAAATAAATTAGAAGCCTACTATTCAAGCCTAACATCTGTAGCTAATAATATAACACATGTTGTCTACTTGCATAGAGTTATTAACATAATTTACTAAACAAAGAGTTGTTATTTTCACAGCTTCACACTATACTACTTGGCACTATGACTAATGTACATTTGATGGGCGAACACAACATATTCCAAGGTGATAGCAAACCGTTCAACCCATTTAGCCTCCTAGTTTAATGGAAAGTCAAAATAACACCTATAAAAACAAAAAACACATGCATGCACACATAATTTATAAGTTATGTAGTTTAATTTGACTGATTAAACATGAAGAAAAAGTGCAATTGTACATCATAGCAATTAAAAAAGTGTTATTGAAGATCAAACTCCAAAACCCAGCCATAATGCTAAGTGGTACTTACATATGTGGCATCTGCCATCTCATTGATCAATTTCTCATCCAATCTCCGTGTGTGGGATTATTTGTAGAATTCGATCAGATTTTCCTTGCTTTTAGTTTGTATGTTTCGAAGGTGTTAGTTAATGTGAAAAAAACCAAGACTATAAAATTGTAACCTTCTCTGCGAACATGTTTTGTAGAGACTTCGAACCAAAAGTGTGAGGCACTTTAAGCTTCCTCCTATTGACTGAATTCATCTTACAGACTTTTTGCAAATAAAATTCATTAGTCAATATTCAGTTAGCACACCCTATATATGGAGACCAACACCAACCATGTATTGAACAGTGAGAATATTCTAAACTATAACTAGTCATAGGGAAGGAAAAATTTGGTTGACAATATTTTTTACCTGGTACCTCTCCTCCCCCATTGCTTGCACACGATCTTTCAAGTTTCTTATGCATTTCCTCCGGAAGATTGGCCAATGTTGCTACTTTGATAGAGTATTTCTTATAAATATTATGTAGATCATACCTATAAGTTTTATAGCTGGAGGCCAATATTTTTGCTTTTATGCTTTCGCAGTCCTTATATCTATCCCAATCTACTGTGAAATCTCCTTGCTTAGAAGACAATATTATACAATAAGAAATTTTCTTTAAGAAAAAGTCAAGTGAAATGCAGAAATCTAATATCCAATTGCAACAGCTGCTGCGGAAGATAAAGACTACTCTGACAACATCATTATGAAGTCATTTCTAGGAGAGAGGTCCCATCCTTATGATTATCTCTTACCTTCCATTGTGCTATTCTTATGAATATTCAATCAAAGATGAAAGTGAGCTTCCATCTGAAACCTTTTCTAATTTGAACTCTTACTACTACCAAAATTAGATTGAATGCCCACATGCTCCGGGTTGTTCCAAAACTATTTCTTCTATCACATCTCTTTGTTGTTCTAACTCACACTTTATCATATTTTCCCCTTCTTCCAAAACTAAGCTTATCTTGCACACTTGTAAGTGCAAAGTTTAATATGCAAAATAAATAGAAAAATACAAGATAACTAATCACATATAGATTAACGAAAATGTCAAAATTACAAGTGTATCTTGATTTCTTATTTGGGAACTATACAATGGATATGATAAATCTCAAAAACACAAATGCTTCAACAGGTATGCTTTTATCTCAATTCAATCTATCAATTAACTACTGTTATATTATATTGTTCTCAATTATATAAAACTCACTAGGAACCGGGTGTATAACTCATCCTCCTTGGGGAATAGAGTCCAGCACTTGTGCTTCATATCAACAAATGTTAGTACAATATAAGTCACCCTTGCAGTAAGCACAAAGGCATTGTTTACTGATGGTTCCCTCGCACTCGACAGTATATATACTCACTTGGATACAACCCAGCTTTCGAAATTTTGCAAACTCTGTGCCCTTCGCCTTACCCTGACGCTGGTTACAAAGACCTGACCCAGCTGTCATAGAACAACAAGAGCAACCCATTAGTAATCACAACATACACAATGGGATGAATATATAATAAAGTTGCAAAAAATTCCAGAGTAGAAACTTAGGAAGTTACAGAAAGTTTTTGAAGACTCGTAGATGATGATTGTACATAGTTTGTCTATCATGTTTGATAATTGGCTACTTGTTCATTCTCTAGTAGTTAACTGACTAATGTATCACGAATACATCTTTGTATTAAGCTTGTACAACAACTTATAAATGGCTGGAATATTCACTGAGTAATAAGTTTGGAAATAAGAATTACATTGCATAGCTTCTTACCTTTACTGGGATAATCCTCATAAGGATCGGCTCCATCAAGACCACCCTTTTGCTCTGCCCATCCATCTGGTGGCTGCGTAGAGTCGTCCGAATACCCCAAAAACGTGTCCTGTAATCTAGGCTGAGGCGAAGGCAACAGAACACGTAGGGAAGCCTGACGTCCTTCACTTGATCATGCAGACACCCATCCTTCTATCCTCCATTGCTTAGCACTTCCAACCATCTAACGTGGAGCGAAGCTAAATAAATGGGGAATAAAAAAGAGAACGAATTGGTAGAGTAACATATAGGGAGAATTCGAATGGGCAGAGTTTTAGTTGTCTTCCTTGTCTAAGAGTAGTTTAATGGCTAGAGGGAGGGAAACCTTTTTGAACAATATAAGCATATGGAGGAAAATATTTTTGCTGAGTATGGATGGGAATAAAACAATTGTCTTTCATTTGCCAATACCCTCTTAACACGCCAAATAAGTTTTGCTGACAAAAACAAGGCAGCATCTTCACTAATGTAGTTATTTAATTAGCCTTTTATTTTAAAAACAATTTGAGCTATAAAATCGCCTACTAAGAAGGAAAAAAAAAGTCTTTTTTGACTTAGTAGAAAACAAAATTAATTACTTATAATAATTTATAATGATTAGCTATATTATTAATTTAAAATAATATATTAGGGGACTAATTGGTTATAATAATCCATAACTTATTGGAGAAGAATTTGATTGTGATCCAAAGATTAATAACTGTCTACTTTTCACATGACTTCATGTCCTTTACATCTTTTCTTAATTTCAAGCTACTTTTGCATTTAATAATTATCTTATCTATAGTACCAGCCAATTGTTTAGGCATTTGGTCATTTATGCTTTTAGATGGTGAGGGAATAATTGTTGCAGCACAGGACGAGATTGGTTGACGAGTAAGAAAACTGAGAGTGCAGAGTGGCGATGGATCCAAACGATAGTCAAATGGTGACTGTGGAAGAAATAAATCACAACCACCTACCCTGTTGAGGTATTGCAGGAAGCGTTGCTAGAGAGATTAAGCACCACAACCACCTACACTGATTTTCCATGGAGGACACATAGCTTCAATGACGGGAGTCGTAGGACAAAAGCCATTTCAAAAGAGCCATTAGTGACTTAAAATTCAAACGTTTGAAATGATAAATTGGCATAGATCTTAAGTAATAGATGTAGAAACTTAATAAAGGTTATCTACTATGAATAAAGGCAATTTCAGTAAGGATCAAACATCAGCTCTAATTTGAAGGACGTTTATGTCAACGTTATCTACTATGTATAGGTAGAACTTGCAACTATACATACAAAAGGAAAAGAGAACAATGATGTGCACTTACGAAATTTTCATTGGGTAGACTCCATTCAAAAGCGTACAAGAGAAGTATATGGTTCAAGTGATTTGCTTGCAATCCTTTACAAAATTCTCATTTATTCCTTCTCCAAGTAAGCGTTCGTTTAGTTTTTTGGTCAACCCTGTTTCGAAAAAAAGTCCTCTTGCCAAGGGTAAAATGGAGCGAAGTCTAATTTTTAAATACCACAACCAAGGTATGTGGCAAGATCTTTTGATGAAAAACAACAACCAATTAGATTTGAGAACCGTGTATTCCATCATAGCTGCCCCAAATTTCTCTCGATAGGCTCCCTCGACCAAGACAAAGATCATGCTTTGCAAGTGGATCTTCACCAAAGACAACCATGTCGAATATATGGCTAGAAAAACATTGCCGACGACCACAATTGTAGATTCAGTGATCGATCTCGATGACTCGAGGCGATAGCTGAATCAAGTTTTGGTAACCAAGCTTCCTCAACAACCCACTTCGTCGATTTATGTGGTTATGCATTTTGCGCTCCATAGAAATAAAATGTTAGGAGACTTGTTAACCAACAAAGCGTGGACAATATGCTGTCGAAGTTTTTGAACATAATGTTGATGAACCTTTTAAATCGGTGGACAGACATGAGCTTTAATGATGGGAGAATGGGGAGCTTAAAAGCTCATGTGGCTATGCACATATTTCTTGTAGTGTTACTACAACAAACTTGCTTTTTGGGAAAAAAAAAATCAAGTTTCTGTCCCAAGAGAACTTGTGGAACGATCCCCGTCCCAACAGGTGTCCTAATATCCCCATCCCAAAAGGTTTTTTGGGATGGAATCCAAAAAGTAGTTTTTTGAGACAAAATTTTTTTTGTCCAAAAGAATATACCTTTTGGGATAGACGAAACCATCCCCAAAGACGTCACTTGGCATTGCGAAATATTTTTTTCTCATTCCAAAAGATAGCGTTCGAATGACATCAAACAATAGCAATTGCTATATTTTTTGCAACGAAAATAAATTTTGTCCCAAAAACCATTGTTCGTTCGAACATATCACCATTCGAACAGGTACGTATTTTCTATTATGTTCCGTCTGAATGGAAATCAAAGATTCAACGCTTTATTGTTTGATACCGTTCTTTTTTTTTAGAACATTTGTTGACAATCTTGTTCTTTGCTGTTCGAATTCATTTGAACAATTACAGGCAAAACCGTTCTTTACAGTTTGAACGTTGTGAGAGAGACGATTCGTTATCGCTCTATATAGTTTGATGCGAATATTGGATTCGTACGATCTTGATCGAACGATAATACTGGTTGGCATAGGAGCTGTTGTATGACTTGGGAATGGGTTTTATATTTTTTATTTAAAAAAACAAAAAAAATGCTTTTTTTTTAATATAATAAACAATTATACATATAATGAAGTGGCGTATGCTGAATTAGAAGACATCAATGTTAATATTAAAATAATATCCAAAAATTAACTAAATGAATATGCACTAATAGTCATTAGAGTCATTTGATGATGCTATAAAATAATTTAGAAATATTTGAGCATTGGATTTCATTACGAGAATAGATATTTTGGTTGCAAGAGAGGCCTTAAGTCCTTTCTTGCAACCAAAACTTGGATCATCGTTTATCCTTCTAATGCTCTAATATTTCTTAATTCTGGTTACAACATTCATCTTTGCCTTGTTTCGATATTAGCCGCTTTATTAGGTAAGAGTGTAAGTCAGGCATGTTGGAAGCGAAATTTAGCAATCCGTCATCCGGTCTACTAACTAGTGGATGCCCAAAATAGAATTCGATTTTGTTGAGGGCTATTGTCGAATTTGTCGAAATCAAAACCGGATCTTGAAATTACGGTAATGTTTTGGGCCATATTTTTTGGCTTGTTTAGGCCTTATTTACAGAAAATAAGGATGTTATTTGGCTCATTTTCGTGCGTTTTGATCATGAGATTTGCTCATTATTCACATAATTTCTAGATTGTTCATTGTTCACAAATACAAATATCTCTAATATATATGATCATTATAATTTACTTAATAAAGTGACGTCTGAAAATTAAAAGATATATTCCAAAATCCAAAAGAACATTTCTCAATTACATTATAAATATCTCAATTACAGAAATGAACACTACAAATGAAAATTTGCAATTTACATTGCACTACAGAAAACTCACCAAGTGATTAGAGTTAGATTTTGGAGTGAAATGTTGGTCATCCTTTAAACGAATACAACCATATCATATTATGGTCACATTAGTTTTGATAGTCTTTTTTATTTAGCCCATAAAATTTAAAAACCAATAACTTATAGTTGATCTTTTGAGAAATTCTTAATCATTTAAGAAGTACACACCCAATAACATCCTATCAACCTATTTTAAAAACTGAAAACAAAATAACTGAAACTCTAACATAAAATCCAGATTCACAAAATCCTAATCTTACATGCAATTTATAAAATTCAGATTCAATAAATCTCAAAACAATATACAATTCACAAAATTCAGATTCACAACATCAACAAGTAACCTAGACACATACACGTCCTAAATGTACTATGGCTTAATGATTAAAGTCATCAAGACTGAATGGAAACAAAAAATTATACAAAAAATATAGTGTATGTTGACACAACTCGAAATAGAAGAATATTAGAATAAAAAAGTATCAATCAAGTAAGAACATCACCAAACATCAATCAATCACAATCGATGTAGCATTAGAAGTCATCTCTCCAAAAAGCAAAATTATTAGCATTAAACTTTTGAAAAAATTGTAATTAAATGAAGCTGGAAACACAAGAATAATTAGTTCATTTTTTTTTCTTTTTTATATACCTATTTCTTATATCTCTCGGCATCCTCCCTCCCATGAATAACTTTACGTTCCTCATCCTCCTCATTCGCAGAAAAAATAATCCAGATTCACATAAAACAATAATCTAGATTCACTAAACCATAACAAAAAATTAGATTCACAACAAATTACAGATTCACTAAATCACAATAAAAATCTAGATTCACAACAAAATTATATTCTCACTAAATCATAACAAAAATTTCAGATTCACAAGAAATTACATATTCACTAAATCACAACAAAACCCCAAAGCATTACATTGTTAGAAAACCAAAATTCCTAAATTGTAATCGGACCAAAACCCAAAACAATGTGATTCAAAATTTTTGATTTAGATCATCACAGACATAGATTCATGATGGAAGAAATGTAAAGGCTTAAAGCTTACCACTGATTACAGGGTTAAAAATAAAAAAATCGCCAAATTTGAAGTTGAATGAAACCTAAACATAAATAGAAAATGGTTAGCAAGAAATTTTGCACAAATAAAATGAAAAATTACAAAGAATAAATGGAAATAAGAAATCATAGTGAATGGTGGTGATTGATCGGCAAGCAAATGGCCAAGGCCAAAAGACTCCAAGCTCTAGAGGCTGCGAAATGTGCAAGTTGTCAACGAGAGAGAGAGAGAGAGAGACCACAAAAGGAGAGAACAGTGCAGACAGCAGCTGAGCTTGAGAGTTGAGAGAGATGATAGATTAAGTGAGAGTCGAGAGATGGAAAGGAAGGGAAGGGAATAAAGAAATCGAAGGTCAATGAAACCCCCAAGGTTTTTATTTTTGTAATAAAATATTATAAACAATGTAATTCTATTTTAAATGGAACGATGTTAATTAATAATTAGGGAAATACAAAAAAAATACCCATAACCGATTTTTTTGCTAAACCGGCAGAAGTTTCTGCTTCCATGAAACATCCAAAATGGGTTCCAGTTCCTGGTAGCCACGAATCTTGCCAAACTGAAGTCGAAGTTGGAGTCAAAGGTTCGCTAGTAACCAGACTAGATGAATAGGTCTATTCGTAGAAAAATTTAGTGTACAATATTGTTCTCCTTCTGTCTCATTTGTCACTCAAAATTCATCTTGGTTCAAGAATTCTTTCATAATTGTGCCCCGAAACACTATATGTGTCAATCTATATTTCGACAGTATCTGCCCTTAATCATTTAGGTGCACCCATTAGCATATGTGAGTGCATGCACCAATAGATCAGATGGAAAGTTGGGAGAGCCCAACTTTAATAGTACCCTCGAAGAACTAAGGGTATTATGTATGACTTTATTGGAAAGAATTTCGTTCGAACACGTCCGAACGGTATTGTTTCTATTCGAACGGTATGGGTGATAACCGTTTGAACAAAAACGGATGTGTATCAAATTCAGATTTTTTAGTGTTCGAATGGTAATGGATGAACACCAAATATATGTTTCTTATTGTTTTAATGATAATACTTTTTCATAAAAAAAAAAAGTCCATCTAATTATTTATCTTTAGACCTTTACACAAACATCAATAAAAATTAATCTACAATCAAACTTCCTTTAAATTTTCACAAACTTTCACATACCTACATAAAAGTCATTTTTCTCAAAATTTTCTCCTAATAACTTGAAATATGAAAATTTTTGGCTTGCCAAACATCACTTTAGTCTAACAAAAGGTCAAAGAGTTATTAATCTTGGGACAGAGTCCAATTGGGATATTGTTGCATAGCGATCCATTTCTTCACTTGCAATTTAAAGAGATGTGCAATAAAGAGTTAAACACATGCTTAATTGTGAAAATCAATATACTTATAGCAGTACCATAGACGAGTGTCGTTCATACTCAAGTTTAGTACCCTAATCTCCCCAACACCATAAAGCCTCCATATAAATCAGCAACAAACTCTCAATTATCGCCACCATATAGATATTGTGACAAAACCACTAATACCCCCGCTACAACTCCCATCAACCATATTGTTGGACGTTAGGGCTGTGCACTGGTACCGGCGGTGTGCCGGTTTACCAGCACCGCCACCGGTACCGCTGCCGCCAACTGCTCCCCCTCCCACGGCGACACCGGTAACGGTGCCAAATTTTGCCGTGGGGCGGGGATTTCGACGGTAGCGGTGGAAACCGCTGCAGTAGTGGTTTCCACCGCTAAAACTGTCTTATTTTTTATTTTTTTTCATTTATTTTATACAAACGACAACGTTTCTTTTTAAAGAGAAATGTCGTTGTTTGAGGGGCCCTGAAACCTTAAAGGTTTCAAGGCCCCTCTCTCTCTTTCCATTTTCGCAAACGGCAGCCCCCTCCCCCAAAATTTCTCTGTTCTCCTTTCCCCCTTCCCGATCGACGCCAATCTCCTCCACCATCATCTGCGATCTTCACAATCACGGCGCCTCTACAGCAGACGAAGATCTCTCGCTTCTCTCTCTCTAGCCTATGCTTTGCTTTCTCTCTATCTGTATGTTTGTCTCTCTCTCTCTTTTCCCTCTATGATTTGGTTGCTTTGATTAATTGTTGGGTTGATTTAGTTTTGGAATTTGCAGATTTGGTAGTTGACTAGTTAATACTTGATTAAGTTAATTTCGAATGCGATTTGAAAGTTGTTGGGTTGATTTCGTTTTGGGATTTGCTGATTTGGGTTGACTTTGAATGCGATTCGAAAGTATTGGGTTGATCCGTCAACAATTGTTGGGTTGATTTGCTTCTGGTTTCGTTAATTTTTTTTTGGGCAGATCTGGTTTAGGTGGCGGTAATCGCTACCTCCACCGGCAAAACTGTCACCGTTAGGTGCCGGTTTCCACACCTAACGGTGCTGGTTGCGGTGTCCTTTTTTGGACAACCGCCCATAGCGGTGGCGGTGGTGGTGGAGGGCATAATCGCCACTGCTGATGCACAGCCCTATTGGAGGTGATGTATAGTGTGAGGTACAATACATACCTTCCCCCCATAGTGTAAAATGGTAATTGCGGGAAGGTGAACATCTAAGCTCGTGTTTATTTTTAATTCAAAGTTTTGTGAATCCAAGTGATTCCTTTTTGCATTTACAAACCTTCCCTATAATCAAGAGAGACTAATCAAATACGTGTTAAAAGAAACGGAACTCATGTACAATTGTTCAATGACAAGATTATATATTTGATCTCTCATGATCTCGCGACCTGATCATATCTCCATAGACTCCATTTGTAGTTTAAAGATTGCAAATTAAATTTGGGCCACCTAGCTAGTGCTCCTGCTTCATTTAATATTTGAGCTGTTTGTTTCTCTCCAAATTTTTTTCATTTAATTTGGGACAGTGTGGCGGCATTGCTGGCCCTCTCCAAATTTTCTCATTTAATTTCAGACAGGTTGGCTCTCTCCAAATTTTTTTTCATTTAATTTCGGATAGGCTATTGTGGCCCTCTCCAAATTTTCTCATTCAATTACGAACAACGTGGCAACATTAATGGCCCTCTTCAAATTTTCTCATTCAATTTTGGACAGCATGGCAACATTGCTGGCCCTCTCCAAATTTTCTCATTTAATTTCAGACAGCGTAACAACATTAACGGCCCTCTTCAAATTTTCTCATTCAATTTCAGACAGCGTGAAGGCATTGCTAGCCCTCTCCAAATTTTCTCATTCGATTTCATACAGTAACGTTGTAGCATTGCTGCCCCGTTGTATTTAATACTTATGTTTATCTCTTTTCAAATTATATCATGTAACGTGGGTCACAAATTATAGAGAATTCTAGTACATTAAGAACAGGGATCCAATTACAATAATCTTTTAAAATCAATCATTATAATAATAGGTATTGACAACCACGTTCTATATAACATCTTAAAAACATTATTATTATATTCCTAACTCATATAGTTCAACATGAGATTCAACGAGCAGTTCTAAAATTTGTTTGCCAAAAAGTAAAAAATGTATGTTCATTAATCTAAAGCTAAGCAACAAAACCAAACATTACTAACTCCTACTAACAACTCCACTGCCACATTATGAGAACAACAGTTAACAAGAACAAGCAATTTCTTAATAAGCAAAAAAATGGGACAAATATCTTTTCAAGAAACTGTAAATTCGGTTAATAATGAGAGTACTAAAATCAATGCACAAAATTAGGCACATTCAAAATCAGCCAACTATCCCTCGAGGCCTGATCAGCAGTCAGATTTGCTTAAATAGGAAAGAAAGGACTTGAGCAGAAACTGATTTGTAAGTAGTCACTTCCACAGACGAAAAAAAAAGAATGATAAATATACTGGGTATCCTTCTATAAGTGTCTTATACTTATTTTACATTATAAATTATTAATTTTGTTGCGTTACCTTAATAACTATTCATGCCAGACACTTCAATTTTAACGAAAAATTATATTTTACTGCATGAAAACAATTTCATCCTTATAATATTTTTTGAGAGAGTAAAGCTGGTGTAATTTTAAAAGTTAAAAATATAAATTTCTTGAAAAATTTTAACTGACAATCTAAAAATATCTAAAAATTAATTGTTGATAGATAAAATATGAGAAAAGTATTAAATTAAAAAAATTGTGCAGAGTAGACGCACTTGGACAGAAGAAAAAATTAAAAAACTTTTAGCAAAAGTGGCCGTCGGATCTGGCTGGCTGGCTGCAAACCAAAGCACTATATGTACCGATCATCCAGAAAT
The DNA here is from genome assembly GCA_003952965.2 of Morella rubra. NCBI lineage: Eukaryota > Viridiplantae > Streptophyta > Magnoliopsida > Fagales > Myricaceae > Morella > Morella rubra. The sequence continues at coordinate 25,335,819 of CM025850.1, read as the reverse complement.
AAACAGATAATTACATAGTCTTTTTTTTTTTTTTGTTCTTAACTGAATCACAGAGAGTTCGAATACTTACTCTGGTAACTTTCAAGTTTTGGTTTATTTTTAAAAATATTTTTATTTTATTTTTTTTTATATAAACAGTATAGATATTTTGAAAGTGATGAAAAATTTGTTAAAAATTGTTAGAATTTATAAAAAATTATTAATATCGATAAAAATATATTGATATTAGTAAAAAATTATTAAAATTGATGATAAGGTAATTGTAAAAAAAATTTGAAAATGTTTCGAGAACAAACTTAGCCCATGATTTTGGAACTTTGGCAGAGGATGTGCACGTCGCCATTTGTTCATGATGATGACTCAAAGACGAATATGTCCTTTGTTTCGTATATTATGACACGGAAATTATCCAAACCCTCTCAGGCCTATTGCCATGTGGCCCTAAATCATTCGCCAAGAAGAAGAGCGGCACGTACAGGAACTGCATCCAAACCACCCCGTTTAAAACCTCCCCAGCTCAAACACTCTACCCTTCGGACTCTCTCTCTCTGTCTCTCCCGCGCCCCCGCAACCAAACGAAAAAGAATACCCTCCATCTTCCTCTGCCCCACTTGAAGGGCTAAAAGCCTAAAACCCTAAACTCCTTCGGCTCTCTTCCTTTCCGATGGCGGCCGATCAGTCTCAGCACCAACTCGCCCTCCTCCTGGGGCCCGACCCCTCCCACTTCGAAACCCTAATCTCCCACCTCATGTCCTCCACCAACGAGCAGCGCTCCCACGCCGAGTCCCTCTTCAACCTCTGCAAGCAGTCCCACCCGGATTCCCTCTCCCTCCAGCTGGCCAAACTCCTCCAGTCCTCCCCTCGTACCGAGTCCCGCACCATGTCCGCCATCCTCCTTCGCCGCCAACTCACCGATATCTGGCCCAGCCTCGCCGACTCCACCCGCTCCGCCCTCAAGTCCATCCTCGTCAACTCCCTCCAGACCGAACAGGTGAAATCCATTTCGAAGAAGCTCTGCGATGCCATTGCCGAACTCGCCTCTGCCCTTTTGCCCGATAACGCCTGGCCCGAACTTCTCCCTTTCATCTTCCAGTGCGTTACTTCGGAGAATCTGAAGCTTCAGGAATTGGCTCTGCTGATTTTCGCACAATTGGCGCATTATATTGGCGAAACCCTGACCCCGCACCTGACTACGCTACACAATGTGTTCTTGAATTGCTTGGGCTCGCCACGGAGTTCGGACGTCAGGATTGCCGCGCTTGGTGCGGCGATCAATTTTGTGCAGTGCTTGTCGAGCCCTTCCGATAGGGACAGGTTCCAGGACTTGTTGCCGTTGATGATGCGGACTTTGACCGAGGCCTTGAACGGCGGTCAGGAGGCGACCGCACAGGAGGCGTTGGAGCTGCTGATCGAGTTGGCCGGAACCGAGCCGAGGTTTTTGCGTAGGCAGTTGGTGGACGTGGTCGGGTCCATGTTGCAGATTGCGGAGGCAGAGAGTTTGGAGGAGAGCACGAGGCATTTGGCAATTGAGTTCGTCATAACCTTGGCGGAGGCGAGGGAGCGGGCCCCAGGGATGATGAGAAAGTTGCCTCAGTTTATCCAGAGGCTGTTTGCGGTTTTGATGAAAATGCTCCTGGATGTGGAGGATGACCCGTCCTGGCATAATGCGGAAACTGAGGACGAGGATGCGGGAGAAACCAGTAACTACGCATTTGGCCAAGAGTGTTTGGACCGGCTGTCGATTTCGCTTGGTGGCAATACCATCGTTCCTGTTGCTTCAGATATTTTCCAGCCTTTCTTGGCGGCTCCGGAATGGCAGAAGCATCATGCAGCCCTCATTGCGCTTGCACAAATTGCGGAGGGTTGCTCCAAGGTATAAAGCATTGCTTGCTGGATGATATTGTAGCTAACAGGTCGATGGATTGCATTTATTGAAGCCCTTGGGGTGACTGTTTCCATTTGAGTAGATAGGTTTCTTTGTTGTTGCTTTTTGTCACTTCTAATACATGTATGCTGCGGAATAGTTATTAATGCCTACGGGAGATTGAGCCATTGATCCATCCTTTGCTACGTGGGTGTTTGCTTGACTTTTTTTTGTTAAAAGTGGTTCTAGCATTTGTTATTGTATTTTCTCTTGTTAAATACTGTTTTCGTTTCTGCTATTCTGTGCTTTGGGTTTTGCTACGTAGACTGAGAACTTAATTTGCATTCAAGTGTCGCAATCTTATGTTCTGTTATCTTCTTTCTCTGTGGTGCAGGTAATGATAAAAACCTTGGAACAGGTAGTGTCAATGGTTTTGAAATCGTTCCAAGACCCACACCCCCGTGTGCGATGGGCAGCAATAAACGCAATTGGACAATTGTCCACTGACCTGGGCCCAGAGTTGCAAATTCTTTATCATGGTCAAGTGCTGCCTGCGTTAGCTGGGGCAATGGATGATTTCAACAATCCCCGAGTTCAGGTTTGTGGATATAAGGGATATATCTAGTTCTCATCGTCTCCTTTTTTTTTTTTTCTGTCTCTCTATCTCTCTTGCCGTTGCCTCACAATGTACCCCTTCCCTTTCAACGTAATTCATTGATTGACAAGAAACACATTGCCTTGACTATGTTGTATGTCTATGAATTATTTCATAATACTATTCGAGTTGTGTCAGTGCCATAGGATCACTGTGATGAGAAAAAGCTGTCCGAAATTCTGAGGTTTTGAGCTTGCTACCTACAGATTTCCCTGATAAATTGGGGCGTGGTTGCTAACAACACATACTTCGGCTTAATTGTTAGTTCTAATCTTAAGTAGCTATTACCTTACAATTAAAAAAACACAAGGTAACATTGCTTATGCTAATTGTGATCCATTGGGAGAACAAAAAAATATTTCTGTATTGGTTTGAGATGAATTTGTAACAAAGAAAAGTTGATTCCAGTTTCACATGCGCATTCTAATAACTACTAAATTTATAACTTTTTGACTTTTTGTTAGTTTTGCATTTGCAGCTAGTTGATTAACTTTTAACCTTACCATCCAGCTTATTCTTGTTGGTGGAGGAAGGACTATTTGTGGTAGAATTCTTAGCTATATAAGTTTAACATTTATGTGCTAAAGCTTTAAGTATATTGGGCTTTGGTAAGGAAGATCACCTTATGACTATTTACAATAAATAAAGGTTCTTACTAACTCTCTGAGGCATGCCTCCTGATATGTTTGTTACTGGCTTTAAGTTTCATTTGGCTCCTTGGTTGTGTAGTTAATGCCTTTGAGGAAAGCAATCCAATGACTAACATTTCTTTAAAATCAGTCACTCTGCCACTTGCAATAAGTTGCTTTTATGTTATGATCTAATTTCAACTCTGTGGAAAACATTGTTGTCTTGTTCATCTTTCTTTGTTCTTTTTTCCATTACAGGCTCATGCTGCTTCAGCAGTGCTCAATTTCAGTGAGAATTGCACTCCAGATATCTTGACACCATATTTAGATGTTATTGTGACCAAACTTCTTGTTCTCCTCCAGGTATATGAGCATCCTCATCGTGAACCTAACAATGGAATGTTCACACTTGTCTATATACTACTGTTTGATGATGTGAGAGAAAAATGTGTAGATGGAACTTGAAACATCTTTCTCTAAGGTGTTTACAGTTCCCTTTTATTTTCTGCTGGTAATTGATACAAGTAGACAAAAATTATTATTTTTTAAATCCTCAAAAAGGGAGGTTGCAACTTTGGAAGAAAACAATTACATTTCAGACAAGTAATGGGAGATGCTGGCCAAACAAATATAGAAACTGTAAAAATTGGTGCTAAATCCACTAGTGTACCATGATGGCACTTTTGATTTTCACTTTTTTTTGGCTAAGTGCACAATTATGGGAGTGGTTGGGGACTGAGGTGGATTGCTAAATGAACCATTTCATTCTTATTTTATGGTCATTATCGTTGCCATGATTATCATTGTCATCATCATTTCATTGTTTAGAGGAAGGAGAATTTAGTTTCTCAGATTTGGTAACTAAGTGAATGAGTTTCATTATATGTGAAGAAACTAACATGCTTTTGAGGCTAATTTCCATTACTGCTTAATTTTTGGGGGTTCTTCCTATGTTAGCTACAGTCAGTTTAACTAATGATCCAAAAAGGAGGGTTTTCCTTGCAAGACTTGTGGGGGTATGTCAGCAACTCTTTCTTGGCTTTGGGGTCAAAGTATGCATGTTGTTACCTAGAGTACACATGGTCACCCACTTATCCTTGTAATTCTAATAATATACCATTTGGTGTTGGAACTGCCAAAGTTCTTCACTTAAAACTATATCTAAACACAGACCCAAAGAAAAAAGATGTTTCTAAGGAGTAAAGTTGATAAGGTTATTCCATATCTTGCCGTTGTTATATATTCTTGACATGCTTTGGTCTTCTTCTTTTGGTAATTCTTACTTTCTTTGGTTGGATTAGTCACTGTCTTTCTGTATTCATGAGCTTATATATTCTGCCGTATTTGTATGCCATCCAGAATGGGAAGCAAATGGTGCAAGAGGGTGCTTTGACAGCATTAGCGTCAGTTGCTGATTCGTCGCAGGTACTTTTTTTAGCTACACAAGTTAGGTAAATTTCCTGATTTTTGTTTCAGAATCTCTCAGTTTAACCTGGTACATTGTTATAACAGGAGCAATTTCAAAAGTATTATGATGCTGTAATGCCTTACTTGAAAGCCATTTTGGTGAATGCCAATGACAAGTCTAATCGTATGCTTCGTGCGAAATCTATGGAGTGCATTAGTTTGGTCGGAATGGCAGTTGGGAAGGATAAGTTTAAGGATGATGCTAAGCAGGTGCTGATTTATTATGTGTTCTAGAGTCTGATTCTTACATTGTTAATGTCCCAGAACTGCTAATCAAGGGACAGGGCATTTTCTAGTCTTTGATTAATTCCATACTTTTCCCTAAGATTTTGGATTACGATGTTATTGGTTGTTTTTTCTTGGAAGGTTATGGATGTCCTAATGTCATTGCAAGGATCTCAATTGGAATCAGATGATCCAACTACCAGCTACATGTTACAAGTATGTTCTCCCCTTCTGGGGAAGTAATGTGAAATCTACTTGTAAAATAGAATGCACTCTTATTTTCAACTGATAAATTGTGATAACTACAATGGACATCTGTTGAGAGTAAAAGGTGAAAAAAACTAAATGCCTAATTAATTTCCAGGCATGGGCCAGACTTTGCAAGTGCCTTGGGCAGGATTTTCTTCCTTACATGAATGTTGTTATGCCGCCATTGCTTCAATCTGCTCAACTTAAGCCTGATGTAACCATTACATCTGCGGATTCAGATGCTGATATAGATGAAGATGATGAAAGGTTTCCTTTTACTTTTACTGGCATCGTAATTTATAATATCTGGTATTTCTATTTCTGAGACTCATGTTCCTAGGATTTCTTCTCCTTCTGCCTCGTTCATTTTCATTCCCATGTTTGTTTGCCATGTTGGTTTTTCCATGCTGAATTATAATCCTTTTGAGTGGAGATATGCTCACTGTGCAGCTTCTTAGATCAGTTTTGTTTTCCACTGTATCAAGGGACTGGAATATGGGAAAAAACTTATCATGATCATGTTAAGGACCTGTATGTTGTCTTTTTGTTTTGACTTACTAGCTCTTAAATGAAGAAAAGAAAGAGGTAACCCATAGGAAAATATATCATAAATTAAAATACGGTTTTGTTTATGGATATTCACCATGTTTCTTGTTGCAGCATTGAAACGATTACGCTTGGGGATAAAAGGATAGGAATAAAGACTAGTGTCCTTGAGGAAAAAGCTACAGCTTGTAACATGCTGTGTTGCTACGCTGATGAGTTGAAGGAAGGATTTTTCCCATGGATTGATCAGGTTTGTCTTTGCCTATATGTTTTTCTTTAAGGCTTATTTGCTGTGTCTCTTGATTTTTTTTTTCTACCAGAATCTTTTGGGTTTTCCTTTCAAGGATTTTAATAAACATCATACTGACCTGTAAATAAGTCATATAGGTTGCTCCTACATTGGTTCCACTTCTTAAATTTTATTTTCATGAGGAAGTCAGGAAAGCAGCTGTTTCAGGTGTGAACATGAACTTTGTATAGTTCCTAGTTTGTGTTCTTGTAGAACTCTACTGATTTTGACATTCTTTATCCACTATGTCCATAGCAATGCCGGAGCTGTTGCGTTCTGCCAAATTAGCTGTGGAAAAGGGGCAATCAAATGGTTGTAACGAGTCCTACATAAAACAGCTGTCTGATTACATCATACCAGCATTGGTGGAGGCATTACACAAGGTTGCCCTTCTGTTTGGATTGCGTTTAATGTTGTGAAATTATTTCTATTCTTCTTAGTTTGTATAAACCCAGAAGAGACACTCACGATTATTTGCTGATTTATTAGTCTTTGGCCAACTTTCAGGAACCGGAGGTAGAAATTTGTGCAAGTATGATGGATGCACTGAATGAATGTGTCCAGGTTTGTACTTCCATTTATATTCGGACATAAAAGTTTAGTCTTTTCTGGTCCTCTTTGAGCAGTGGAAGAAGTAGAGAAAAGAAACTTGTCCATCATCATTTTCACCCTTGATGAAAGTGGAAAGGTAGTATACGTACTAGTGAGTTCAACTATAATGTGAAAGTTTCAGTGCAACATTATGCCAAAAGCAGGGTTTCTGTTTGGTGTTGATTTTTTTTAATAATGGCCAGAATAGCTGTTATATTAGTGTGTTTTGGTGGTTGTTACTTTGCTTTCAGTTGGTGATTTGATTATTTAACTATGTTACTTCTTTGTTTTGCTTCTAACATGTGACTTGAAAATATTGGAAAAACAGGTTATATTTACTAGGTTAATGGCCTTTATCTTTTTAGAGGTCAGGCAAAACTACAAAGAGCTTCCTTGCGACCTTACTTCTATTGCCTCACCTTCGTTTTGTACTGCTTTCCATCATAGAATTCGGTAGCTTCTCCATACTCCTAGAAAATATCAGTACAATCTCTATTTTGGCACCTTCAAACTGAAACATCTACCCAACACCAAACTGTTGCTAGTTCTGCCCTAAAATTGCGACCCTAATTCCAACTAGAACCATTCAAAAACTCCTATTCTAACAACGGAAGTTAATTTTATTTTTTAAAATAGTGAATTCTCCTTTTTGCACCACATTTTAGAAATTCTGTGTAATCTACCCTCTTTATTAGTGGGACATCATTAACATACAAGCAAGTGATAAAATACATCTATTCCTTAAGCATCCTGTTAAAGCTGCACTTGATGTTTGTTGGTTATTCTGTTGACAAGTGCAAAACCACATGACTACAACACTTGCTATCCCAATGTTTTACTCAATTCTATAAGAATTTGTTGGCTTCCAGTCTAGGACGAACTATTTGGTTAACCAACATTTTAGTAGTAGATCTGATCTTCTTTACCGGTCCGTTCATTATTATTATTATTTGCTTTTAACCTGCTTCCTTTTGTTTATTAAGCATAATTACTTTTTTTCATTCTGCTTCATGTTTTGAGGATGTCTGTACATGGGTTAATTTAGAAACTTTTCTTAGATTTCTGGACCACTCCTAGATGTAAGCCAAGTAAGGTGCATTGTTGACGAGATTAAACAAGTAATCACAGCCAGCTCTTCTCGAAAACAACAGAGGGCAGAGAGGACCAAAGCAGAGGACTTTGATGCAGAAGAGGGAGAACTGCTCAAGGAAGAAAATGAGCAAGAAGAAGAACTGTTTAACCAGGTGTGCTATCTGAACATAAATGAGATTTCATCTAACTTATCAGTGGATGCACAGTATATCGATGTGAGCGACATTAAGTTATTATCTTTGTTACCTTTATTTTCATTTCTTAATCAAGGTTGGTGATTGCTTGGGAACATTGCTGAAAACTTTCAAGGGGTCTTTCTTGCCTTTCTTTGACGAGCTTGCATCATATGTAACGCCTATGTTGGTGAGTAACTCCTACCCCACCTTTTCTCCTTCAATACCACAGCTATGACTATTTTGCTTTTTTTTTTTTTTTTTTTTTTGGGGGAGGCAACACTGTTGCCTCTCTATATTAGTTAACAGCGTTCATGCTTCCTTTAAATGTAATGCAAGGCCTTTGTTTCTACTAGCTGTCTTAGAGAATGGAGGATGCGTATCTCACGCATGCAGTATTGGCTATTTTGCCTGGGTCAAAGAATTCTGATTCTATGGTTTTGATGTTAAATTTGTATAATATATGGCAGCAACTGTTGTTCAGCAATGGTCCCTATGGTTATGCTCGCAGCCTTATTCCTGCAATGATGCCCCTTCATGGGAAAAGAAACTCCACATTTATATAATGGGTTTGTTCTGGTATTATCTGTTTTCCAACGGTATAAAACCAACCCTCAACTTGACAAACCCCCTCCTTCTGGGAACAACTATTTCTTCCGATCTCTGACTTGAAATGGGCGGGACACAACTGATTATTGTTGCTTTCAGAGTGGTTCAGGCGGGCAGGTTGGGTGGTTGATTATGTGAATACTCTTTCTAGGCTGCCACCTAAATTGAAGTGAAATGGAGACACAACATGTACTAACCCATCCACCAAATGTGTTTGAAAGAGCATCTGTATATTTTTATTGGTTGTGTTTTTTAACTAAAGGGCGCAGGAAATATTCTTTATGTTTCAAGTGAGTCCTATGGAACCTCATGCTACCTTCAAAGGAGCACTTGGCCTTTTGGCCTAGCTGACTAAACTTGTTGATCAAGCAGGGTAAGGATAAAACAGCAGAAGAGAGGAGAATTGCCATTTGTATATTTGATGATGTTGTGGAGCACTGCAGTGAAGCAGCCCTGAAGTAATCATTTGCTTTTCTGATTTATTGAAATTGTTATTGGCTACAGGTTCCTTCTATGTATTTATTCACCTTGTCATTTTGAGCAGATATTATGATACTTACCTTCCTTTCCTATTGGAAGCCTGCAACGATGAGAGCCCAGATGTTCGTCAGGTTTGCCACTTTGATTTGGACTGTGTTCTGGTGCTGTTTTAGGAATCATGAGTCTCATTTAAATTCTCCTCCATCCCATTTTAGGCAGCTGTTTATGGGATTGGAGTTTGTGCTGAGTTTGGTGGATCTGTGTTCAAGCCTCTTGTTGGAGGTTCGTTGCCTTCCTCATGCGTGATTCGCATTGTCCTTGGAGTTGTTTCCTTTATACATCATAGGTAGACAATTCATTTTCTGTCTGTTCACAGAGGCTCTTTCAAGGTTGGATGTTGTAATAAGACACCCTAACGCAATACACTCGGACAACGTAATGGCATACGACAATGCTGTTTCAGCTCTTGGAAAAATATGCCAGTTCCATCGTGAAAGTATGGATGCAACACAGGTACTTAACATTTTATTGCTGCTTCTGTCTGCTGGACCTTCTAAACTGTAATCTGTAGTTGAGTGAATCAGGATTGCCATTTATGTAGTCATTCAGCAGATGTTTTCTTAGTGTTTCAAGTTTGTTGGAGAAAGCTAAAGCCTCTGCTCCTTTTTTGGTCTTAATACTAGTCACCATCTTTTATTTTCTTTTTCAGGGAATGATTTCTTGTTTTGGGTTGTGTATAACGTATACTTGCAATGAATGAAGTCATGGACAATGCTGGTTATGGGAAGGAAATGGGGTTGTCTTGCTTATTCTCAAAGCAAATACACAATGCCATTTATGTTCCCTATCTGGACTGATTTATTGCATGGCTAATATATTCTTCACCAAGTCGTGACCTAGTTAGCAGAAAACTTTTGCCCTGTACATTGTTACTCTGTAAGGAGTTCTAGCCGACTCAATATAGATGGTTGTGCATCTGGTTCTACTGATGCAAGCTTCCCTGTCTTGGATTTTCAGCGTAATCAAAAAAATATTTCAATGACTTGCTTTACAAGATTGAATGATAGTGCTACTATAGCAAAGGGTCCTAATTAAAGTTCGCTGTAAACTGGATGGTAACTCTTTATAAGTAGTTCTTTGCTCAGCCAAAATCATGTTATAGAAACAGAGATTGGATTTTTGGCCTTACGGTGGGTTTGGCTTCTATATCCAATACTCTTTTAATAATAACGGCGTTTCTCTTTGCTCCACTGAGTTTGGCTTCTGTATCCAATGAAGTTTGCCTTATATATCCAAAATTCTTTTAATCATGTATTTTCCCCCTCAGCTTCCATAATGAGTTAAACTTGAGTTCCAGACAGTGGATGCATTGGCCCAACTATTAGTTTCTCATGTATTTATGTTTGGCAGGTGGTCCCTGCCTGGTTAAGCTGCTTGCCGCTAAAAGGTGATTTGATAGAGGCCAAGGTTGTGCACGAGCAGCTTTGTTCAATGGTTGAAAGGTAGAAATCTGGAATAGTAGTTGGGTCTTCTTGGCCTATTTTTGTTTTGTTGTTTTGTTTGTTTTTCCTGGTTCATTCATTATTCAGTGCGAAGATGTACTGAAAACACAATTGCATTCTCACAGGTCAGATAGAGAACTTTTAGGGCCAAACAATCAATATCTTCCTAAAATAGTTGCAGTATTTGCCGAGGTATAATCTTTCTGTATTCTGATGCCTATTTACTAATCTTTTGACTGACATCTTAGGTTTGGTTTCTGTTCTTGTTTTACTTCTTTTGTTTACTTATTGGAATAAATGATGGCCAAGGTTTTATGTGCGGGTAAAGACCTGGCAACCGAGCAAACTGCCAGTCGCATGATTAGTCTTTTGAGGCAGCTTCAGCAAACTTTACCACCCTCTACCTTAGCCTCGACCTGGTCGTCCTTGCAGCCTCAGCAGCAGCTTGCACTGCAATCCATCCTCTCGTCTTAGTTGCTTTTGAATTGATGGTTTGTCATTTTCCCTCTTGGAAGCTGCTTGACCAGTCGTCTCAATTTGTCCTCTGCATTTGTTAGCATGTCATCGGTCGTCTGTGCAGAAGCTGCCGCGTCAGTTCAAATCTGTTCAGTAATGATGGGCTGGTTCTGGAGAAGCAGCAGCTGCGTCTGGTTGGTGTGCTTCGGTTACCCATTCTTTCCCATATTGTATTCCATAATTTCTTTTGAGTGAATCACCGAGGCGATGTTTTTGGTCAGTTGAAAGTTAAGGTGAGGGATATAAAATTTTGGTATAGAATGTGTATAATACCAGTGTTATTGATATAGTTGTTATCACAAAGGTGCTAAAAGAAAAAAAAAAAAATCTGAAATAGTATTTAAAGATGCCATTGTATTTCTTTTGATTGGTTGGATGTGAGATAGAGGCGTGTCATTGAAGCAAAAACTTGTAGCAGTTTTGGTGCTTTGAAATTGTGATGTGGCAAAATCAGTCCAATCTATAATTGTGTGGGTGTTTATTTAGATCCAATATATTCTGAGCGGGTATGGTAATTCAAGTCACGGATTAAGCCATAAGCAATGAAGTGGTGATTAGAACATCAGCCTAAATTGCTATTCAAGCTTTCTTTCAAATGAATACTATAACCTAGTGCCTAGTGGTAGTGATTGTCTATTTAGCTTTGCGTTGAGGCGCGGAAAGCCGGAAAGCATTGGGCTCGTCTTATGTGAAGAGCGCACTTTAGAGAGAGTTACCTGCATTCCGTAGCGTGAATCTCATTTTAATTAGGAAAAATGAGAACCGATAGCTTCCTTCCAATGACATAAGTGAAAAAAAAAAGTTCTAGTCGCAAGTTGAACACTAGTATAGGCTATAAGTCGTAACTCTATTTAAATCGGCAAAGGAAACGAAAATTGGACACTAGTATAGGCTCGTCACTTTGTTTCCTAATTTGATTTATTACTGAGACTTGAAGTATCCAATCTGCTCCTCTTAAAATTGGAACATTTAAAGTACTCTTAAGCAACGAGAGAAATTTGTTGTATCTATACGTACACCGGACTTGGATGGATCTGACTTAGTTTGGACGCATTGATGGACTTAACATAATGATAAACTTTAGAGAGGTTAGACGACTTATAGCCTAAACTCTTAGTTAAGTCACATGTTTTATACTAAAGGGTAACCAAACTTGAGATTATGCATCTCATTTACACATCTTCTAGTTAGCCATAACTATTGAGGCAAGTTGTGGTGAGTTCATTTTTAGCGTTTTCTTTTAAAAGTTTTAAGGCAATTTAGGCATTCTAGGTCGTCAAGGGAGTATATTACTAACTAGTTGGCCGTAGCATGAAAAGCTAGTGAGGAAATTTAACATGAAAAGCTCAAGGACAATGTGGTAAGAAGTAACTGAAATCCACTGCTATTTCCTAATGTACTAGCATTAATGTATTCTTAAGTATTTGATCCTTCAATCTTGCAGGTTGAGAAAAACGAAAAACAATAATTTGTTGGATCCTCACATCAACCAATAATGAGTGGAGAATTATTCTTGTTATGAGCATTATTTCTTTTCGTCTACGAGTACTCCTAGTCCTTGGAAGTTATAAGTTCATTGGTTTGGCTTAATGCCTTCTCCCTCTCCACTTGAGTTTTTTCAACTCTACTCTCACTTCTATACTCCATTAATAAATCCACCGTGGTATTAATTTTGTCGTCTCCTCGTAAAAACACTCCTTTGACTCCTTAATAGTACTACTGCCTAGTTTTCAACTAACTGGTTAGATTTGTAGAAATAATATTTTAATATTCAAATGAGGCATGTCAAGATTTCAGAGACCCCAAAAAAAAAAAAATAATAATAATTCGTGTACCCTTTCAATATAGTTGAACTTGATGCTATACATTTCTTATTTAAAAAAAAAAAAAAAAAGCCTTGCAAAAAAATCAAAATCAAAATCGAAGGTCAACTCTTTGATTTTTAGGTTTTAGTTTTGTTTATGTTTTTTTTTAATGAATAACTAACCATAAAGATGCGAAATAATTAGTAGAAGAAGTATTTGCACTTGACACATATGACTAATTACAGTTTCGCTAAAAGGAGAAATTATGCAGATAGTTGAAAAAAGAAATAAAATTCAGTGCCTTTTTAATTCATCTTTTTTTTTTCTTCCAAACTAAATCTATAGCTTTTGGTGAATACTTATTTTTGCATCCGTCTGGAAGATGAAAGATTATATTTACTTTCTTGAATATATATAATATATAATTTGTATTGCGTAATTGCAAACTGTTAATCGCAATTAATTAATATATATTAGCCAAACAAGGAAGCTTTTTTTCACATACATATAGAGACGCACACTGTAAACCTTTTTACAAAAATCAAAATGATCCTAAAGAGTGAAAAATAATTGCAAAAGCTCTTATAGAAAGTTGTTTTAGACATGCATATAGGTGTTACTGGACAAGAGCAGTATGACCAGTACTGATCGTAACATGCATATATAGCCACAGCTAGAGGTTCACTTGTATAACAAAACTTATCAGGGGGATTAGCCAGCTAGCTTAAGCGAAACCTTCAGTATATTAATTTTCCCGTATTAATTTCACCAATATATATCAATAATTATGTTGAACCACTATTATTATGAATATCGACCTAATAATTCCATTAATTTTCACCATTTTTCATCTTCATATGTTTATCTTGGTGAATTTCTGACTACTACTATTTACAGTAAAATTAGTTATAAGACAGATGAGATCAATAGGATCAACCTGCCACCACATAATCCCACTTCAACTAAAATGAATGAATAGAAATAATTGAATAAATCATTTAATTAATTAGCATATTGATTAAAACCTGTGTTTTAATCAATAATAAAATACATAATAATGTTCTTACAATTAAAATTATATTTTAATGTGTATATATAGATAAAACATTGTAGGCTTGCCCGAGTGGTAAGGGCAAACTTGTGCTTGTATGCTTAGGCTAGGCTCATTCCGCGCACGGGTGGCCTACAACACAAAGGTTTTCCACATTACCAAAAAAAAAATTAACATGAAAAGTTTGATTGGAGTTTTATATTTCGTAATTAGTCATTTTGTATATAAAAAAATGCAAATTTTTAAAAAAATTGGACGAGAATATTTAAAATCTTCAGTACCAGCCAAGTGTTAGAAATTCATTTGGGGAGGATGATTTTCAACGTGGGTCAGCTTAAAACTGAAAAATTAGTTTTACTTCCAGAAAACATTTTCAAAATTAATCTGATTATATTTTATATGCATTTTTGTCATAAACACAACCTTAAAAGGATTGCGCCAAACAAATATATAAAATAAGGTTGTGAGAATAAATTGACACATTCCATGCCATTTTTCCAAAGGGTCGTGGTGAGCATTGAGCAACATGAATCATGATGATGAGCTAGCTAGATTCCCTAAAACAGTACTACAGGAAGGGCGGGGACAAGAACGATGTATAGGCCTAAACAAGAGGTATCATGCAGTAAAGGACATCATGGGTTAGTTAGCCAAAACAGGCTACAAAAAGATACTACAATTATTTTTTAATGCACATAAGACTTCATTAAAAAAACCAGATTATACGCTGCAACAAGAAAATACCCTAAACCTAACGACAAGAAAATAGCTAGCCTGTGTTGGTGTTCTCAACAGAAAACCAGATTCCTGCAGTGAAAGGAATATTAGGGTTTTGCCTAGCCTGACATGTCATTTGAAGGTCAATCCCAAAGGAATCACGTAGAGATGGTCCCCAAGCTTGTACAAAATGATCACGCATAAACTATATTAATTACATCTTAATTGGACGTCAGGAAACTTTTTAAATATTCTGAGAATTTATAAAAATTAATCAAAGAGAAAATTACCACCCTAGCAAGTATATGGTCTTAAAAACTATCTCATGCTTCAATTTCCTGATCATCTTGGAGATTGAACTCTATCCAATATGACTCCATTCTGTTCACGGCATCAATTTATCTATCACAGACAAGTATCGTAAATAGTGCATGTGGGTATGATACTTTACATGAGTATTATTATTAATATTGTTGAGACCATATGTTGTATATATTTTTCTCTGAATTAGATCATTTAATTTGAACGTAAAGTTAAAAGTATCTTAATCCATAACATTAATTATATTATTTCTTTTCTGATTTTCTTCATGACCATTAATTAGTACTCTATCTATGTTAGCGAATATCAACTAGTTAATAAGTTATTTATATTAGATTAATTTTTTCTTGCAGCAGTACTTGAGACCCAAAAATAATGAAAAAATGGAATCTAAGTAGAAAGGTAAGGTTAGGATGGTACCTAAGAATCTATGAATATCATAATGCAAAAGCAACAATTTTCGTTTGGTAAGCAGGCAAGGAAAAACCAGCGTGCACGATAAGATATTCCTCGTCTATTATATATATTGGCTTAGTGACATATGGGTCTGCCTTAGTTAATCAAAGGAATCAGACCCTAAGTTTGTTGGGTTCTTCTCGAGGATTATTTGGGTGCCTCCAAATGGCAAGCCTTCGTGCCTTCACGACTTTCTCGTCGAATGTTTGACTAAACAAGAGAGGGGGGGACAGGACAAGGAGTAGCCATCCCTAATTTAACTCCCATTAGGCCTTCACTCTTTAATATACCAAAGCTCCAATTAGATATTCTGTTTTCTTAGGACTAGTCTACCTTGTACCCTTGTCTAATGACTTTTAATGTCCCTGCACCCTTACAAATTCCAAACCAGTTATATGTTTAAATGTTTGGATTTTAGTGGATTCTTTTTGTTCTCTATTAACTGGGTTTAAGATTCAAGGAAAGGCGAGGGATTCGAACTTGGGACAATATTAATGAGTGGAGAAGATATTTATTTACTAGTTTAAGAATTTTAGAAATAAAAAAAAAATATATGTAGGAGTTTTTACATATTATATCTTGATTTACATGTTCTCTTAGTGGAACCAAAAAAAAGAAAAGAAAAGAGTTTTGTTTAATGATGAAAAATAGGTTCTGTTTTCTGTCTTGATGCGGCAGATTAGGAGGGTAGATTTGCCACTTGGGGAATGTCAAAGCAAGGGTATATTGAGGAGAAAAGAACCTCAGTCGACACATATTTTGTCGGCATTATTCATGATGCCATCGGAAGATGAAACAGTAGAAACAAAAGGCACTGCCAATGTCGCTGATCTTTACTCTTTTGACAATTGCCTGTATATATATATATAAGGAACTCACACCGCCTCTCACAGATATAAAACTCCACAAGATCCGAACCAGAACATGTAGACGAGCTTTCCACTACCTTTTACAGCTTAAACAGTTCCCTTTTTCCTTAAATTGGAATCCTCTCCCCTTGTCTATATCAACCAGCTTAATTTCTTCTGAAATTTGATATGGAGATCAATTCCAACAACAAAAGCCGCTTAAAAAGTCGGCCATTTCCATGAGCAGAGAGAGCAAAGGAAGAAGCAGAAGCAGTAATGCGAACAAGTTTGTTGGTGTGAGGCAAAGGCCTTCGGGGAGATGGGTAGCTGAGATTAAAGACACAACACAAAAGATAAGGATGTGGCTTGGCACATTTGAGACTGCTGAAGAGGCTGCCCGAGCTTATGACGAAGCCGCTTGCCTTCTTCGCGGATCAAATACTCGCACCAACTTCATTACTCATGTGTCCTCCGATTCTCCTCTAGCTTGTAGGATTCGGAATCTCCTTAACAACAAAAAAAGAGCCAAAGAACAACAGTTGGTGGACGCCTCTGCTTCAACGTCAATTAGTAGTACCCCAGCTAATAGTACTAGCGCTAGCCCTAGCCCTAGTAGCTGTTCACCTCCCACAATTAGCAACGGCATTAGCAACTAGCATTATTCTCAAGAGAGGTATTTCAAGAAACCCGGTTGTTGCTGACTGCATAAACCCGATTGAGCAATGCAGTGGAGTTTGCAATCTCTCAATACTATCCTTCATGGGGTTTTGGATGGGTTCGATAGGTTTCTCTGTACCCAGGAAGCGTTGGAGTACTTGCCGAAGAATATAGCTTTGCATGACAACGCCTTGGAGATTTCAGAATTTGAGAGGATGAAAGTTGAAAGACAGATATCAGCTTCGCTATATGCAATGAACGGAGTGCACGAGTATATGGAAACTGTTCGCGATCCTGCTGAAGCTCTATGGGATCTTCCACCATTATGTTCCTTGTTCTGCTGATTTGATGGTTTTAATGGACCTTGAAATTTTGGTTTTCTTGCTTCTCATGAGTCTTAGTTGTGTTTGTTATTTGAGCGCAAAAAGGATTTATGCTTCAGGATGGGTTGCAATATTGCAATGAAAAACAACTTAATTTAGATAGATGGGAGTGGATTTTACATTTGTCTAATTTGTAGTTTCTGGTGGACCACACTTTGTTCGACCGATAAACTTCCTTATCATTGTGGTCCTTCAATTATATTCGACCCAAAAAATATATATATTGTAAGACTTTGCTTTCAAAATATATACGAAAAAAGTAGTTGTAGCTCAACGATTGTTCTCTACTATGTCTAAAGAATCATCTTGATTATTCTATATATAATTATGTCTTTTTTTTAAATATTAAGCACCCCAATTAGTGTTGATTTAAATAATTTTTATTCGTTAGTGTTTTTCAAATGTTTGTTTCTGAAGGGACATGCACAGAGATATCATCAACCGCGGCCTCTTATGAGGTTAGAGTGCAAATTGCATCCGGCATTAAGAATTTTCCAGGGGCCTGTAGCCGGTAACTATAACTTTCAGTGTATGCTAAAGTGAAACTCTACAGCAATTTAATCTTACTCTAAATAGTAGTGTTGAAAGTTTATGTTAATATGTCAGCTATAGTCAACAAATTACAGCAGTACAACTTTTGGTTGCCTTTTGGACTTTCCAACGGGGAATTGCTGTATCAACCCCTTGTTATAATCGTTGCTTTTGGCATAAGTAGTCGATACAATATTTAGGATTGAATACACTTTTCATCTCTAAATTATAGGGTAATTATTCACACTTTACACCTTAAATTACCAACTTTAATGAGACATTTCACTTATGCATTGTCAATTACTATCACATTGCACTCTAGATATATGAATTTCCTTAACCTGAACCGAGAATGGGACAAAAAATTGAACCATATGCGTTGCACTACCTTCTTTAGACTTGAAACGATGCCATTATCATTATTATTTTAAGTTGTTCGATTTTTTTTCTTTTTTTGTTATGTTCTTTTGATTTTATCTTTTTGTTCACATTTTGGCTTCGTTTTGTAATCTGGTAGTACTTTAATTTCATCAGCCTCTAATCTAAAAAAGAAGCCTACAACATGTATGATTCATTTTTTTTCTCAAATTCTCGGTTCAATTTAATAAAAATCATATATCTATGATGCAATGTGATAATAATCGGTAGTTTAGTGGTAAAATATCTCAAATTTGATAGTCCAGAGTGTAAAGTGTGAATGAACCCATAGTTCATAGGTGAAAAGTGTATTTAATCCTTACAATTAATTCATCACAACCAGTAGTGGAGCCATGTTTAAGATTGTGCAGCACTAGTTGCACTTCAAGTTTCATAGATTGTGTGGAATTTGTTCTAATTTTTATAAGGAAAAATGTACTTTCTACTCTCCAACTAGGAGCATCGTAACATTTTGCATCTCAAATTATCATTTTTGTCACATTGCGCTAGCCACAAACTATTGATTTTAGACACTTTGTTTATTTTTTATTTATTTGGACGAAAAATAATTTTTGGACCTCGAAAATCATGATTTTACCCTAAAAAATATAATGTAAAAAAAAATAGGGATAAAATTTTCATTTATGCACAAAAATTATTTTCCATCCAAATTGATGGTAAATTTTGATGGAGGTGGAGAGTATAAAAAATTAGTAGTTAGTGGGTGCAATGTGACAAATAGTAGTTCGGGATGCAATGTCTCATGGTACTTAGTGTTTATCACTTTTTATCAAGCTTTTAAGTTGCTCTACTAGACAAATTAACATTAAGCAAAGAACTGTCAATTTGTTGCTCATGTTGATTGACTCTTTATGCCTCTTCTAACTTGCTGGGGGTTAGTCATCGGTCGTTGACTCCATATGCCTCTTCTAACCTGTTTGGGTCAGTTATCGATCGCTGACTCCTTATGCCTCTTCTAACTTGTTGGGGTCAGTCAAAGATCGATCTTGCAATACGTATTAGGAATCCTTGATTAACCAATACTAGATTAGCATCGCGGGGCAAATTTACATATTAGGGAGGTTAGCTTAAGTTTGATTTTAGTCCTAAGAGTAAGGTCCTAGTAAGTTCTAATAACATTCACATTTAACCAACACATTATTAAGTTCTAACGACGGCCTAGACTAAATTAGAAAATGCATTATTAGTTCAACTGCTTATTTTGCCTTTGTTTTAGGTAATTCAATTTGGACCATTGATAAAATTCTTTAATGTCTTGGCTTTATTTAAGACTGTGTAACATGTTAGGATCTTATTATTAGGACCAAAACCCATGTGGGGCCAGCTCAAGGATCCCCGCATCATCCTTTGTCCTTAAGTATTAATGATACCGAATTTGGGCTAGCCTGACCTTGAGGGCTCATGTCATCAATACCCAGTGGGCCCAACACTCATACCCAGTAGACTAACGAAGGAATCCACTAAGCCGAACATAAATGGGAAACCACCCACGTTAATGAACAACTAATAACTGTTAAGTTCATGATCATCGATAAATTGTCCACAAGTTGACAATCATCAAGGATAACTTAGATGTGGAAATGAGATCACAACACGAATATAAGAGGAAGAGGAAGGCAAAGAAGGTACACAATTATTACCCAAAGAGAGTAGAGAGGATTTTGATTGAAAAAAAACCAACTTAAGCATCGGAGGATTCATTTCCTCCGGATGGGAAAAAAATTGTTGTGTGTGCAGATAGATTACCAAGCCTGACAATTGAGGAACTATCTAAAGCAAAAAAATTGTTCGAAGTGGTCATCATAAATCAACTGATTCATTAGTTGACACCGTTTGTGAGAATGTTAGTTCTAGAAGATAAAGGTTTATGGCGACCACGAGAAGTAAAGGGAAGAATGAGGTCGAAGAAAATTGTGTAGAACATGGCCTAGACCAAGTAGCCAATGCATTAATAGTTCAGCTGCTCATTTTGCCTTTGTTTTAGCTAATTCGATTTGGACCATTGATGATATTCAATAATGTCTTGGCTAATTTAAGACAATGTATAAGAACATGTTAGGATATACTATCAGAACCAAAACCCATCTTGGGCCAACTTAAGGTTCCTTGCTTCAATTTTTGTCTTTGAGTACTAATGATACCAAATTTGGGCTCACGCGAACTTGTGGCTCGTGTCAGCGATACCCAGTGGACCCAATACTCAGACCTAGTAGATGAACGAAGGAAGTCCACCAAGCCGAACATAAATGGGGAACTGCCCACGTTAACGAACCATGACTTGACAATTATTAAAGATAATTTCGTGAGAAATTATCCATGACTTAACAATCATCAAGGATAAGTGAGACGTGGCAACAAGATAACAGCCCATGACTTGACAGTTATCAAAGATAACCACAACATGGAAGAGAGATAACAAAACGAATATAAAAAAGGAAGGAAGAGGAAGACAAAGGGGATACACAGTTATTGTCCATAAAGAGTAGAGAAGATGTGGATTGACAAAAAACTAACTCCATTTGCGTTCTATCAAACCTTGCATTTTAATCTGCATATTTAACATTGAAGCTAACAATCCATCTTAGTTAATTCAAAATTCAAAATTTTGTACAAGAGCAATAATGATTCACCACTAACTGCTCTAAAAATGTTAATTTTACAATTCTATACAAATCTGACTGTGCATATACTTGCAACACCTCAAAAACTAATTTTTAACTAACCACATCACAAACCTAGCTAACACGCAACTAGGATTCTAACTCTAATAGTACATGCAAAGGAAATCAGCAAAGAAATTCTTTGTTCTTCAACAAATAGCTCATGGGGGATGGAGGGAAATGGGAATGACCTGCTATCTCATTGTTTTTTCCTCATTAAATTCAAATTTCTCCCTTGGATGACCTTCCAAATTAAATTGGATATATCAAAGAAGGTATCATGAAGTGCGCTAGTATTGACTTCCATTACAAAAGTCTTCCTCTTAGGGTTATATGTTTGCATAGAGAGAAATTGAGAAAGAAATTGTGCGTGCGATGTGTAGAAGATGAGCCAATAATAAACGGTGTCGTTAGCGATTAAGTGAGTTTTTTGTTTGAAGACTTATTGAGCAAGTGGATATGTGTCGCTTTCTAATTCATTATGATGTGAATTTTAAGTCCTTGTTAGCAATTGTCGTTAAGGGGTTGACGAGAGGTGGAGGGAAGGGCTTTTTTTTTTAACGAAAAGTAGACCTCAAGGGTCTAATTATTGAAATCGTTACCTCGGGGGTTATTTGAAACTTTTGAATAAATCAAGGATTTTAGGTGCAATTAAGCCTTTATTTTTAATGTCTAAGCCCACTTCAATAAAATAAATAACCAATGCTGGTATTGGGCCCAATTTAGTCTAAGCCCATCAATTCACTAAAGCTTTTCTCTCCTATTATCATTTTTTTTACACCTTGTTGCCAATTGACAACAAATTTAACCACTCCATTAATAAAATATGATCATTGTCTAATTCTTTAAAGCAACTAATTTAGGTGAGGGATGTCGTTACATTATGACTTGGTGGAGGTGATATTTGCACAGTGTGAGGGTGATTTAAGGGCTTGTGATTGTAGGGAATGCATCACTAGGACCATGCTATGAAGATTGCTCAAGAAGATCATGTGGGAACACAAATTTTGGGGTTGGACAAGTGCTTTATGAGATATGCTTACCAGTCGGATGGGATAGCAGGCAAGACTTACCCAGGTAAACTTGATAAATAGCTCGGGCTGAAAATACAAATAGTAATATAGCAGGAGTGCTTTGTCTTAATCCAACCCTTCTTCAGGTTGGTCAAAGAGGTAGAAGACGATATTCCCATATCCCGAGGTCGCAAGGCTGCAGATGAGAAGTTGACAGATGAATGTTCATTAATTTCGGGTGTTTAGCCCAATACTATGCCGCAGGCTTCTAAGGCCTCTCTAAGCCGCAATCTTTTATTACCCCTGTCTCAACGGGAAGATTCAAATCAGATTTTGGCAGAGCTTCAAAAGCAACTGCTTCTATTAGACCATGATAGCTCTTTGCATCCTGTGGATGTTGGTACTAGTCTTGTGGAAATGCACTTTTCAAGTCCCCCTCTCTTAAACAAGGCAGAAGGGCACCCAAAAGCCAGATCTGTGGGCCAAGGCCCACCAGGTAGCAATAGTAAGAAGACTGACGGGCCGGTTACAGGGAAGCAACTCATAAACCCGATTGGGCCTGTTGGGCCTACTTCTCCAAAGATTGGACCCTTTTCTCAAAATTCATCTACTGGATTGCTCTTATCTAATAGCCCTTCTAGTTTGGTATCTCTAGTGATAAAATAGAAGGTGCTTCTCCCGTGTCTAAGCCCATGCGTGCCGCATCTTTGTCCAAAGGTGGTAACTTCGGGGGATCGTGGCAAACACAAACTGGAGGATAAATGGGAAAAGAGTCCCCGAGTGAAGAAACTGCTCTCCCCGTCGAGCATTAATTTTAATTCTCCTCCTCTTTCTCAATTCACGCCAGAGATGGGGCTTGCGACATCAGAGGAAGATGACATGGTCCTTGCAGAGTTGAAACTACACCGGAAAAAATTCCAAGTGAGGAAGCATCAAGTTCTTTCAGATATGCATAAAGAATTATTGCTGCTCTTACAATCGAAAGAAGCTAGACTGGTTGAGAACATCCCAGAACAATCCAAAATGGCTGAGGAGGCGGGCCTGACCATGCCCCAACCTCGCCATGATTGGTATTTTTTGGAACTGTCGTGGGCTGCGTAGAGCTGCAGTAGTTAGGACAATCCGGAATTTTGTGCGACTCCACAATCCAGATTTTTTATGCTTGGCTGAGACCAAGATTTTTGTTGTTGATGTTATTTTGCATAGACTTGGCTTTTTTCATTTTGTTAATCATCCTCCTGTAGGTAGGAAAGGAGGGCTGATCTTTGCTTGGCGGTTAGGTTTGGATGTTGAAGTTGTTAGTATCAATGTTAATGCTATAAGCCTTTTGATGTACTCTGATCCTCCTAATTCTCCTCGGCTTTTAATTGGGGTGGCCCGATTGATTGGCACCAAAAAGGGATTTTTGGCAATCTTTACAGCGTTTAGCTCATGCTTTTGCTGGGTCTTGGATGTGCATTGGAGACTTTAATTGTATTTTGAATAGTTTGGAGAAAAGCGAAGGTAGGCCGCTTGTTTCCCCTTCTTTAAATCATTTTCAACAGCTTCTGTCTTCTTGTGGTTTGATCAATCTTGGATTTAAAGGGCAGGAATTGACCTGGTCTAATAACAAAGATGGAGTTGCTCATATATGTGAAAGATTCGACAGAGCTATTGCAAACACTGCTTGGCAATCTTTGTTCCCCATGAGTCGGGTTACCCACTTAATCCAATCTTCTTCGGACCATTCTCCTATCCTTTCATAAATTGATGGGGATGCATTTTCTTATCCTAAACCTTTTCAGTTTAAAGCCATGTGGATCTGAGACTCTATTTGTGAGCAAGTTGTCAAAAATAGTGGTATTTATCTATTAGAGGCTCCCCTGCTTTCCGTGTTTGTAAACGCATTAAAGAAGTCAAGAAAGCTTTAAAAGTTTGGAACAAAAGTCATTTTGGCTTGTCGCAAGAGCGCATTAAAACTCTTCAAAACCAGCTTGCTATAATTCAAGAGAATGATCCCTTATTGGAGAACCTAGCGTTGGAAAAGGAGCTGTAGAGTAGCCCTTGAGGAGGAACTTCATTCTGAGGAAGAATTTTGATGATTGAAATCTCGCAAAATCTGGTTGACGACTTATGATCTTAACACCAAACATTTCCACCTATCAACCATTATTAGGAGGCACTGGAATGCAATTGAGTTCATTAAAAATGGTGTGGGCTCGTGGATTTCTTCTCGCATGGAGATTGGCAAAATATCTTGAACCACTTCCAGGTGCTATTCTCTTCCTCAAATCCTCTTATTCCTAATGAATTTGAAAATTTGATATTGCCATAGATCCCTAATGACATGAATGATGAGTTGTGCTTAATTCCATCGGATGCGAAAATTCTGGAGACTCTCCGAGATAAAGACTCCCACAAAATTTCGAGACCAGATGTCATGCTGGGTCTGTTCTTTAAACATTTTTGGTCTGTAGTGGAGCCGGAGGTGCCAGAGATGGTCAAGGCTTTTTTCACACGAGATTTTATGTCTTCGGAAGTGAATCATTCCCACATTGTTTTAATTCCAAAGATTGATAATCCTTCTGAGATTTTTCATTTCAGGCCTATTAGTCTATGCAATGTGTCCTATAAATTGATTGCAAAAATATTAGCCAATCGCTTGAGGCTGGTTTTATCTCACATTATTTCTCCATTTCAGTATGCGTTCGCTAAAGGCAGAGTCATCCAGGATTATTTGGTGCTTACTCATGAAATTTTCCACATGTTGCGTAGTAAGCGCAAAGGTCGTCAATATATGGTTGTGCGCGCAAATATTGAAAAAGTTTATGATTGAATGGAGTGAGGCTTTATTATCCAAGCTCTAAATGTTTTGGCTGTCGGGCTCAATTTATCAATTGGGTGCAGCAATGTATCACAACTGTTTTTATTTGATATTACTGAATGGTTCTCCTTTTGGTTTTTTCAAACCAACTTGGGGTTTGTGACAAGGAGATCCTCTATCTCCTCTCTCTTTTCATCATTGGCTCTGAAGTTTTTTCTAGGATGCTTATCCACGAAGAAAGTGCAGGACGCATTCATGGGATTCAAATAGGACGGGGTGTTCCACCTATATCTTATCTTCTTTTTGTAGACGATCTTTTATCTTTTCCCGCGCTTCTCGGGAGGAAGCGCAAGTTATTTGGGCTTGCTTACAAAAATATGGGAGCTGGTCGGGGCAGTGTTTAAATGTGAGGAAATTGTCGATCTCTTTTAGCCGTCATGTACGCAGGGAGATTAGTCATGATATCTGATCTATTCTTCAACTTACTCAAAAAGATCACGTGGAGAAACATTTGGGGATTCCTATGTAGCTATCACGTAACAAAAATCATCAATTCAAATTCCTTTGTGAAAAGGTTAAGCAGAGACTTGAAAGCTAGCAAATGAAAACGTTATCTCAAGCTGGGCGGCTGGTGTTGATCATATCTGTGGCCTCAGTGCTACCAGCCTATACTTAGGCAAACTGCCTCCTTCCAAAATCTATCTCTCCTGGATTCCATGATGATGCAATTTTGGTGGGGTTTTCCAAATGATAATCAGCAACATTTATGCCTCAAATCTTGAAAGTCTATGTGCAGACCCAAACATGAGGGGGGACTTGGTCTCAAACTTATGGAGGATCTTAATCAGGCTCTTATTGCAAAATTGGGTTGGCAAATCCAATGCTGCCTGGATAAATTTTGGGTGAAAACTATTCAGGCTAAATATTTAAAGACCAGATTTATTTGGGACACACAAAGTAAAGCTAGTGATTCGTGGTTTTGGCGAGGTATTACCAAAGTTGCCCATCTCCTCCAAGAAGCAGCTTGTTATCAAATAGGGTCTGAGACTTCTGTTCGGGTATGGAGTGACCCTTGGCTGCCATTTCCCACTCCTCATGCCCCGATACCAAGATCGGCTGCTATTATACTCGATGAGGAACTGAATGTTGAATCCCTTTTGATACATTTTTCCAGGGCTTGGAATTCTAGTCTAATCCAACAACTATTTTGCCCTGAGGATGATGCTGCAATCTTGAGCTTCCATGCCCCACGGAGCAATCAACCTGATAAGCTTATATGGTCTGCTTCTACTACTGGAAATTTCTCTTTGAAATCTGCTCACCAGCTTATTAATGCCCACAAAAGCAAACGCCCACATATTCTGATTGAAGATGAATGGAAACGTATATGGAGGGCTCATTTGCAAGATTGCCTCAAGTTGCTCATATGGAAAATAGCTTGGAATTGTCTCCCCTGCAAGTCTAATATTGAGAGAATTCCTCATAGAGTTTCTGACGAAAATTTTTGTGGCTTTTGTAAGCAGGGGGCTGAGACCCTTGTTCACCGATTTTTTGAATGCCCAGTGGCCCAAATTGCTTGGAGAGAAGGTCCTTGGCTGCTCATTATCCAGCATATCCCGCCTCAAAGTATCTCAGATTGGATCAAAATCATCTTGAAACCGTCTCAGATGCTTAATATTCCTCTCGACTTGCAACAGGACTTCATTCGGTTTGTTGCCATCCTTTTTTACTTTCTTTGGTATTCTAGAAATCAGCTGTTACACAAGGGTGGTGAGTTGGATATGTTAGACCTTATCAGAACTATTAAGCACCGCTATTTTGAATTGTCTTTAGCTTGGAAGGAGAAAATTTCAACCCCCAATCTGGTTTGGCAGCTACCTCCTCCAGCACATTGGAAAATTAATTTTGACGTAGCTATTCGAAAATACATCGCAATTGTTGTTTGTCGAGATTCCGAAGGTCATGTCCTCTTTGTTCAAACGAAAAGGTTACCTCCTTGCAGCCTTTTGTGGGCGAGACATGGGCACCTCTCTATACTCCTCAGGAGGCGTTTCTCTTACCATCTCAAAGAATTATTCTTGAAGGTGATTCTCTCCATGTGATCAAGGCGATTAAGAATCCTAGCTCTGCTATGCCCTGACAAATTTCTCCATTGTGGTTGACATGTGTAGACTTGTTGATTCAAGAGACTATTGGGAATTTAAACATGTATAAAGAGCAGCGAATGAGTTTGCTCATCGTGTTGCTCAGTGGGCTTCTTTTGAACATTTAGAGGGTAACATTCTCATATCTTGTATTCCTGTAACTATCATTTTGAGCGACAATCCATGGTTTCCTCCATGATTGTCAGCTTGTGTTTTAATGGAATTGTTTATTTAGAATATATATATATAGCAGGAGCACCGTTAGCCCATTGAGGGAAGGTGGACATTTTAAGAAATGTACAAGGACTAAGTTGTTGAGTTTCAAAATTCAAGCGACTAATTTGAAAATGGGTTAAAAAAGAAGTAAAAATAAATTATGATACTTACTAATTTGTTATTTGAATTAGATAATCAATTATTTTATTAATTAATTTGAACATGTTATATTATTTGTATTAATTATGGACACTCTGACAGCAAATTCGAGAAAATTTGTATCCCATAAATATTCTATCAATGTACTCTTACAGGTATAGTTTATCAAAGGACGTTACTTCTGATATTGCGCTTAGTAACTGATCCTTGCTAGCATCAGCTGGCCTCCTCTTCTTCCCGACTCCACCACAGATTACGGAAAACTCACACCCATAAGCATTGCCAAAGCATGAAAACAACCCGCCTCCCGTGGACCGTCTACGCCTGTGCCCACGGCTCTTTTGTCTCGGCTCAATTAACTTCCGGTATTGATCATTGTCATATACTGGGGTAAGCTCCATCCGCCACTTTATGATCTTCTTCTTCAGCCCTTCCCCGCTGCTTTCCTCGGTATCATCCAATAGAGAGCTCTCCATGTCGTCAACCCCGGCAGTCTGGTGCAATTCCTTCGCTATTGCTTCCACGACCACCGCTAGCGATTGCTCCATATCGGAGCTTAGCGCATTCCCGGCCTTCTTCAGGGACGCAAGCTCCGCGTCATCACATTTGGAGCTCATTTCCACAGGTTTCCATCGAGATTGGATTGTTCTCTTTGGAAGCGTTTGAGCTTGATCACGGGGTTGGTTTGTTGGGTTTTCTCATCTCCGAGGCTTTTCGGGTTGCTTTGCTTTTGAGTCTTGACTTCCCCCAGATCCCAACATGACCCGTCAGCTGATTGGCTGAGCTCGCTAGTTATGCACATGCTATCCAAGATGCTGTCGAGGAGAGTGACACCAAGGTTAAGAGTTCCTTGTGGGCGGCCAGATGGGCGGTGGAGCTGGAGCGCCACCAGCCGCATTCTGCACTTTCCTTGGTCGCAAGATGAGGGAGGGAGAAGATTGCTGAGGAGGACACGAACAGTGCCAACTATGATATCACGCATCCACGATGTGGCGTATATCTGAATCGTGATGGCCGATGTGACAGAGTGGAGGAACTCTTCGTCAACGCGGAACAAGAATATTTCGTTCCAAGTTGGGTTCGTATCCCCATCTTGGTCGACGCGGCTCAGCAACTTGCGCTCCTCATGGAGCCATGTGACGGCGTACGTCTGCATGGACTTCGACACCGGCTCCAACTCTCTGGCCGATACCAGATTGATCTCTACAATGTGGAAAGCAGAGGAAACCATGCTGCTGGTCTTGAAGACGGAAATACTGATGATAAGAGGCAACAACAATAATGGTAACAACAGCCGCAGCGTTAACGGCGACGTTGGCTAATATTGTATGAGCCGTGATAACAATCTCAGTGGAACCCAATGGATCGATGTCCGTACGAGGTTTTAAAATTTAATTTGTGTTTGGTTTCTTCTTTCTTGTATGAACCAAGGAGTTTGGAGGCCGGAGTTGGTTGAGCTCCGGTTGATTCTGATGATCAGTTGATTTGGGCATTTGGAGAGGGCCATGAGGCTTTAATATAGGATGGCTAGCTGACGCTGGTTGTATACCGTTGCCTGGTTTGTTGCTGTATCGGATGTTCCATGGCAGTGTGATTCCGCCCCGTAAGTTTTTCTGAACGAAAGTAGAGGCTTTACAGGAGGGAGACTCTGAAGCATTAACAATGAAATCTTTCTACAAACCCGGATACATTTGATTGCTCCGAAACTTCTCGATGGTTTGTTAATTTGTATAGCTTTTTTTATCTATTATCTTCGGTTATTGAGTAGAAAGTTTCTGTTTCTTATTCGTCTAGGTGGCACGCGGAAATAAATTTGTAAATAACTGACTAACTGCGCGAGTCAATATAACTGCATATCTAACCCAGATTGCAAATTTTGACTGCAATTCCCCTCTCTCTCTCTCCTCTCTCTCTCTTCTCTGATCGAGTAGTTAAGGAAAAAAGCACGTTTAAATATATGATATCTCTCACAACTGCCCAGCCTCTCTGTACTTAGTTTTGGATCAGGTGGATACTCTATAATTTGCTATTCGAATTGTAGGGTGTAATTTAGAAAGAGATAGACATGGATCTCATGGTAGGGCCCATGCTACCTAAAACTATACATGAGGAGAATTAAATGATATATGGTTCACCTGCTGTGTCTATCTCTTTCGAATTTACAATATGACAGCAAATTACAGAAAATCCTTATCAATTTGTTTTGAGTATAAAGTCTCAACAGTGATCCCTGATCTCTCTCTCACATTTGATGATCATGGAGTTTAATTTCTTGAGAGCACTACGCACCATACATATATGCCAAATTTAAAAGATATTTATCACCAATTTTCACCAATTTATAAGTATTTTGACTAGTTCATTTAATTAGAGCGCAAATGTCTCCCTAACACGTTAAATATTACCTTGGTTGTAACAGCGGCAAGTACCTGCTATATATATATATATATGGCATTCATCATCGTTGAATATATCCTTTGCTTGTATTGATTTATTAATATGTCAAATACGTATTGGATCAGGTTGTTAATTGCCCTCTCGTATGAGGAAAGAGTTGTTGATCAGATAGGTTCAATTCTGGAAACAACGTTGAACACATTTTCCACCTGAAATATTGATCGCAGAGGCTGGAAGTTTTTAAGGACCAAGTCCAAGAAATCCGTACAATATATGTACATTTAAACCTAATTTCTGTAGCATTATAACTCAATCTAACCACACCTAAACTTTAAATTCATGAAGTCAATCAATCTAATTAAAATTGAATTCAATACACAATTCTTAGGCTAAGGGAGGACTTACCAAAATTGAGGTCCAATTTTTCTCTCTCTTCTTTTTGCTCTTCCCATCTGTTTCTTGCTTATTCTTTCTTCTTTGCTCTTTTTCTTTTCTCTCTTCCTCCCTTAGCTCTTTCTCCCGTGGTCATCCAATTTTGATAGAGAAAAATTACAGCATATATTGAATGATGTAAGACTCACAATATCCGATATTTTACATGGATTATTTAAATTGTGAAAGATCTACATGTTGTATCTATCTCTTTCTCCATTAGATCATATAATGAGGGATAGGTTTTCCTTCTCAGAAATAGAGGGAGGGAAGAACAGGTCAAGATTAGGAGTAGCCTGCTCTAAAGTATTGAAGAGATGAAAAAGTGTTGAATGAATTGGGCACCAATATCTTTGAACATATTCTGTATAAAGATAAATTATACAAAACCATACAAAGTGACGATTTTGATTTAAAAAAATAAATCTAAAATATAATACTTGACTGCATTATTTAATGATAAAATTGATGTGGCCAGTCAACTTAATCTCGCAGTTGGATTTATTTTATTAAATCGTTTATAATTGAATATTTTTCCGAGTAGAGCCTAGGGTACATCACTGAGCCCCAGTCAATGGGGAGAGGCGACAGCAGCGAGAGACTCCTGCAGAAGAGTCTTAAAAAAAGTTCCAGTCAATATATTATAGTTTTCAACCTCCGTTCAGTCGACTGTGGCTCGCCTCCTTTTTCTACAGCTACGTACACCCTGTTCAGTAGTTTGGATTATCTTCAGTGCACCCTCTTCTCGGCCGGTGCCCAAGTTTACCCCTTTGGAACATCCTGTTTTTGATGGTCTTAAGCCTATCTTTGTTAGCATTGTATTGTTTTACTCCTGGCCTGTGTTCAGTGTATTTTCTGATGGGCTCTCAACTCTGTCCGGTCATTTGTATTTGTAATATTATTATGTCAAATAAAAATGATTTTTGCCTTAAAAAAACAAAAAGAAGGAAACATAGGGTGCCAATGAGAACGATCAGAGAATCGACTGCTAAGCCTTATATCTGATTGAGGTAATCACCTCTTTTTTTGGTTTTTGGATAAAAAAAAAAAAAAAAAAAGTTTGATTAATATAATATAAAATAAAAATTAATGATTTGATGAAAAGAAGAAGATTATTTAATTAAAATTAAATAATTAAAATGCCCAAATACTTGGCATCCAAACACCAAAATGACAACGAAAAAGAGCCACAACATCACATTGAGCACCATTGGGTTTCAAGTTCTCATAGTGCTGATCCTGAGCCAAAAAACAAAAATCCAAACGTGCTACTTAGTACCATATCAACTTCCTATCCCAAAGAGAAAGTGACTCATCATCATGGGCGTCACGATTCTTCGCTCAGTGAATGGGTATTCTAGTTTGTCCCGTTTGGCATCGATCAGTCTCTACGTATCATATCAAATTATGCCAACTTATGCATATGTATGACCCACCAGAAAGAGTGGACTGAATTATACATGGATGGCACAAGCGATTCAATTTGACGTTCAGAAACCTCGTCTCAAAAGATAGAGAACAATTATGACAGTCTGCAGTTAGAAAATAAAATGAGAGAGACGTACAAGGATAGACATAACTTTTGATAACTCAAAAACATATTTCAGTAATCTTCTCCTTCATCTTCGTTCCAACTCCTTCTGCCCCACACCTCCTCATAGCTTTTTCAAGAGTCCTCCTCGCGGGCTTCTGAGAACTCACCTTCCTCCATGCCCTCACCAACATACCAGTGCACAAATGCCCTCTTGGCATACATGAGTCAAATAAATTTGTGGTCAATTCGCGAGAAAACTTCAGCCACCGCTGTATTGTTGCTTATCATACAAACTGCACGCTGGACCTTGGCAAGATCACCACCAGACGTACTTGTCGGGGGCTGGTAGTTTATACCACACTTGAAACCAGTTGGGCACCTGAACAACTCAAGACCATAAGAAAGAGAAATGACAGATAAATTGTCTCTCTCCCCAAATTCTATTATCCCCACTACTAAAACATGAAGATATCTCTACCGCGTTACTTGATAGCAACCTCAACAGAACAATCAGGCTAAGAATATCATCATCCCTGATAGGGAATCACATCTCAGAATGGCCAACCATTTTCTTCTCAGCCAAACAGACCCACAATAATGCCGTGGTAGAGGCCTTCAGGGTTAATTTTATGTTGTGTGGTAAATGTTGCCAGTCAAATATATTGAAGTTCTAGTAGAGTGGTTCCTTTGTCATACTATTTTTATCAACCATCACATGCAACATATAGTCCATAACCAAACCAAATAATATGGAAGAAAACAAATATCTTTGCCGGAAAATGTCTAAATCTCGTAACAAAAAGAAAAATGATACCCTTCTCAGACAATTCAAGTTTGTTTTAATTCAATAACGACATCATAATTACACGAGTACGTAAAATATTGAAGGTTACTAAAAAAAAAGCAGAATATCGAAGGAAAAATTCACTTTATGCACCCAAACTATGATGCCAATGTTGTCCCAGGGTCTAAATTATCGATTTTGTCATATTGCGCCGTCGAACTATCAAAAATCATCAATGTGCTGCCTCTGATAAGATCCAACTGTCAAGATTGTGATACATAGGCTATTTTTCAACTCATTTCAGGCATGAGATCTAATTAGGCGCACATTAATAAATTTTGATAGTTGAGGGGAGCAATGTGACAAATTCGTAGTTTAGACGCAAAATGGACACCATTCGTTGGAAGTGCAATGTGAAATTTTCCCAAGATTGATATTGTAGCTTGATAGTAATGAAAACGAGAAAGGTTTCGGGAAAAAAAGAAAGAAAAAAAAAGCGCTAAGGTGTCTCTTACACGCTTGGCAGGGCTGTAATCCATGAATCTCACAACCTACTATAGTGTGAAAGGGAACAAAAAGTGTGTTTACTAGAGATAGTACAAATATTAAGATATTAGTTCTTTTCCCCTGCAGACCGTAAGATGAAAGGGTTTCTTTTTTGGTTTGCGACCATAGGATGAAAGTCGGTTCGAGAGTCCTAGGGTTTTCAACAAACCATCTTATAAGGCCTGAGGTATCT
>CM025850.1:25279617-25301844 GCA_003952965.2 Morella rubra | reverse complement strand
TATGAGTAATGTATTAACATGTAATGGTATAATGATTTTTTAGCACATTATTATAAGTTATTAGTATAAGGTATGTATTAAGATGACATTATAAGTAAAATAATTTTAATAACTAAGTCATTTATCAGGTTAAAAATCGTTTATTAATAATTAGATTAACCGATCGATCGCTGTGTTGACGATTGATCGTTTAATACGATGTCATTTAAAGTTAGATTACAGAACGATCGTTAAACCCTAACGATCGATCAATACAGAACGGTGTTGTTTAAGGCTTCATTGTTGATCGATTGGTATAGGCTGGCGATCGGTGGCTAAAATCTGTTGTCATTTTAAAAGCACTTATCCGATCGATCGGTTAAGTTCACCAATTGATTGATATGAAATATTAGCGGGAATTTAAAGATGAAAAGCGATCGATCACTGTGTGCACCGATCGATTGGTGTTAATCAGCCTTGAGATGCAAAATATTCTCAAAGGCCGTGGGTGAAGCAAAAACACATGGCAAGGAGGAGCCCGAAAGCTTGTGGCAAGGAGCTATTTTTCTTTTAAATTAACCCAATCACTATCCTTTTAGTTGAAAGAGTGTTTAGAAGTCCTTAAGTTAAGCCCAAGCTCAAATTCATTGTTTTTTAACCGGGTGAATATTGAAAAATTTGGGCGAAATTTGTGAGATTTTGGTGTGATTTGGTTCGTTTTGGTCTATTTTGTGCAAAAGGTATGTGACTCACCTACACTATGATTTAGGAATGTTTTGGTTGGTTATTTGGTGTTATTTTTATTTTCTATTTGTGGGTGTTGTGGATTGATTTGTGATGATTAGAGCTTATTAGAGTATTTTTAATATGTTTATTAAAATTAGTATTGCATGAGGATGATTTGTGAGTGTTTTGGCGTGGATTTGAGTGTGTGGGAGGCTGGCAAGCTGTTTTGTCGATCTGGGTTACGAACGATCGATAGCCATTTATGGATGATCGATCGTGTGTTAGATGAAGGTTCGGCAATCGATCACTTAATTTAGACGATCGATCGCGTTGGCATACCGATCGATCACTTTGTCATACTGATCGATTGTAGTTTAGGGCAGATTGCAAAATAATTTACATGTTTGATTTTGAAGTGTTGAGTTCTAGAAATGAATCATGAATTTGTGTTATTTATTTACATGTTTGATTATTGAAGTGCTTGAGTTCTTAAAATAAATTATGAAGCATGGAAGATGAATATTTGGAGTGTTTTTGACTTGTTATGTTTGAGTTATATTTTTGGGATATAATGTGTGTACCATTAGACCCGTTCAAGGATTAGGACGCGATAAATATGCGTTTATCGCGTAATAACCCTTGAATTGTCCACAATATGGACAGTTTGAGATTGTGTATTCGTGGTTGGACGAGTTCGGTACTTGTGTCCTGTCCAGTCTTGGAGGAAATTCGTATCATCTACCTTTTGTCTTCTAAGTATACTACTAGCATTGGTGTATGACGTCATACAACTATCGTTGATGACGTTTGCCTCCAACGCTGGTGCGTGTATTTGGGGACTGGGGGGAGATGCTGCCGAATTTTTTCCAGGTATGGATGGACACAAGTCGAACTGACGTTCAACTCCAATGCACAATCTTGAATGGGATAGGACCTATCAGCTGGGCTTAAAGTCAAGTTACAATGATTGGGTGTTTATGAGTTACTTAATTCATGTATTTTTTAGATTGGTGGCAATGGATAAGAGTTGGGTTTACGAGAAAAATCGTTTGGTGAAAAGTATGCGGAGGGGGTCTGTGGGTTTGTCGTATGGCTGCTTGTTGTGTAGACTCTCGGGGTCAGATCAGATGTCCGTGTCGGAAGTGCAGAAATGTAGTGTTTCAAGTGTTGGATAAAATGGAAGATCATATATACATTAATGGGTTTGATGTGAGCTATAAGTCATGAGTGTTTCACGGGGAGGGTATTCAACTTACTTCAAAGTTGAGTCAAGAGTCCGGTGCGAGCTTACCACATAGTGATGATGATTTAGAGGGAGATAACTCTGATAGAATGGAGGAAATGTTAACCGATGTTCGTGCGGATTAGATGGTGGGGCGGCAGGGGTTGAAACGGAGAACCCTATATTAGGGAAACCCCCACTTGGGGACCGAAGGCTTCGACACCACTTAATAAATTATGGGAAGAGGCAGAACATGAATTGTATCCTGGATGTACCAAGTTTAGTAAGTTGTCATTTACGGTCCGGTTGTTGCATGTGAAGTCGGAGAATAAGTTGTCGGTTAAGGCATTTGATATGATGTTACAGTTGATTAAGGAGGCATTGCCAGAGGGGAGACGTTACCAAGATCGTATTACGAGGCGAAACAATTGCGAAAGGATCTTGGGTTTAGTTATGATAAGATCCATGCATGTCAGAATGATTGTGTGTTGTTTTGGAAGGAAAACAGTGAG
Organism: Morella rubra; assembly: GCA_003952965.2. Lineage (NCBI taxonomy): Eukaryota > Viridiplantae > Streptophyta > Magnoliopsida > Fagales > Myricaceae > Morella > Morella rubra. The sequence continues at coordinate 25,299,405 of CM025850.1, read as the reverse complement.
TTAGACAGATGTCCGGTATATGGGGTGTCTCGGTGGAAATTCGAAGATGACTTGCGCAATCGAATTCCCAGAAAGTGTTGCGTCATTTCCCTTTGATCCCTAGACTTAAACGTTTGTTTACCACAAAAGATGTAGCTCATGACATGAGATGGCATAAGGAAAACGGGTCGATGATGGGGAGAGTTTGAGGCATCCTGCAGATTCATTGGTTTGGAAGAATTTTGATAAGGACCATGTTGGTTTGCTCAAGATGCCCGCAACGTCCGCCTTGGTCTTGCTTCTGACGGGTTTAATCCATTCGGAAACATGAGCAATGCGTACAGTATTTGGCCAGTCATTGTGTTTCCATATAATTTACCCCATGGAGGTGTATGAAGGTCCCATTTTCACTGATGACTCTTTTGATCCCGGGTCGAAAGTCACCGGAAATGATATAGATGTATATCTTCGACCCTTAGTGGAAGAGTTGAAACAACTATGGGAAGATGGAGTTGAGACACATGACGCTTCAGATGGGACGACATTTAAGATGCATGCAGCTTTGATGTGGACCATAAATGATTTCCCAGCATATGCCAATTTATCTGGATGGAGTACCAAAGGGAAGTTGGCATGTCCAACGTGTAATTTAGACACTGACTATAAGTGGTTGAAGCACGGGAGAAGAATGTGTTATATGGGTCATAGGAGATACTTGACACCGGGGCATGCATGGAGATATGATGTGGATACGTTCGGAAAGAAGAACATAGACTTCCGCCTGGGGAGTTAACTGGTGAGGACATATTGGAACAATTGACGCATGTCGGAAGACTATCTTTGGTAAAGCATCAGGAAAGAATAGGGAAAGAAGAAACAATCGTCGGAACGTTTGAATTGGACGAAGAAGAGCATATTTTTCCAACTGCCGTATTGGAGTACATTAGGGTTACGGCATAACTTGGATGTGATGCACATCGAGAAGAACATATGTGACAACGTGATTGGGACGGTGATGAATATTGAGTTCAAGACCAGAGATTCAGCGGGTGCACGTAGAGATTTAGCTGAAATGGGGGTTAAAAAAGACTTGCACTTAGTGTATGACGGTCGGGTTGAATTGATGCCTCAAGCGGCATATACTTTAACACGGAAGAGCGAAGGAGGCCTGTGAGTGGTTAAAAGATGTGAGGTTCCCCGATGGTTATGCAGCTGAGATTTCACGTTGTGTGAATCTAGATGAGTTGAAGGTTCTGGAATGAAAAGTCATGATTGTCATGTGTTCTTGCAGAGGGTTCTTCCAGTGATGATCCGAGGGTTGTTGAAGGAAGACGTGTGTGGCGCAGTGACTGAATTATGTTTGTTTTTTCGAGAGTTGTGTTCTCGTACGTTGAAGATTTTTGTATTGCAGAGGATGTCAGAAGATATCGGAATAATTTTATGCAAGTTGGAAATGATTTTTCCACCCGCTTTTTTTACAGTAATGATGCATTTGGCGGTCCACTTACCGTGCGAAGCAATGCTTGCTGGACCGGTACAGTACAGATGGATGTATCCAGTTGAACGGTTGATGGGTGTCTCGAAACGGTATGTGAAAAATAAGTCGCGTCCCGAAGGGTCGATTGCAGAAGCGTATATTGAGAATGAGTGTTCGACATTTTGTTCCCAGTACCTCCGAGGGGTCGAAACAGTGTTTAATCGCAGAGATCGAAACTACGATTCTGACGGCGAATTAGATTGATAAGGGCTGCAAAAGGGCATGACATAGACCGAACAGAGTTCAAGAAAGCTCGGTGGTTTGTGCTGAACAATTGCAAAGGCATCAGCAACTACTTAGAGTAAGTAAAATAAAATTTCATAGTTTTCTATAATATACAGTCGTTGATTAACCTTATCGTTACAGTGAACACATGGACGAACTTCGCGCGCAAGGAGTTGGTAACATTTCTCGTATGCATGAGGAACAATTTCCAGATTGGTTCTTAGGGGAGTAAGTGTTATTGACAAAGAATTCAAATTAATATCGTGTCTTTGTTTTTAATGACCTTCTAATATATTGTTGTAGGTTCAAAAATTACGTTCTCAAAATCCATGTACATCGATCGATGAATTGTATTCATTGGCACGTGGGCCTGATACACAAGTGATGCGTTATTCTGCATGTGTTGTGAACAGATGTAGATATCATACAGTACAACGGGAAGAACGACGGAGAACTCAGAACAGTGGTATTGTAAACCAATACTTGCGGGGAAATTGTAGACATTTATGCCATGCAATACTTGAGGGGAAATACAATATATTTGTTTAAGTGTGATTGGTGGGACGTTGGAGATCACCGTGGAATTCGTATCGATGAGAACTTTAAGAGCATAAACACTTCCCGACTGTGGTACTCAGAAGATCCATTTGTTTTGGCAAATCAAGCAAGTCAAGTGTTTTATCTAGTTGATAATCTGCATGGACCTACATGGCGAGTCGTGCAGAAGTTGTCGTGTAGAAATGCATATGACATTCCCGGCCGGATCCGGATGGTGAAGTTGATGTAAACGTTGAATCGGGAGCAGCCATCACGAATGAAGCATATCAAGAGGATGATGCCATTGACTTGTTTATAGACTTCCGACAGTTTAACCTTAATCCACTACGGAGGGATGACGTTACGCCAAACGTTATCCAAGCTTCTGATGCAATTGATCGGCGGAAGAAAAGATGTATAGATAGTAATGATGTTTCAGAGGGGGATGAAGCAGAAATTGAAGAAAATAGTGAAGAAAGTGGGGACGAAGATTCATTCGAAAGTGATAGCACTCTACTGAGATGAGGCATCGGGCGATAACGTGCAAGAATCAGATTCTGATTAATAATTTCTTTCATGTATATTTTCTTTTAATGTTGATGTTTGCTGAACTGTTTTTATTGTTATTGTCTCTTTTACCACATCTTTATCGTTTATTCGACGCGTGAAGAAGCCGCTTTCCTTCCTTCAGTTACTTCTGGACAGTTGCATAGCGCAGTTACTCCACTTAGTATGAGTCTGATCCCGAGTCCTACCTGAGCGCTCCTTCTTCGAGAGTGAATGAAGGCATGAGTCAAGGCACGCCAGCTTGTCCTAGTAGTTGTGCATGTAAGAAATTATTCTTTCAAGTATATTTTAATTTTGGTTTGGAGAAGAGTCTTGGGTCTGGGTCTGGGAAATTATCGGTGCATATCCCGGAGGGAGAGTGTGGAGGAGTGTCTTCCACTGCTGCCACCCTATCGACGAAGATTGGAATGTTGGTCGAGGGTTGATTCCGATCTCCGTTAACAAGTGGGCTGATGTTCCTGCAGAAGTGAAGGAGTACATTATAGATCGGTGTTGGTATGATTAAACTCGTAAACATAGATTTTTGGTTAAGCATTTCGTTTATCATTGTAATATTGTATGTTTTGGTACTTATGCAGGACCACTTCGACCTTGACTACACCCGTCATGAGGACGTGAGGACGGTGGTCGAGACTATGATGACGGCACGTCGAACGCACCGCAACCGGATGCATGCGTATTTTAAGAAGTTCCCGAGTAAAGAGGCGGCGTTGCTGAAGCCGCACCCTGATACCACGGAAGAACAGTGGAAGGAGTTATGCGATCTTTTCACCAACGAAGCATTTATGGTACGTGATTACAAAAACCCGTTGCTTAAATATTACATTCTTTTTAAATTAATTACTTAAAATATCGCAGAAACGAAGCGAGCAAAATAAGAAGAATAGATCAAAGTTGACTGTGAACCACGCTGCTGGTTCGCGCTCGTTCCAGCGCACTCGAGCTTGCATGGTAAGTTAAAACTAAATTTAATTTTATTGATATTGTTTGTCAATAACTTTATATATATATTTCATGTAGAAAAATCAAGAAAGCGACGAAATCAATCCTGCAGAGCTGTATAAAAAGAATTATACAAACAAAGATGGTGTTTGGACCTCGGAAGGAGCGAGAGAAATTTATGTAAGTCGCTTTCATTTTAATCTACTTTATGTAATTTATGTATAGTTTATCTACTTTAATGTTTCTGGTAATTATTGTCATTTTTTCAGGAACGGATGGATGCCTTCCAGCGCCAGTGTGATTTAGAAGGGAAGACTTACACCGAAATTGAAGTATATTCCGAGATATTGGGCAAGAAGTCGGGATATGTTCGGGGATTAGGACACGCGGTTAAGCCTCGCCTTCATCAACTTTAACTACACAGTCTTCTTATCTACAGCACCAGCTAGCAAGGCAAGGGATGAGATAGAAGCGATGAGAGCTGCTAGAGAAAAAGACTTGCAAGAATTTGCGAAGAAGCAAGCTGAGATGGAGGCCACGCTGCAGGACCACCATGAGGAGCAGCGGTGGAGCAGGAGCGCATCCGGTTGGAGCAGGAGGAGCGCATGAAAAGGGAGCAAGAGCACATGCAAGTGGAGCACGAGGAGTGCGTGCAAGAGGAGCAAGAGCGCTTACGGGCAGAAATATCAAAGGAACTGGAGAAGAAAATGTCCTCTATAATGGAGAAGAAAATAAATGACATGTCAAAGCGACTATTCAGCCAATTTGGGGGTTCAAAAAGGTAGATACATGCATGTTGTAATAGCTTTGTGTTTATGTATTATTACGATATTTTTTTTCGATTTAATTATGGATCACTATTTGTTATTATTAATGTTAGTATTGTATTGTTATTATAATAATACGTGTTATATAATATTTTCTATTATTATTATTTTTTTGAAAAAAACTGATTATGTTACCACTTTCAATCGTCATATTCAGCGATCGATCGTTGTTGTTCAACCGATCGGTAGTTAAATACCATCGTTCCATCGCCAATATCAAAAAGACAAAAATATTGATCGATTAGCTACATGCAAGTGATCTGTCGGTACCATAAGCGACTAATCGGTGGAGAAATGGATGATCAATCATCGAACTCACATGATTGATTGTCAGATCACACCGATCGATCAGTTATTTAATCAACGTTCCATCATTGAATTAAACGACCGATCGGTTTTAACATAATGATCGATTGTAAAACTTAAGTGATCGATCGCTTCTATAAAACATCCAATCGTCGTTACTGAAACGATCGATCGTTATTTTTTAAATGTATCGATCAATCACTACTATGTAACTGATCAATCGTAAATACATACCGTTCGATCATCTTAGATATGACGATCGATCGTTCTTGGCATTCATTCGATCATTGCAAACAAATACCGATCGATCACAGATACAACCGATCGATCACTTATTTTTCACCGACCGATCGATCTTTAGATTTAGTGACGAAAATTTTCAGTCATTAAAAAAATTTCATGATGAAATTCGGGTTTCGTCACGAAATACATTTTGTGACGCTCTTTCACTGACGGAGCTCATGAAGAAAAAATTTCATCACTAATACTTTTAGTGACGAAATTTTGACTTTTAGTGACAAAAGTTTGTGTCATTAAAAGTCAATTTTTTTGTAGTGCATATCTGTGGACAAGGACCCAGATCTCATATCTATGGACAAAAATCAATATGTTCTCTTCAAGTTCTAATATGTTTTTTGGTTAAATATACTTTGCACCCCTTATATTTAGGGGTGTTGACACATTGCTCCATATTGTTTTATTTTTAAAATATTGAGCCCATTATGTTATCTCCCCCAATAATTTGTACCTCAAAGTAAAATTGACTTCAAATTAGACGGTAATCATTTACACATGCCTCTCATGTGACCTCAGTCTCAATTAGACTATTGTATTGTCCTTGAATTTTAAACAAGTCACGATTAAATGAGCATCAAACAAGTCACGATTTTTGCCTATTGGGCTTTGGAGATAACATAATGGGCTCAATGTCTCAAAAATAAAACATTAGGGATGCAATGTGTAAACACCCCTAAACATAAGGGATGCCAAGTGTATTTGACCCTATGTTTTATTATGCCCCTTATAGTTCAAAAACAATCAATCTCTCCTTCCATTTCATTTGGCCATAAAACCACATGAAAAAAATGATCGAAATGTCCTTCCAAAGCAAAATCACTAAAAATATTGAAAATTTCAAAAAATAAAAAATAAAATATATTGCTCTATTTCATTTTAAAATAATATATAAATAATTTTTTAAAAAATAAAAATATAGAAACTCTATTTCATTTTTCTATTTTTTTTATTTTTTTCAAATTTTTTATTAAAGGGGTATTTCGGTCAATTCACATCACTTTCTATGTGACTTAACGATCAAAATCAAATGGAAGATGATGATTGATTTGTTTTTTAAACATGAGGGCCGCAATAAAAGATATTGGAACTTAACTGAGACAGAGAGATTTTTGCTGATAGATATATTGCGCAGTACATCATATATATATTCCCACAAAGGTGGTGTTTGATTGTTAAAATTTTGGGGTGTTGGAGTTGGTGAAAAAGTGAAAAGAGAGATGATTTGAATGAATTTTTTATATTTATTTGGAGTGAAAAGTGATGATTTGATGGGGAGAGAGAGAATTTTGGGGACTTATTTTATTGGAGTGCAAATTTTGGGGGCCTAAAATTTTTGCTCCCAAACATCTCCTTTATATTGTTGGATGGGAAGGACTCCGCTTATAGAGGTCTACTACAAACTAAAACAAAAAGAAATTAAGGAGATGTTTGAGAGAAAAAAATTCGAGCCTCTAAAATTTTAACAATCAAACACCACCTAAGGACTCATTTCTTGTGCAGTAGTCAATCATGCCCTGGTCAAACTCTCGATGAAGCTCGGTGAGTACCTTTTCTGTTTGCAAAGCAGATCGATCCTCTTTATCTTTAACAACAAGTTTCACCTCCCTCCTCATGAACTTTACACTTCATACTCTCGTTCAGCATTTAAGATAAGAGCGCGTTTTCCTTCCACCACTACGCCCTCTCTTGGAAATCGAGATGTTTGAGAGCCAAAATTTTGGCCCTAATAAATAAACTACAAAAATTTTATCTCTCCCCATCAAATCATTACTTTTCACTCCAAATAAATATAAAAAATTCATTCAAATTATTTCTCTCTTCATTTTTTCATCAACTCCAACACTCCAAAATTTTTACCACCCAAAATTTTAACAATCAAACAACACCCTTGAGTCCAATTAGTACTGTGTATATATATATATACCACCTGAAATATTAAGTGCTCCATGTTAGAAATATAATTGAAAGTGTCTTTGTGTATTTACTAAAGAAACGAATATTTTTGTTATTAAATAAAACGTTGATGGGCAATTATGGTAAATGAGAAGTTCAAGGACAATTTTGGAACCATAAAAAATCAGAGAGTAGTGTTGTAGTTTGAGAAAATTTTCGAGAAAGAAAGGGGATGACGACTTAATATTGCTTGGATTGCAAAATGAGAAAAGAGAATAAAAGAAAATTAAACAACCCAACAAAGACGCTCATGATATACGTTGAAAAAAAAAAACAAAGAAGCTCATGATACTTCTCCATCATATTCCTTCAATGACGTCTAATTTGTGTAGGCGGTACATTAATCAATTCTTTGGAAAGATGCTTGTGAGACTTCCAAGTGAGTAGCTTCTTGAAAATAAAAAGGTTGCTAGATTTTTTATGATTAAAAAGAGTAGATAACTACATTTTCTACTCGGGTTTGGTTTTGATACCATTATGGGTAGGTGATATACTAAAGAACTAACTTTGAATGCAGAAGGTAGATCCTGCATATATTTACTTGGTTTATAAATAATATATGCAAACGGGTCATCACAAAGATATTACAAGAATATTAATTCAATAGCAGTAAATTAACATAAAACCAGTGAATTAAATTAGCAGTGAATTAAAAGGATGGCGTCAAATAAAACCAGCCATATAGGCAATAATTATAAGTTGAAAGCATAAAACCAGCTATTGACGCTGTAGATATCAAAATAAGTACTTGAAATTGAAATGATACTTCAAAATAAATACTTTCAATTAAGATTTACTTACAAACTTTGTAACTTGAATACATGCAATTAAGCACAATCACTTGGATACATTCATATAGAAAATAAAGGGAGAAGAAGGCTCATGCATGGTATGCTAAGCACATGAGGTCCTAAGGCCAAGACTAAAAGAGAAATGGGGGCAGACTAACTTGGGTTGGATTAATAGGTGACTATTTCCCGATCTAAGGACAATTTGTCCTAAAGACTGCTTGGTGTTTTAATGTTGGCGTAATTTCGTGTCAAAATTTAAATTCAAATTGAGTTGTATTTTAAGTTTGGTCAAAGTATTCAAGAGATTAAGAATTCTTTTCAAAGTTGGAAAGGATAAGGGCATCTTCAAGATGAAAAGCTATAAAGCCCCACTGATATAAAGTCTCTGAGAAAATTTCGAAATTATTTCAAAATTTGGATTTTGAAATGTTTCCTTCCTTTCAAAATTCTTTTTGAAATAGAACTCAACCAACTCTATAAATACATAGAGAGATTGACCAAGAAAATTTAAGGAGGTCATTCTAAGCTTTATTCAAGTCTTCTCCCTAGAGAGAGAAAATCCTTTAGATATATCTGTTCATAAACAGTTCAGATTTTCTTCAGTTATCTAGATTTAATCACCATTGAAACCAACCTACTTGTGGGAGTTTAGCTGCCGGAGTTCTCGATGTTGAAGAACAAGGCCTTTCTTGAAGAGTTCATAAGAAGAACCTCAGAAGGTTAATGGTTAACCGCTGGAAGCGGGTCTAGGTTGAATTACTTAGATTATTACATTGGGTAGTCAGAGTCAAGCAACTAGAGTTGCCCATGTCTGAATCACTGTTGTAAGGTTTTCTTCTAGTGAATTTTGGTGGCTGCTAGCCGGAGTGATTTTTCCTTTGAAAGGTAAGTTCAAAGGTTTTCCACTTCGTCAACAAAATCCTTGTCTCTTGTGTGATTGATATTTTTTTTTATTATTCCCCTGCTTATTTTGTTGATTGATTATTCAGATCTAGACTCAACAATTTTAGGACTTGTTCTAAAATTGTTATTGATTTTTAAATAGAGGGAAACACCTATTCACCCCTCTAGGTGTTAATAGGGTCTAAATAGGATAGAATTTTTTAAAATCATTGGATTAACTAACATAGTTGAGATTGTCATGCATGCATTTTTAAATATTTTCTCAACTTATGTCTAGTTTGAAATATGATTTGAAAGTAATGCCTAATGTCTCTCTTTTGTGCTAGCTGACAGAATCCTTAAATGTCTTTTAGTATATACAATCACTGTGCACACCAAATATGATTGAATGAGACTTAGCCGCATGTGTGAGATTTGGGTTGGCAATCAATGGTGATAGGAATCATTCTCTTAAGATTGAATTAACCTCTAACTAGATGACCTTTTTCATTAATTCCCTCAAGAATAAAAAAGTCAAGAAGAAGATTCATACTCAAAGAAAGTTGTTTCAATCCCATTATTAAAAAAAAAGGGGGAAAAAAGAAAAGAAAATTATATTGAGGAATTCAATTTTTGGGGAGAAAAATTTGTATTTTAATGTCCTAGCGGCATTGGATTTGACTTTCAGTCTTTTGGTTATGTTTCCTCATTCACTATTGGTTTCATTTGACTAGCCTTGACCTCGCTCACAAATTTAAGGTCTTAAGTCTTTTTGACTATGTTTTGGTCTCTCACATACATATGCAATCCACATTTTTTTATTATTTATGTTAAAAAATTTTAGTGACATGTGGCATCAAATCAATGATCATTAATTTCCATGTACATGAGGTGATTTCATATTTATTTTACATGCTATTGAGAGCCTACTTGTATGTCTCTAAATTTGATTTTTTGTGTTGACTATTCCCTTTGATGTTACTGAGATCATGATTGTCCTTTGACATTCGTGACAAAAAGGAGAGAAGATAGTGTAAATGAAAAATGGCCTCGGAGAATAGATTAAGGAGAAAAATACTCTTTGATTTTATCTATTGTTTTATTTGATTATCAATGCATTCCTTATGTTTTCCATTTTTCACTTGGTTGTTGAGAATTATTTTTTAGGAATTTTAATTCAGAAGACTCTTGGTATTTAGTTATTGATTATAATGTAAATTCCTTGCTTTGGTGATTGGAAGGATCTGCATTCCAGAATGTTTCCCACGGTTTTCACTTGGTTGTTGAGAATTTTTTTTTAGGAAATAAATTTAATTCAGAAGACTCTTGAACACTTGTATTTAGGTCATAAGTTTGAGTTATAATGTAAATAGGTCCTTGCTTTGGTGATTGGCAATGATCTTCATTTTTGTAATAGGTGCTAACAAAATCAAAAGAGGGGTTAGTTGTTTTTTTCAACAGAAGACTCTTGTTGTAATTAAGTTCCTTGCTTTGGTGATTGGCAAATTTTAAATGTCAAAATTGGAGTTGTTAGTGTTTTAAGTTTAATGTCAAAGTTGTATTTTAAGTTTGTCAAAGTGTTCAAGATTAAAAAGCTTTTTCAAAGTTGGAAAGGATAAAGACATCTTCAAGATGAAAAGCTATAAAGCCCCACTGATGAAAAGTCTCTGAGAAAATTTTGAAATTATTTCAAAATTTGAATTTTGAAATGTTTACTTCCTTTCAAGATTCTTTTTGAAATAGAACTCAACCAACTCTATAAATACATAAAGAGATCTCGACCAAGAAAATTTGAGGAGGTCATTCCAAGTTTTATTTAAGTCTCCTCCCTAGAAAGAGAAAATCATTTAAATATCTCTGCTCATAAACAGTTCAGATTTTCTCCAGTTATCTAGATTTAATTGCCATTGAAACCAATCTTCCTGTGAGGGTTTGGTTACCAGAGTTCCTGGTGTTGAAAAACAAGGACCTTATTGAAGTATTCATAAGAAGAACCTCAGAGGGCTAAGGGTTAACCGTAGGAAGCGAGTCTAGATTAGAATACTCAGATTATTACATCGGGGTAATCAAAGTCAAGCAACTGGAGGTTGCTCATGTCTAAATCAGTGTTGTAAGGTTTTACTTCATAGTGAATTTCCGGTTGCTGCTAGCCTGGAGTGGTTTTTCCTTTAAAATGTAAGTTCAAAGGTTTTCACCCCCTCTAGGTGTTAATAAGGTCTAAATAGGATTTTTCAATGACAATTTAAATTTTGGATTAATTGCACTGTAGGTACTTGTGATATCACCTTTTTAACAAAATAGTCCCTAAGGTCATATACTTGGATAAAATATGGTCTCTTCGTCCCATTGGCGTCAAACAACTAATGGCAATTGCTAACGTGGATGACTCACTTCACAACATCAGAACACATGCATAAGGGCAAAAGAAAATCACTTTTCGATGATTACATTCACCTTCCTTATCCAACCACGTGTATAAGGAATAAAGTAACCAACTTTTGGCGACAATTCAAAGTGGATATAATAAACATGTCCCAACAATTTGACAAAACCCAATAGAGGGGACCACATCTATGTCTGCCATTACCTCTGGTCCACCAACACAAAACATATTAAAAGTTGAAGGGGATGGGAATCTAAACATATAAGTTGAAAGAGCAAACGGGAAATCAAATGAGAAGTCAGGGCTTACTGGGCGCAATAGGACCTTTGACTAAAGAGGGCTTCAGTGATTCGGACCTCCTGAACCAAGAATCAAGCCACAAAAATGCAAGGAGTTATGCAAGAGGGATAGGATGTTTCACAAAAATGCAAGGAGTTTTACGCGAGAGGGCTAGGGTTATCAAAGATTTAGGGGGTTTTTTTGAATGAGTCGGTTTCGGCGATTTTGCTAAGTGTTTATTTGCTGAGACGACGTCGTCCTTTGTTAGACTGTTAGTTTATTTTTTGTTTTTTTGTTTTAAATGCTTATCTGGCACTTATTTCACTGCATGCGTGGAGCACATTTGATGTGTGGCTAATGCATTGGTTTTTTTTTACACGCATCAGTGTCTCATTGGTTGTTGACATGACGTTTTTGGCCAAGTCAGCAACTGCCATTATCTGTTTGATGCCAATCGGAGGGATCATATTTTATCTAAGTATGTGACCTTAGGGACTATTTTGTAAAAGTGTTACCAGGAACTATTTTATTAAAGGTAATACCACAAGGACCTACAATGCAATTAACCCTTAAATTTACTTTCAATCTCTGGACTTGTTGACTTGATGGGTTTTTTACCTTCTTTCTTACTGATGGCTACTTCTATCCTGTCATAATTCATGGACAAGAAAATTAGGGATATAATTTTGAATTCTTTTGATGTATTCAATGTTAAAATAAAAAATAATTAATATAGCTTGTCATCGGCCCAAAATTTTTTTAGGTGCAATGTTTTGAACATCTTTTTCCAAGAATTATTTAGCACTTTTGCAATCAACATGTGCTAAAACAATTTAGTTTAAAAGATGATCTTGGAATTTTGAAATGCATAATACTATAGATATAATTTTTTTAGGCTTACTTACCAAATAGTTCATTTAGTATTCACTTTTAACAAATCAGTTCTTGGAGTATAATTTTGAATAGGCCGGTTCCTGTGATTTATTTTTCAAAAATATGGCACCTTTTGTTCACCAAAAGTTAGTCAACAAATGGAAGACTAACATGAGTACAGGGTCAGGATATCCATTTTTGGGCTCAAATAACTTATTCCAAACCTCGTTCCCATTAGTAGGCTAACTTTTGGTGGATAAAAGGACCTATATGTCTAAAAAATAGACCACAAGGACCAGTCCCTTCAAAATTATATTCCAATGATTGATTTGTTAAAAGTGAATACCACAGGGACTATATCATTAATTAAACATTTTTTTAATAGTACTATAATTCCTTTGTAATGAATTAGAATCGAACAATTGTTCTAGAGACTTAGGAGTGACTTTTTGTGTAAGATGTCCGCTATCCAATTGTTGAGGCATCTATATCAACAATTTTGAATTAGTTTGGAGAACGAAGGCGAAGACATTGTAAGGTCGTAACATGACTTTGATTTCATGGATATTTAAAGTATGTTCTTGATCAGTCCAAGGAGCTAAAGGATTACTTTTGAGACGTTCAAAAATGGGTTTTCATATTTTTTGGAGGTTTTGATAAAATTCTCTAACATTATCGAAGAACCCAGTGAGAACCTTTGTACTTGGGTTTTATCTAGGATGACATCAGGAAAAAATTTTCTGCAAATTGGATGGTTCTATCAATAGGCTAAATTGTTCCCAGATAAATATGGTAACCTAATAATCTAACTTTGGTTTGGAATAGTTTGATTTTGGGGGCTGAGACAACTAACCATTTTCTTTGATATGGCTTCTAAAATCTTTTTTTAAATGTTTCTTGTGTTCTTCTATTGATTTTGAATAGATTAGAAAAATCATCTAGGTAAACAATAAAGATATAAGGATTATAGTATCATTCATTACATTTTGGAATTGACTTGGTGAATTTTTCAATCCGAAAGGCATTCCGTTCTATTTGTATTGTCCAAGTGGAGTTGGTCTTGCAGGTCTTCTTTTGTTTTCACTTGTGACATTGCAAAAACACTGTAGTCTGAAAGTTTGACTTTTCAGCCAGAAATTGGACTTGTTGCTTGAGAGGAGGGAATTCTTCATTGTCTTTGGATATTATTCCTTGAAATTGAATTTATCCTTCATTCAACATAAAATTTTCTAATGCAAATATTTTGACTCATCCCATATTCTCATTTAAGAATCCATGAAACTTTATATTTACTCCAGAAATAGACTATAATTGAACATTGTGAATTGTGATAGGTGACTTGGTAAGAAGCATAAAACTATTACATCACATCTTTCAATAGATTAGGGAAGATATTAGGATGGCCCTATGACTTGACCACCACAAAGAGTGTGAATTTGAATTTTAAAATAATTATCAAAATTAAGAAACTAAGAATGAGAGTAAGACTCAATTTGGTAAAAGAGGACTTTTGAATAATTTGTGGAAGATGACTCTTGTATGTGTTGGGTTGAACTTGTCTCGAATTGGTTCAATCTTTGCTGACTTAGCACATAAAAGATATCTTTGTAATAATTCATTGACATGAAGGGATGGAGTGGAATAAAATTTTATTTTGTTTGTAAATAACGTTGAGCGAGATCAAGTGGATCTGTTAAATTAAAAATAAATTTATTCTTATCGACGTTTTATATATTATTAATCTTCGTTGGCCATAGTACTTCTCCTTTATTTTGTATTAATCATGAGGTGCATTGTTTATTGATAGCTTAATCCTTTAAACCTCTCCCTATCTTCCTATAAAATACAACTCATTTGCTATATAAATTAAGCCAAAACTTGTATTCCATTCCCAATTACCATAACATTACAAGGAAAGTAATAAATAAATTCACATTGCAAAAGGGTACCTCCTTTTAACTCTATCAACCTCCTATGAATGGGATTGTTATAGAGTTTTCTCATCTTTTGTCCGATTTTCATACCAAAATCTGCATCACATCAAAGGTTTTTGTTCTAAGTTGTTGTACAGAGCCTGGTAGTGGGAAAGGTGTAGTTAGGGAAATTCGTTGTTTGGTTTATTCCTTCTATGTGAAGGAAAGCCCAATGGGGGTCTTATAAGGCCCAAAGCATTTAGGGTTTTAACTTATAACCCTAAGGATGAGTTCTTTAAGTGGTACGGATTAAAAGAAGGGAAAGAAAAGAAAGAGGCAGCTTTTCTCTTTCATGCCCAAGTTTCATCAAAGTCTTGATCCTGCTCCATCTATGGTCCGATCAAGCTAAAATTTGAAGGAGACGTTCAAGACACAAGGAGCTATAATCTGAACGGTGAAGATCAGATTTTGAGCTCGGTAATAGTTGTTCGTACACGTGAACAGTAACTTCGGATTGTTGGTATTTTCTCTTCGTTGTTTTTCGTTGTATTTGCCGAGATTGATATCATCTTGAAGATCTGAGTTGTGGCCTCTAGTTGTGACTAGAGAAGACTTTGTGTACCAATTATTTGGTTTATAGTGGAGATTTTAACTGGACTAGGTTCCGTGGTTTTTCTTCCTCACACCAGGGAAATTTTCCACGTAAAAATTGCTTGTGTTGTTCTGGCTCGATGTGATTGATCATCTTGAGATTATTTTTCAGTACGTATAATTGTTGAGATTGCACTCTATTTGCTTTCATCTAGAGAGAAGAATTATTTCGCTGTTTGTTTGTCGTTATCTCTCTCAACAAAGTGGTATCAGAGCTTGGTTGCCAAGTTGTTTGGTTGGCGGTTTGAGTTATGGAAGCAAATGTGAGTAGAATGGTTAACCTCAATGGTTCAAATTATCACATATGGAAGGGAAAAATGGAAGATCTTTTTTATGTAAAATATTATTATCTACCGGTGTTTGCTACTGTTGCAAATTGTTTTATTGACAATTGAGTTTATGAAGCAAAGTGTGAGTAGAAATGGTTTAACCTCAATGGTTCAAATTAGATATGGAAGGGAAAATGGAATATGTTCTTAATGTAAAAAATTATTACTACCAGTGTTTTGCCTACTTTGAAAAACCGGCTAACAATCCGATGCAATGGACTTTGTTACATCGACATGTGTGTGGGTATATCAGGCAGTGGGTAGATGACAATGTTTTGAACCATATTAGTGGGGAGACACATGCACGTACTCTATGGAGTAAGCTTGAACAGTTATATGCTAGAAAAACTGGAAATAATAAGATGTTTCTAATTAAGCAGATGATGGCTTTGAGATACCAGGATGGGACTCCCTTATCTGATCACCTGAATACATTCCAAGGAATTTATTAATCAGTTAGCTGGAATGGGTATTAAGTTTGATGATGAGATACAAGGATTATGGTTGCTTGGTTCATTACTGGACTCGTGGGAGATGCTCAGAACTTCTTTGTCCAACTCTGCTCCAGATGGTGTATCACAATGGATATGGTCAAGAGTTGTCTGTTAAATGAAGAGATGAGAAGAAAATCACAGGGATCCTCTTCACAGTCAGAAGTCTTGGTTACAGAAAAGAGGGGAGAAGCAAGAGCAGAGGTTCGAAGAACAGAGATAAAGGCAGAAGCAAGTCCTACAGGTTCTCTAATGTTGAGTGTATCATTGCGGGAAAAAGGGACACATCAAGAAATATTGCAGGCAATTGAAAAAGGAGTACAAGAATGAGAAAGGAAATGAGATGAAGAACGAGACTGACAAAGATGGTGATGATAGAGTTGCTACCACCACTCCTGCAGACTTCCTCATTATTTATGAAGATGAGATGATAAATGTTGCATGCCATGAGACCAGTTGGGTGATTGATAGTGGTGCCTCCATTCATGCTACATCTCGAAAGGATTTCTTTACATCCTATAGATCTGGTAATTATTGGAATTGTAAAGATGGGCAATGATGGCTTGATTAAAGTCATTGGTGTTGGAGATGTGTATCTGGAGATGAATAATGGCACGAGATTGGTTCTTAGAAATGTGAAACATATTCATGACATTCATTTGAACTTGATTTCTGCAGGTCAACTTAATGATGATGGGTACTGCAACACTTACAGTGATAGCCAGTGGAAGCTTACTAAGGGTACTATGGTTGTGGCTCGGGGTAAGAAGCTCTCTGCGTTGTACATTATGCAAGCAAAGATATTCAACGACCTTGTTAATGCGATGAAACAGATGGTATAGCAGAACTATGGCACAAGAGGCTTCCTCACATGAGTGCGAAAGGATTAGCCATACTAGGGAAGAAAAGTCTACTATCTGGGTTAAAAAGTACACATCTGAAAAGGTGCATTCATTGTTTGTCAGGGAAGCAGAACAAAGTCTCCTTCAAGAATTCCTCTCACTTAAGAAAGACAAAGATACTGGATTTGGTGTTAGATGTATATGGCCTATGAAGATGAGATACATTGGTGTCGAGCTATTTTGTAACTTCATAGAATGAATTATTCAAAGAAAGTTATGGGTAATTTCTTGAAGATCGAAAAAGATCAAGTGTTTAGCTGTGTTTAAATAATTTCAAGCCTTAGTTGAGAGACAGACTGGGAAGAAGCTGAGGTGCATCCATACAGATAACGGGGGAGAGTATTCAGGTCCTTTTGATGAGTATTGCAGACAACAGGGAATTCGGCATTAAAAGACTACTCCGAAAACTCCTCGGTTGAATGGCATAGCTGAAAGGATGAATAGAACCCTAGTTGAAAAAGTGCGATTTTTGCTTTCATAAGCAAATTTGCTAAGATCCTTTTGGGGTGAGGCGATAAGCACAGTTGTTCATTTGTTGAATCTTACACCTTGTGTTCATCTACAGTTCGATGTACCAGACCAAGTTTGGACAAGTAAAGATGTTTCTTACGATCATTTACGTGTATTTTGGTGTCTAGCATTTGTGTATATTCCCAAAGATGAAAGGTCCAAACTTGATGTGAAGACACGACAATGCATATTCCTTGGTTACGGTCAAGATGAGTTTGGCTACAGATTTTATGATTTAGTTGAGAAGAAAGTTTTGAGAAGCAGAGATGTTGTGTTCGTAGAAGATCAGATAATTCAGGATATTCAGAAAGTAGAGAAATCTGTGTCTCAGAATAGTGATAGTTTGATTGACATGGATCTAGTTCCATTGAAGAATTTGCCGACTCAAGTTGAGAATGATGTTCAGGATGACCACTAGGGTACAGATGAGGTGGATGCTCCCCTACAGGTTTAAGCAGATGTTCAGACTGATGAGCAATTAAGTAGGGTTGCTCAGGACGAAATCGGTCCGGTTTTTGGGAGGACCCGGAACTGCAGTCCGACCGGCATTCGGTCTGCTAAAATAGAGGACGGACTGGAGTGGTCCGGTCCGGTCCGGTCTGCTGTTAAACGGTCCGGTTGGACCACTTAAGTGGTCCAGACGGTTTTTTTTAAATTTTTTTTTTTTTTTTTTCCGTTTTTTTTCATGCTCAACAAATATTTTTTAATTTTGAGATTAAAAAAAAAATGTAAACTCCTAGTCTCCTACCATAGTTTGCTCATTATTTTAAAATGTGAATTCATTTAATTCATATTATAGTTTGCTTATTAATTTAAATATGTAAATTCATTTAAAAATTTAAAAATGTGAATTCATTTAACTCCTACCATAGTTTGCTTATTAATTTAAAAGAATGTAGATATCATTTAAAAACTTATAGATGTGAATTCATTTAAAGACTTAAAGATGTAAATTCATTTAAAGACTTAAAAATATCATTTAACTACTACTATAGTTTGCTTCATTAATTAAATATAATTGATTTAAAGTTAAAAATGTGAATTCATTTAAAGAATATGTGAATCGATTTAAATACTTAAAAATGTGAATTCATTTAAAAACTTAAAAATATGAATTCATTTAACTTAACCATAGTTTGTCATTAATGTTAAATTTGAATTTATTTAAAGACTTAAAAATGTAATTTCATTTAACTCCTACCATAGTTTATTTATTAGTTTAAAGATGTGAATTCATTTAAAGACTGAAAAATGTGAATTCATTTAGAGATTTAAATACTTAATTCATTTGTCTGGAAATGTTACTAATTCTTTATTCTTCTATATAACCTGCACTAGATAAGTATATAACATATATTTACTGGGGAAGATAAGATTGATGTTGTTAATCACTGATCGTTTCTATTCTTCTAATGTTATATAGGATATATGAACTAAGAAATTAACTGCTAGAATAGTATCATATATACTATATAGGATCGAAAACAAGCAATTATGTATAAATAAATAACACGTGATATTTTATAAGACATACAATTCTTATTTAAGTTGGAAAAATTGTTGGTATTATTTCTAATATGATTATTGAATGGTAAAGTTAACGTGAAAAGGAAATAATTTTGATTGTATATGAGACTTAAGATAATATATTAGTTGCAAATATCTTACAAAATTAAGCACCATAAGTTAAAAATACAAATGTATCAAACACGCATAAACAATTATATTAACAAACTAAAAAACTTGCGAATGTTACAAATGAGTTTTCTCTTTAAGTCTTGCTAGTGGTTGATGTCCCATGTTCGCTTGCTGTTGTGCTATTACTTGCTATTTTTGCATGTTTAAAACTTTAAATGTCAATAAATGTTAAAAATAAATAAATATAAGTAAAGCAAATTTAAATTACAAACAAATTTTATTTACCAGAATCCATGTCATAACTCTCGATACAATCTAAAGTTTCTTTGATGTTAATTGGTTCCTTTTCATCTGCACACCTCAACCAATCTTGAGTGCAAACAAGGGCCTCCACAGTCGCTAAAGCTAATGAACTCCAAAATGGATCAAGTACACGTCCCCCCGTACTAAAAGCGGACTCTGAAGACACAGTGAAGATAGGGATAGCCAATACATCTTGTGCAATCTTAGCAATGATGGGATATCGTAAATCATTATTATTCTACCATTTCAATACATCAAAATTTTTTTCTGGAGCAACAAGTGGATCAGCCAAATATCGATCAATTTCTAAGTTTGCACTAGGACTTGATGAATATGTTCCAAACAACATAGCTGTGCTCCAATAATCCTCAAATAAAGTTTGCTTGCTGCCAGAAGAAGCAACTACTGGAGGAGGAGGCACACTACTACTAGTTGAATGCACTTGAGTCTGAGGTAATCCCAATGCATATTCATCAAACAATGCACAAAAAAAATCACTTATACTGACCACCAACTTCTCTCCCTCTATTCCAACATACATCAACCTCACCATTTGTCCCACTATTTGTAACTTAGACCTTGGATCAATCACATTTGCAATAAATATTAACAAATTTAACTTGTCATTCCTCCCCTAATATTTTTGGTACTTAACCATTATAATATCAGCCAT
>CM025850.1:25252396-25272658 GCA_003952965.2 Morella rubra | reverse complement strand
GCTTCCACAAGTTTCTCAGAATATCATTCTTCATGCATTTCATTACGTTCCGAGGGTTTAAGTACAGACAAAGACCTTGGGCCGGGTGTGTGCCCTTACACTTTAGAAAATGGACTGAATAACATTAATACTTCCAGTTAAGTAACTGGACTCAAAAACGATACTATATAAGAACCTAATTAAATAAAAGGCCAATGAGGACCCAATCCACTGGCCCACTCGAGCATCCAAAGTGAGTCATCCCAGCTGGTTTAGAACAAAATTCAACCGAACTAAACTTCATCAACTTAGGAAAAAAAAAAGAAGAAAAGAACTAAACTTCATCAAGCCTAAAATCCAACTGGCGAATACCCAGGGTCATACTTCGTCCATCCCTAAGAAATAAATAACAACATTCACTTTATATACATATTTTGTTTTTTTTTTATGATACATATATTCCTATATTAAGCATACTGCAATATTTACAATTCCGTTTTCAATATTAATATAATAATATTTATCAACAAGATTATATATAGGCTTAAACATATAGACCGAAGTGTTTTTATATGCTTAGAAAATTCAATCCAACATGTGTAACAAAAGACTTAAAAACTGAAATTGAAATAGTTTTTAATAATGCAAAACAGATGCAAAAGTAGTCTTACTTACATGTTAAAATAATCAACGTAAAGTTTATACCTCTATTCCTGTCTATTAAAATAAATTCGTAAAAATATACTTAAAATTACGGCATAGCTATCACATAAACATGTCATGTCCCATTCAGGATAAAAAGATATTATATGATACAGTCTACTTACCTGATATGCGTGTACGAATACTATCAGTGATGGAGCCATAAATCAATATTTGCCAGGGTCGATTTTGTAAAATAATAATATATTTTTTAAAAATATATATTATAAAAACATGTATCATAATGTTATATTTTAATTTAAGATATAATAATTTTATTCAATAAGTTACTGACTTAGAGATATACATGCATGGTAGTTATTAACGAAGATCATGGATTATAAATCATAGTTTTCTCCTTAAAACCTAAAATTTATAACACAATTTTTTTTCAAGTTACATTTGTAGAGAAAATAGAAAGAACATGGATAAAAATAAGTGAATGTTTGAAGAGCTCAAGAAAAATAAGAGTAGACCTCAGTTATAAGTTTTATTGTTAAATGTATTGTCACAAGAAAAAAATTGTCTAAAACTTTTAAAAATTTTTTTTTCACAAATTTCAAGATTCAAACTAAATCTTGAAATTTAATAAACATGTAATTTCAAATATTTAGGGGACTAAATATTAATTTTTGCCAAAATTATATATATAGGACTAAAAAGGAGGTTTTAAAATTTGAGGGGAGCAAAATCTTAATTTTTATCAAAACCGTGTAAAGAAAACTAAAGAGCAAAAGGGGGTTTCAAAATTTTGGGGGGGAACTATGGCCTCACTGAGCTCCCTGGCTCTGCCACTGGATACTATACCTTGACCTGAACTTCTCACAAAAAATAGAAGTTCCTCAAATTGATCTCCTGATGAATAATTTTTGACATAATACAAAACCCTTTTTGCTTTTATTTCTATGTAACTATATGAATACATTTCCTTGTCGCACTCTACTGTCTTCTTTAACATTTATCCAACTTCTATTTCCTCTAACTGATCAATAATAAATGTGTATATACTACTGTGCAAGGCTCTTCCTTGCGTCCATCTTTTTTTTTCCTCAGAAATAAATGCATTAATATAAAAAAAATAGTCTTACAATTAGGGGGTGAGTTCCATTAAAAACCCAAATGTTCGAATAGAGAGAGGGTGGCATGCAACCACAAAACTTAGTAGTTGCGGCCTATTGTGTAAGCGCGTTTTCCACCCGCTTAATTTTTGAAGCAGTCCAAAAGGTGGGCTTAGATGGAAAAGCCCAGATCTGGTCAATTGTCTTCGAAATCGTCCAGTTGGGAGGTTCTAGAGGATGCAACAGAGAATCAGTAACTGTAGCGTTATCTCCTTCCAGCAACCAATGTTGATGAGGTTCTGCTGAAAGAAATTCGAGCACCCTCCGCCTCTGCACAGAAAGGATCCATCGGAGGAAGTATCTTGGTGACAGCTTTATAAAGGTTCCTTCCAAGGTCGAATAGGATAGTGGCCACAGATGTAGAGGAGGGGCGGATTGCTGCATCAAACTGAGCTATGAAGCAAGAGGATGGGGATGGAGTGGAGAGTACTTGAGGCTGGAGAACTTCAGTGCTCCATGCATGGTAATGAGCTCTCACCGTTCTAGAGATCTGATTCAAAATTGATTTGGGGTTGATTGATTGAGCTTGTTTCAATAATTTGTTCCTATTTGTCCAGATCATATTACAAGTCACAGTTGCAAAAATCTGAGAACGACGAACCTTTGCTATAGGAATGCTGAGATTGCCATGTGGATCCAAAATTACTCGAATCCATTCCGTGAATGGTTGATTGGCCCAGTGTTGAGAAAGAAGTGGCCAAGGTCTATGTCTCCAAAGATGTTTTGCTAACCAACAATCTCGAAAAAGATGGTTAATCATTTCTGCTTTATTCTCTTTGCAGATCTGACAAAAATATCCACTGCAGGAGGAGACTGAAGATGAGAGTGGAGAGGAACAAAGAGGGTTTGGATTCAGTCCAGATGTGGCTCCAAATGCATCCAGGGTCTGGATTGAATCCAAATGGACATCATTTAATGAGGCAGTTCACACGTCCAGACTTGAATCCCACGAGATGGAAGATATGCTTAGAAAATTCAATCCAACATGTGTAACAAAAGACTTAAAAACTGAAATTGAAATAGTTTTTAATAATGCAAAACAGATGCAAAAGTAGTCTTACTTACATGTTAAAATAATCAACGTAAAGTTTATACCTCTATTCCTGTCTATTAAAATAAATTCGTAAAAATGGCATAGCTATCTAAGTCATGTCCCTTCAGCAGGCGTGTCGAGTGATGGAGCCATAAATCAATATTTGCCAGGGTCGATTTTGGTATCATAATGTTATATTTTAATTTAAGATATAATAATTTTATCAATAAGTTACTGACTTAGAGATATACCATGGTAGTTATTAACGAAGATCGTGGATTATAAATCATAGTTTTCTCCTTAAAACCTAAAATTTATAACACAATTTTTTTTCAAGTTACATTTGTAGAGAAAATAGAAAGAACATGGATAAAAATAAGTTGAAGAGCTCAAGAAAATTAGTTTTGTCACAAGAAAAAAATCTAAAACTTTTAAAATTTTTTTTTCACAAATTTCAAGATTCAAACTAAATCTTGAAATTTAATAAACATGTAATTTCAAATATTTAGTAAATATTAATTTTTGCGGACTAAAAAGGAGTTTTAAAATTTGAGGGGAGCAAAATCTTAATTTTATCAAAACCGTGTAAAGAAAACTAAAGAGCAAAAGGGGGTTTCAAAATTTTGGGGGGGACTATGGCCTCACTGAGCTCCCTGGCTCTGCCACTGGATACTATACCTTGACCTGAACTTCTCACAAAAAATAGAAGTTCCTCAAATTGATCTCCTGATGAATAATTTTTGACATAATACAAAACCCTTTTTGCTTTTATTTCTATGTAACTATATGAATACATTTCCTTGTCGCACTCTACTGTCTTCTTTAACATTTATCCAACTTCTATTTCCTCTAACTGATCAATAATAAATGTGTATATACTACTGTGCAAGGCTCTTCCTTGCGTCCATCTTTTTTTTTCCTCAGAAATAAATGCATTAATATAAAAAAAATAGTCTTACAATTAGGGGGTGAGTTCCATTAAAAACCCAAATGTTCGAATAGAGAGAGGGTGGCATGCAACCACAAAACTTAGTAGTTGCGGCCTATTGTGTAAGCGCGTTTTCCACCCGCTTAATTTTTGAAGCAGTCCAAAAGGTGGGCTTAGATGGAAAAGCCCAGATCTGGTCAATTGTCTTCGAAATCGTCCAGTTGGGAGGTTCTAGAGGATGCAACAGAGAATCAGTAACTGTAGCGTTATCTCCTTCCAGCAACCAATGTTGATGAGGTTCTGCTGAAAGAAATTCGAGCACCCTCCGCCTCTGCACAGAAAGGATCCATCGGAGGAAGTATCTTGGTGACAGCTTTATAAAGGTTCCTTCCAAGGTCGAATAGGATAGTGGCCACAGATGTAGAGGAGGGGCGGATTGCTGCATCAAACTGAGCTATGAAGCAAGAGGATGGGGATGGAGTGGAGAGTACTTGAGGCTGGAGAACTTCAGTGCTCCATGCATGGTAATGAGCTCTCACCGTTCTAGAGATCTGATTCAAAATTGATTTGGGGTTGATTGATTGAGCTTGTTTCAATAATTTGTTCCTATTTGTCCAGATCATATTACAAGTCACAGTTGCAAAAATCTGAGAACGACGAACCTTTGCTATAGGAATGCTGAGATTGCCATGTGGATCCAAAATTACTCGAATCCATTCCGTGAATGGTTGATTGGCCCAGTGTTGAGAAAGAAGTGGCCAAGGTCTATGTCTCCAAAGATGTTTTGCTAACCAACAATCTCGAAAAAGATGGTTAATCATTTCTGCTTTATTCTCTTTGCAGATCTGACAAAAAATATCCACTGCAGGAGGAGACTGAAGATGAGAGTGGAGAGGAACAAAGAGGGTTTGGATTCAGTCCAGATGTATGGCTCCAAATGCATCCAGACACACGGTCTGGATTGAATCCCACGAGATGGAAGACTAAGAGGTCGCCACCTCATTTAATGAGGCCTCTCTATCGTTGGCTCGGCTCGGCTCCAGTTTCCTTTTTGGCCTCACATCTGTACCGGTCGAACCACTACACGACCACACCTCCGACCTTGCGCGCGAACACGCGTTTTCATCCATTTTATTCCCAAATCCCCATTTCAAATCTCATTTCGAAATCCCAACCTCTAATCCCTAGACTTGACAAAACAAAAAGGGTTAGAAGGCTTCATTGTCTCTACTTCAGAAGTTATTCTCTCTTTTCCTTTGGGTGAGTTTCAAAAGTATCTGTTTAGCTTGTTTATAAACTTTTTGTCTCTTTAGTTTGTATATATTCACTTAGAAAGAGAGAGAATCAATTTTGTATGTATTCACTTAAAAGAGAGAGAATCCGAGTAAATATTGATGTTTCTTGTTTGTGCTTATTGTTTGTATTTATATATTAGCTGCGACAAAGAGAGTAAAGAGAGAGAGAGAAGAAAGTTTGATGCTTTTTGTCTGTATGCTGTGACACTCAAAAGTGTGATTGTTTAAAGATATGTGGTCTGACGCTAATGTCTAACTTTAAAATAGTTTATTGTGAATGAATTTGTGGTCTGACGCTAGTGGTCTAAACTCCAATTGAAATGGTTTATTGTGAATGAAATTGTGGTCTGACGCTAGTGGTCTAAACTGCCAATTGAAAATGATGTGTAAAACCTGTACACGTGAATAAATTTTGTACTTTAGCTTTATCAAGGGGTTGATGTCTAAATCAGTAGAATTAAGCAAACATGAATTGCTATTGAAAATTTTGATGTGCAAGTTCAAATATGCAGGTGGAATCAATTATTTATAGGAAATAGTGTATGATTTTTACTGATATGTAGCTATTAAATTAAACAAGTTTATAGATGGCGGAGATGCATTGCGACATTCTCCCAAATATTAATAGGCGAGGGTCTAGTAACACAGCCAACCCAGATGGTGAGTCATGTTTTTTCTTTGGTCTTTCGTTCAAAATTTTTATAATTTTTTATTTGTCTCATTTGTATGGTTTGTATGGTTGGATTGAACAGCTGATATGGTTCGAGCAGACAATAGGAACGTCGTAAATGTTTGGACCTTAGATTTTAAGATGACGAACATGCTACAACTGGTACAATAGTTATGCAATTAGTGCTGGGTTTAGCATCCGTAAGAATGACTCACACAAGAACAAAGAAATAGGATACGTTACAAGCAGAATGTTTGTCTGCAGCAAAGAAGGATTTAGAAAAACAAAAGATCCCAGGTGCCAATACAGAAGGAACGACAAAATACAAGGACGGGTGTCTTGCTTGTTTCACCGTCCAGCGGCAGCCAAGTGGGAAGTATTGCACGTTTGATTGGTGTGCACAACATAACCATGAACTGGCTACGCCATCGAAAGCCCACTTGCTCTGCTCACATAGAAGTATCAATGAAGTGCAGCGCCTTGAGGTAGATGATGCAGAGAGAGCCGGGATTCGGCCGAAGCTAGCACATGATTTGATGGCGGCTCAGGCAGGGGGTAAAGAACAGTTGGGATTCACTCGAATGGACCTGAAAAACTATTTGAGCAGTAGAAGAAGTAAAACCATAAAGGTTGAGGTATGTGGTGTTCTTTTAAATTGGTTTGGCATCAGCACGAAAAGAATTCACAGTTCTTCTTCAGGGTTATGTTGGACGATGATGATCGCATGACCAACGTCTTCTGGTCTGACCACGACATGCGAAATGACTATGCACTTTTTGGGGACTTTGTTTCATTTGATACACTACAGGACAAACGATGAGCACGACCACTAGGTGTATTTGTGGGAGTGAATCATCATAACAGAGTGTAGTATTCGGGGCATGCCTATTGTTTGATGAGACGGCTCAGTCATTCCAGTGGTTGTTTGAGACATTTGTCGAGTGTATGGGGGAAAGGCACCTCAGTCTCTCTTTACTGATCAAGATGCAGCTATGCTTGCTGCAATTCCCAATGCCTTGCCAGACACACGTCATTTTCTTTGTGTATGGCATATTCACCAAAATGCACTCAAGAATCTTGGTTCATTGTTTGGCGACAGAGAGTTCAAGAGAGATTGGGCTAGACTTCTTTTCGATAGTGACGTGGACGATTTTGAGCCTGCTTGGTTTAAGATGATTGATGTTCACGATCTCTATGACAACGAGTGGCTGCAAAAGATATACGAAAAACGCGAGAAGTGGGCCCCAACCTATGTTAGAAGTGTTTTTTGCGCAGGTAAGAGGACTACACAATTAAGTGAAAGCTTCAATGCAACCTTGCGTCGCTACTTGAAGTCTGTAATGAACATGGCCAGATTTCTCCAACATTTTCAACAAGCAATTGATGACATGCGGTACAAGAGCTTAAATCTAACTTTCAGATGCTCGACAAGTTGCCTATTTTAAGGGTGGAGGACCCGAAATGTATCCACACATCTGAAATTTACACCCCAAGTGTTTTGGCCTTTTTTTGAATAGTGGAAAAAATCTTTTTGGGTTCGTTTTGATTGTCAGAGAGAGGTGTTTGGCTCTGAAGAGGTTTCTTTACATGTTTGCAGTCGGCACCCATCCATATATGTTCAATGGCTAAGCGACATATTGTCACCACCACAAATGAGTTTCATAAATGTAGTTGTAGATACTTCGAGTTTGTTGGTATAATCTGCTGCCACATCATCTGGGTATTGAGACAGAGGCTGAATTGCTTCGCAATTCCTGAAGACTACATTCTTGAACGGTGGACGCGAAAAGCAAGGGCAACATCAGTTCAGAGATCCATTCCAAGCACACAAGGTGATCCAAATTTAGAGAGACCAGCCAACCGCAGGAGATACATGAATCTCTACTCCTCTGCGATATCGAAATATGGAGATACGCCAGAAGCGTGGGAGGTCTTCCAACATTACTACACGGTATGATCAATGAACTTGGGGAGCTAACACTTCCACACAAATGTGTGATGCAGAAGCTACAGATGGAGCACAAATGGGAGATGAATCTCTAGCTACCCTAGCTGTGACTGCAAAGGGGTTCAAGGCAAGACAGCCCAAGCACCGAGGCAACAAACGGCGAAAAAGCAATTGAACTAAGAAAACCGTCGCGGGGCGGTCGTACCATTGGCACATCATCCCAACTAGTCGCTCGTCACTTACATTTAGAGAACGACCCAGAGGTACTATCAAGCCCCATTTCTCAATTTTCATAACTTAGTCTCTCTTCGTATTCACTTTTTATTTTTTTCTTTGCAGGGGTCGAGTGATGATGAGGAACAATCACAATGTGGACGGTTTAGGAGCCTTGACGAGACAGAGACAGAGTGACAAAAAAACAAATTAACTTATCATTAATAATAGCAAGTGTATGAGTTTCCAACCTAAATGGCAAAGACAGAGAGACAGATCCAGCGAGGTGAGTGATACAACAGTGAGTTGAGGGAGAGAGTAGGCTTGGAGAGTGGAGAGTGACCAAGGGATTTCCAAATCGTGGGTGAAGAAGTTAAGGGATTTGAGGGATTTGGGAAGATTTGTAGGGATGTGGGAAGAAGGTGGGTGAAAAACTTTTTGAAACGTTGAAAGATTTTGAAATGGGTTCTGAATTGTGTAAGGGATTTTGAAGCTGCAACTGCAGTGGTCGCAGGTGTGGTCGATCTTAAATTGTAATGGTCCGACCTGTATAAATGTGGTTACAAAAAACACGGGCGCTGACTGAAGCCAAGCCGAGCCGACGACAGAGAGGCCTCATTAAATGATGTGGCGGCCTCTCTGTCGTTCATTTCGTGGGATTCAATCCAGACCGTGGGTCTGAATGCGTATGGAGCCGTACGATCTGGATTGAGTCCAAACCCGAACAAAGATGCGTGCAGCCGTGGGTAAGATATTCCAAACTGGCTTCCATAGGAGAAATTTCAGTCTGTTGTGAAGCTTGAGATTCTAAAGTTTGGTCCACTCTGATTTCGACAAATGTTGTGAATTCCCATGTTTGTTTGTTGTGAGCTATTGATAATCTGTTTTTACAGAGTAGTACCATTTTTGTTGTGTATCCTTATCAGTCTAGTCTATTGGTAGGAATTATTTTCACAACCAAAATAACATTGATAGAGGGAATTGTGAAATATGCTTGTAATTTTGTGATGTCCCAACCAGTAGCTGTGGAGTTGAAGAGATAATTGACACAATCTAGATCATTGATAAGTGAGAGAGATGGGTTGGGGTAGGGTTTGAAATTTGTCAAAGAGTGAATCCAAGGGTTAGACCAGATTTTGGTATTGACTCCATTGTAGATTTGGTAGCAAAAACCAAGTTTGAGAGAATCTCTTGTAGCAAGGATACCTTTCCAAATAGAAGAGGATCCTGGGGCAACTGGCATAGACTAGAAATGGTCAATCACTTTGTATTTCTTTGAGAGAATGGTAGCCCAAAGAGAAGAAAGGTTTGAGAGAAAAATTCCAGCCCAGTTTTAAGACTAAAGCAATATTTGTAGGTTCCATTCTTCTTAATCCGAGACCACCCTGAGATTTTGGAGAGCAAATGGAGGACCGACTTTTTAGAGTGAGATTGAGGGATTTGTCTATGGAAAAATTCCACCAGAAATTTTTAAGCTGTCTATTCAGATTTTTACAAAAAACTTTTAGTAGAAGGAAAGTACCCATTGAATATGAGGGGATGGTAGAAGCAACAGATTTAATCAATTGGGTGCAGCCAGCTTGAGATAAAATTTTAGCGTTCCAGCTACCAATAAGCTGATCGATAGACTGAGAGACATGGAGAAAGATATCATTTTTTTATTTGTCTAGAAATAGAGGTAGACCTAAGTGCTTGGAACGGAATTGTTAAGATTTGAGGTTCAGAAAGGAGAGAATATCTCTATGGGTGTCACGGGGGGTGTTTTTGCTGATGAAGATAGAAGATTTAGAGGCATTTATGGATTGACCCGATCAAGAAAAATATTTATTCAAATAGCGAAGAACAACCTTAGCTTCATCAATGGTAGCACTCCTAAAAATTATTAGATCATCAACAAAAAGTAGAAAAAATAGGACCATGAGGCCTTAGCTGAAGACCTTTGACATTGGATAGTTTTTCTTCCCTCGAAAGCAGCCTAGATAGGATTTCTGAACCAATGATAAAGAGAAAGGGAGAAAGGGGGTCACCTTGTCTCCGTCCTCGAGAGGCCGTGAAGTGACCAAAGCTGGAACCATTTAACAAAATGGAAATAGAGACAGAAGATAAACAACATGAGATCCAGTTGATGAAAAGAGGTGGAAACCCAAAGTGCTTCAGGGCCAGAGTAATAAAGGGCCATTCCATTTTGTCGAAGGGTTTTTCCATGTTTGCTTTGTAAGCCATTAGCCCTTTCTTGCCTCGTTTTTTTTTTTTTTAATAGAGTGAAGAGCCTCATAGGCAACAACAGAGTTCTCTTGAATCAATCGGTCTTTCACAAAGGCCGATTAACAAGGAGAAATCATATGAGGCAGAAATTTCTTAAGACAAGAAGCGAGGATAATTTTGTAGACGGTGTTGCACGAGCTAATGGTCTGAAGTGCTGTACAATGAAGCTTGAGTCAGTTTTTGGGATTAGCACTAGGTTGGTGTGATTGATGCTGACCAGCATTCTGCCAGATTAAAAAAATTGTTGGATGAGAGAAATAAGGTAAGTCTTTAGAATATCCTAATATTTCTGAAAAAATAGAGGGGAAGCTCATCCGGCCCAGGAGCTTTAGTAGGCCCAAGGGATTTTAGGCAATCAAAGATTTTGCAATCAGAGGGGATGGAGTTGAGATCAAGCACATCAGTGGTGATAAGGACTAGTTGGATCAACTGTTCGAGGTCATCAGAAATGTTCTGGGTTGAGGTAGTGAATAGTGCAATGTAGAAATCAGTGAAAAGAGTACCAATGCCTTCCCGATCTGAGATCCAAGTATTAGAGGAGTCCTTGAGCTTGTTGATGAGGTTTCTGTTACGTTTGATAATACTAGAGGTATAAAAAGAACTTAGTGTTGAGTTCTTTTTATTGTAACCAAGTGACCCAAGATCGATGCTTCCAAAGAAGATGTTCCTGATGAAGTTGTTCATTCAACAAGTTTCGAAGGTGCTTGTCTAGGTTTAGAGAATCCACTGTAGGGTCTTGTTGATGATTAGAATCAATAGCCTTGGTTAGAGATGAAATATGATCTTCAATAAATCTAAAATGTTGCTTGTTCTAAATTTTGAAAGCTTTCTGAGTGGCTGAAATTTTTTTTTGGAATCGTGAGTCTGAGGAGCGAGTAGTATAATCAATAGAGCTCTAGGCCTTAGCAATGACATAGTGGCAAGAGGGATATGTAGTCCAAAAATATTCAAATCTGAAGGATCTAGTATGTAGCAGAGAAGATCCAAGAGTGTATAATAAGATGGGGCAGTGATCTAAGGAAACCATTGGTTTGACATAGTGGGTTGACAAATTGGTGAGATAGTTCAGAAAATTGGGGGAGAGTCCAACAAGAAAAGTGGGGGTTCATGGACGATTGGGAGGGGATGGGCTGACTAATAGAATACAGGAGGGAATAAGTTGGGCAATGGGCTGGGTAAGGAGGGTTATTTGACATAGTGGGTTGGTATGATATTGTGAGACTGAGCTGGGATGATTGTTCCAAATGAGCTGTTATGGGAGGAGAAATATTGTGGGTGGAAATATGAGTTGGGGGGAAGGTAAATTATAGGCGGAGGGGAGGGTGAATAGTAATTTGACGTGGTATTGGGAGAGTTAAAATGGATGGGTTGTGGGGATTTTATCAGAAGGGGCTTCAGCACACAATCTTGAGTTGCTGCGTCCAATAATGGATAGGTGGAAACAATTGGAGAAGCCACGTGAGATATTTTCATGGGGAAAACCAAATGAGGGTTCCGAAGGACTTTTGGAGACTCCTTATTCTGGCAAGAGTCATTGAGTTGTAATAAATTGGGCGGCTCAGTGACAGAGTTTGAGGGGACATGAAGTGGGTGGGTAGCTGCATTTTTTGCAAAGGGAAGAGTGAATGTACCGAAATTGGTTTTGGATTCTTGAGTTCCTGGATTAGACGATGGTCCTGGAGAATTTTGGTAAGACCAAGTTGGGGTGGGTTTCATCTCTGGTGGTGTTTGGGAGGGAGAGGGAGAAAATGAGGATGAAGGATGAAGAGAAGTATTGTAAGGCCGAAACAGATTGAGAAAAGATTCTAGAATCTTGCGGATCAGTCCGAAGATCACTTCCATATGAAACATCAAAATGGGTATTTACAACATAGCAAGAAGAAATCATATGATCTAAGCAACCACAGTGGAAGCAAAAATCTGATAATTTCTCATATTTGAAAATGATGTGGGTT
The DNA here is from genome assembly GCA_003952965.2 of Morella rubra. Lineage (NCBI taxonomy): Eukaryota > Viridiplantae > Streptophyta > Magnoliopsida > Fagales > Myricaceae > Morella > Morella rubra. The sequence continues at coordinate 25,260,552 of CM025850.1, read as the reverse complement.
AGAGGTTTATTATCGCGAGGGAACAAAAATCCGATCTTAAGAGGCATAAGAACATCTAACTCAACCCGAATGCGCACAAACTTCTTACACGCTAGACCAAAGGGGATGGGTTCAATATCCAACATTGTGCCCGAATGATCACCTATTAACTTAATATTAGCAGGAGATACTATTGAGAGAGGAAGACTGTGTAATTGAACCCAAAAATCTATTTCATCCAGACCAATGTCAGGGGGCCACACTCGAAGTACCAATAAGTGCCCTTTGAAATTCCGCGGAACAGATCGCAAGATATAATCCTTATCATGACATGAGTGGAAGTGAAAGAGGTACCTGTTTTCTTTCAAATCCTCAGCCAGGAGCAACATTACAGATTTTGTTCATTAGTGCGATAATTGAACTTGAATGAAGAGGGCAGTGAGAGATGAGTTTGCCAACTAAAATGTGATCGGCCACTGCGGATGCTTGTTCCGAATCAACCTTTAATTTCCATGGCAATTCACTCCAAGATAAGGCCTGAGTCTGAAAGATTAAGAGGGAGATATCTGCTTGCATTTGAGCAATTTATAGAGAAAGAAAGAAAAGAAAGGACAATGAGAGAAGAAGGTTACGGGATAGAGAGATTACTAGGGAAGAAGGGGAACAAGAAAAGGCAAAAGACAAGGAACGGGGAGTTCAGAAAGAACTTAGAGAGAGAGCCAAAAGCAGCACTCGGTTTTCACTACAAAAAATATTGGTTGTAACAGCGCCAACTATCGCCGGCAAAAACATGCAAATTGGTTGGTAAAGCCTTTTCCAATAGCTCCAAGTTGTCAAAGACTTTGCAGCGTTTGATTGGTGAACAATAACCTTTCACAACGATAAAATCTTGTCTTTGCAACAGATCTTACTCAACGACTAACATCTGCTGAGAAAAGGCTCGCTGCGATTAACTCGTGGACAATAGCCTTTCACAACGACCCGTAAGTTTTCTTCGCAACAGAGCCTTATGTGGGAATGTGCTTGCTGTAGCAATATTTTGAAGTTCCTATCAGAGAGTGTTTAGTGTAAAATGATTTCTAACTTGAGTGCTTAGTTTAAGAATACTTTTAGACACTCAATTAGCCTTGAAAAAATACCATTACAGAGGCCTCATTGAAGTTGAGTTTACAATGCAAATAGAGATCAGGAATAAATATAAATATCACGAACCTGTTGCTGAAATGCGATAACTACAATTTCTTCTACAAGAAGAGCCTCGCTTCAATTTCTTCTACAATTTTTTCCAGTCAGGTGATTTCACGAATGCCAACAACCTAAAATTTCTGTCGATCGATAGATGTTATGTTGGGTAAAGATAAGTGGGTCGCGAGCTGCTGCTTCAATTCTAAAGAAAGACGGACAAGGAGAATGAGAAAGAGATCAGAGAAAGACGGGGAAGAGATTACCTGAACATGATGTGTGATTCCTTCTTTTTTTAAATGACTTCTCACTACAGCGTTAAGAGAGAGAGAGAGAGAGCTTTTGCATTGTCTTAGGAAATCAACGTAACTTTAAAGAATGCAACTTACAGCAACCAATAATGAGAACTTTTACGTGTGGGTCCAAACTTATAAATTTTTTTTTAAAAAAAAGAATGCAATGGCAGCGACAACTAGCAATTGTCTCTCCTGCTGTTTAATTCTATGACTTTTAGCAACCACATTTTTGACTGGTTGCAAAAAGGTCATCATTTATGACCATTAATTGCTGGTTGACATTGTTTAACTTTTAACAGTCAATCATTGCATTTCTAATGTATATATTGCAGCCAAAAATAGCCACCAACTTAAATTCACAGCAAAAAATATTATTAGCAATGAATCCTAAAATTCGTTGCTAAAAGTTAACTATTGGCAACTAGAATTAACTGGTGGCAAAAAATTTGGTTGCAATATAGCCTTTTTCTTGTATTGTTTCGTACCGACGTAGAAACACTTGTTAGCCTGTTTAGTTGCGTACATCTAAAGGAAGGTCACCTTTCTCATTCAGCGGTCTCGTACTGTAATGCGACACTGCAAACAAAGAGCTACTCCTATAGGCCTATTTCATTGGACACAAGAATTCTTTAGGCTTCGACCTCTTCATGTGATAAGGGCTTGCAGCCCATTCTTGGGATTCTCTCTGCATGGCTTCTATGCTCCCACTGGGCTAGGCTTGATCAAGTGGCCCGAAAAATATCATACCCATCAGTAATGATTGAAAGTTAATTAGGATTCTCTTAAATCCAAGATCAATAGATTTCTCCATTAAGACTCCACTTTTGCTGACACTCTAATTCTTTTTTCTTTTTTCATCAATAAATCACTTCACTTGTCACCTTAAATTGGCTTTGGGAGGGGCATTTGCCGACCCTCAAATTTTCTTTTTGTTTTTATTTTTTCATTTTTTTACAAAGAATCAATTTCTCCTTCCCTGCTCTCCTCAATTTTAAGGAGAAGCATGCCGGCAATCACTCTATCCCCAAATTTGGGAGTTCGAATTGTGACCTGACCCAATATGAATTCATAGAAATTAACTTCCGGTCCCAATATCATGAACTGTTGTGGGCTACGTATAAGTTTATACATATGAGGGAACCCACCCAATGACGTAGATAATCACAATGAATATTAGGTCAATTTAAAATCACCATAGGCTATAGGCTTCAATTACTATCCCCACCCCCTATTATCCCATTCTTCACATCCATGGCCCGGATCTAAACTTAAGCATCTAATGGTCACAAAATTGCCAGGTCAATTAATGAAGCCAGGTTAAGAAATTAGACCCCAGTTAAGCGAACTCACCCTGGTTAGACCAAACTCACCCAGGTTAATCGGTTTTTCTCCTCCCCCTAATCGATCATCTCTCACCTCCCTCTAGCTCCTGCTCTCTCTCTCTCTCTCTCTCTCTCTCTCTACCAGTCTTCAAACATAGAACTTACGCATCATCTCTCTCTCTCTCTCTCTCTGTGTATGATTTGTTCAAAAGAATTGATTTGTTCAAAAAATTGATTTGTTCAAAAAATTTCCATCCTCTCTCTCTATGATTTTGGTTCAAGCAGATTTTCGGTGAAGCAACAAAGTTGATCCTGGTTCAAGCAGACTTCTGCTGAAGCAACAGAGCGATTTGGTCGGTGCATCCTCAGATTTCTGGTGAATTTTTGGACCTAGGGTTTTCTCTCACTACTTTCAAATCTGTTCTATGAGGTTTGATGGGTTCTGTTTTATGAGGAGTTGGCTTTGACATGTTTTATGTGTTTATGATATGTATTGTGTAATCTGTTGTAGAGTTCTATTATGAAGATTTGATTTTTGGAATAAAAATTGAAGTTCATTTCACATTTTTTTTCTCACCTTGTTGGAGGTTATATGTAGAATTGGTGGTTGGATTTGGATTGATTATTTTTCTAAGAACATGGTTTCAATAGTAGGTAGCCTTTGATTTCTGTAGTTGGATTTTGTGTTTGACTGTTGGGTTTTGCAATGGGCAAGCAAAATGGAAAGGAAAAGAAACAGGCAGGGGAAATGTCATCTGATACTAGTCTAAAGCAAAGCAAATTTGGGGAGAGTAATCCAAAAGGCTATGATAACCATACAACGGTTTTCATTTCTATGTCCCAAGAATTAAAGGAGGAGGGAAACAAGTTGTTTCAGAATATGGACCATGAAGGAGCTATGTTTGTTTTTGGAATCGGGGGCCACCTTGTGGTTGGTCTTCTGGTTCAACCAGTTGGTTTTGACCTATTCGACATGTTAAATGCAATTTGTAAACTTTTCTTGTACTAATATTTGATTATAATAACTTCAACTATCGTAATATATAAATATTACTTTCACATCCCAGAATGGCAATCAAAATGATTGTTGTGTGAAAAAATAAACACTTATTTAAATAAATGAGAAGCTTCTTCTGATCAGAACTTGTACGTCTGTCTCTTTTGTTCAACACTTGCTGTGTAGTACTTTGTGAGTTAAAAGTGACTTTATAGGGCTGTTATACTTTGCATACCTACTCCCAAAAATGTTTTGTTTATTGCTGTGTGTATATAATATAGTGCAAAGACATTTGGAGGGAGAGAGACAAGAGGGTTTAAATTTTGTGTTTTTTCTAATCACTATGTTCATATCTGTTTTGGATGGGAGATGGTTTAATTACTCACTCCTTTTCATTAATTCCTTTATTGACACCCTCACTTCCGCAATTGATTAATGGATGGTTTGAGCTTTCTCATGCCTTATGATTAATTGATGGCTTCCCATATATATAATGCTCACAAAGTAATGAGTATCCTTGGAATGTTACCTTCTTCATTTTGCCTATGCTATAAATTTTAAATTTCAAATCAATGTGGGCTCATAGCTGCTGCTCCCTTTGATTGTGTATAAACACATATGACAACTGTGGCAAACAGATTGAAGACTAAAATTAGTTCCAACTTTACCAAAGGTTCCTGCACATTTGGGGAATGGTGCCACTTTGCACATGGAACTGAGGAATTGCGCAATGGGACAAATTTACACAAGGGGACGCTGACTACAATAACTATCATCATTCCACCACTCTGTTTATAACATTTTTTCATTTCAGTTTAAGGCTTTTTACGTTCAGTCCTTCACAAAAGGAGTTACCAAAAGAAATCTCAAATTCTCAATCATTTTCGACACTCATTATATATCACATTTTCTGTCATTAGTATTCAAAGCCAACAGAAGAAAAGATAACATAAGAAATTAGTAAGGTTGCATCAATTTAAGATAACAACAGTGAAAGTCACCAAGGATGGTTCATAGATTTGCAGCAAATAACGCACTCCTAAAAAATGTATTAACTCAGGTTGAAGCACTGAAGAGATGTAGGACAAGTGATCCTAATTTGTCAGACCCTCCAAAAACAACAAGTCCGGCTGATGACCATAACCCAAAAAAAAAAATTTTAACAAAAGAAACTACCTTTCAGTGAAAGTCTAAACTTCACATAACCCGATCTTTCTTCCAATAGTTCTTAAGGAGGACCTGCACTAAAAAAATATATATTTGAGCCTAAAAATGCCATAAAAAAATTACACATTTAAAAGGCTTGGGACACAAAAATTTGGCACAAACCTGAATATACAATGCAAAAATATCACAATACTACTATCAAATCGTCAAATGTGTTGACAACCTGCAATACAAAAACGAATTGACATGTCATTTTTTTTTCTTCTATTCAAACAAACAAACATGATTTTTTCTATGCAAACAAACTTACATTTTTTTTTCTATTCAAACTAACTTACATTTTTTTTTCTATTCAAACAAACTGACATGTTTTTTTATATTCAAACAAACTTACATGATGCCAACTCTTCTATAACTCGTCAAGGCTCCTAAATCATCCCATTATCGATTCGTCCTCGCCCTCGTCCTCGATCGCTTCCTCCTCCCGGTGAAGTACCTCATCCTCAATGGATGGCTACGAAGGAGGAATGCACAAACAAAATTGTTACAATGATTTTGTTTCAAATAATAAATTCGATAGTGACAATACCTCCAACTCATCAAGAAGTTGCAAATGAGGAGCAGTTGGTTGTGACGAGGCACGAACACCCCCGGGCCACGGGAAGGACCACGACCACGCGTACTCCTTATCTCAAGTCCACTCTTTATTCACTTATTTCCTTGGTGCTTTGGCGGCCGAGACTTAAAACCTTTTGCAATGATGGGGATATCAACACCCACTCCAGAATCGACACTAGCAAGGCTAGCAGGATCTCCTTCATCTGACAACTGATCAAGTTCCTTCTCTAGTTCTTGGTAGTAGCGATCGAATATTGGCCAAGATTTATTTTTAGCCCCAAGACGATAACATAATGAAGCAAATTGGTTAACATATCTCCTTCGGTTAACCGCCTTCAAAATGGTTGGATCACCAGTGCTTTGTGACCTGTTAATAGGCGCAACTGTCCTCCTAGCATCTCTTCTCCACCTCGACAGGATATACGCACTAGGAATAGCAAACAAACGCTTCGCCCTCATTACAAATATAATGTGGCTGCATATGATACCAAGAAAATTGAAGTATTTGCAACTGCAATGATACACCCCATTCTCCTCATGGATCACAGAGCGCCTTGATGTTGAACAGTTATGGTCTTGGGCCCGACTACATACATGTACCTCAATGTCTTCAGTCCCAATAATTCCCAACCGACAGTTAGGCACAACATAGCCAGCTTCTCGTGATTGCTCCATATAAGCACATAATCATGGAGCGGGTCCCAGATCGTTCATTGTGCACTGTATCGAGCATCATAAAATCTAGTTGTAACTCGTTGTATCGCAAGTCATCAACTGCTCGTTGAAAATGTTGTAGGAATCGGTCCATATTCATGCCTAATTTCAAGAACCTACGCAATGTCGAATTGAAACACTCACTTAGCTTGGTCGTCCTCTTCCCAGCATAGAAGACATTGCATACATACTGTGGCGCCCATTTCTCCCGCTTCTCATATATATTTTTTAACCATTCATTACCTTGGAGGTTATGGAGCTCAATCATTTTACTCCGATCCTGTTCAAAGTGATCTACCTCGGGTTCAAAAAGAAGACGGTTCCAATCTCTTTGGAAGTTCTTGTTGCTAGAAAGAAATCCCAAATTCTTCAATGTATTTTGAGATATGTGCTAGGCACACAAAAAATGGCATGTATCTGGTACGACAGATGGGATTGCAGATATCATAGCTGCAAAATAATTAACAAATTACTATGAAAAAAAGAATGGTAACAAAAAACTAACATAAATGGGGAAAAAAAAAAGAAACAATAAAATGATACTAAAAACGAAGAACTAATTGCTAAATGGGAAAACTACTAATAAACGGACGCCATCATATAGGTATATTAGATTCTATCCCGTCACAAAAGCATAATAAAATCCTAAAAACTAAAATGGCTTGATCAAGAATGGGACAACTTTGGAAATTGTTTGACACTTATTGATCAAACCATGTTTAGATATAATATGTTTTTTTAAATATGAGTATCCAAACTCAAATTGGCATATTGTTATAAATTGAATGTAGCTACTAAAAAAGGACGCGTCTTGGTCCGAAGAGGGATTTAGGATTCCCATTCATACACTAAAAAATGTTTGCGTGTCTCATCAAACAGTAGACATGCCTCGAACATGACGAAGACTGTGGTGATTAAGACGAATACTCCCAATGGCCTGTGCTCGTCAATATGTAGTGCAGAAACAAAGTTCCAAATAGCAGTCTCTTTGCAAGCATGGTCCGACAATAAGACATTAGTAATGTGCTCATCTTCATCCATCATGACCCAAAGAAAATTGTGTTTCTTCGAATCACCGAACAATTAGAAGCACCAGCCACAACTTCATTTTTTAAATACCATTAGATAATTTGAAGTTTCTGAGTGAAACAAGTGTTGTCTGTGTGATCAAGTCAAGCTAGTTTGGGGGTGCTCCTGAATATAGAGGAAATGCAACTAGATTAAAGGGCAGGTGAGGAAGGGTGAATATGGTTGTTTAGAACGTGGAAGAATTTCGATTAGGCGTGTGAATAGTAAAACCAAGGTCGATTGTCTGTTAACTAAAGTGAGTTCCTCTTTAACTGGGGTCTATTTCTTATCGCCTAACTTCATTAATTGACCCAGGGTGAGTTTTGCAAACTTTTTTGGCTTAAGCAGTTACTTAGCAATTTTGTAACAGTTAGATACCCAAGTTTAGATCCGAGCTATGGATGTGAAGAATGGGGATAATAGGGGGTGGGGATAGTAATGGGTTATATGCCTATGTTTTAAAACCTAAATTAAATATGCAATCAATATAAGCCAACATAATAATAATAATAATAATAATAATAATAATAGTCTAACCATATTGCGTGCATCGTAATCATAAAACTCTCATTTTATGAATTCTATGGTTTTTTTTTTCCAAGCTGCATGGGGAGGTACTTAATTCCCCATGGGAGAGCAGTGGCGGATCCAGGATCCAATTTGAAGGGAGACGAATACATAAGACGAAATGACAAAAAAAAAAGTTTTCCTACGTAATGCAAAAAAGTGTCTTTAGAGTTAAAATACCAGGAAAATTAAGGATTAAAAGTTAAAAATTTTTGAAATACATGTACGTACTATTTGCTGAGATGA
>CM025850.1:25225817-25242428 GCA_003952965.2 Morella rubra | reverse complement strand
TCCTTTCTTAGCTGTAAAGTAACGTGTGGAGTGTGACAGGAAAAGTACAACTGGCGCATCTTTTTAAGCTCAATTATTACGGAGATGAGTTGTCATTAAATTGACATTCGTCTGCGAGCCTGTCTCCGTTCTTTTCGCAATTGCGGGATACTCTCTTAGCTCAAAGCAGAGAACGTAATTAGAAACAAAGGTGGTGTTCGTTCCACCCAAAAATTTTTAACTAAATTAAAAAATTAAAAAATAATTTTTTTCTCTTATTTTTAATTTATCCTTTTTTATTATAATATTTTTTTAAATCTTATCTTCACTTTTTTTATTCAAAATTTTATAAAAGTAAACTTTAACTTTTTTCACAAAACTTCAAAATTTCAAAATTTTTTAAACCTTCAAAATTTTCACTGCCAAATACTCTCAAATTAGAGACAATTCTGGTTTTAGGTTTTAAGGGTGAATAATTTTTTTTTAAGTCAAAACAGTAAGCTTTTATTAAGATTATGGAAATTTAAAAAACTCAAGTATATGTTTTAAAGGCGTGTCGGATTCTTTAGAGAGGTGACGGACCAACGAGTAAAGGGATCAAACAGTCTTACAAATCCAAACTTAACATAGCGTTTGTGTATCAAAAATTTTAACAAAATTTTACTTTTACTTTTAATGCTTTTCATTCACCAATTTCAATACTACCTCTTTTTTAATACTAACACAAAATTTTATTAAAATTTTACATCCAAACACTATATAAAAGTGAATAATTTATTATAAATGATATTATTATTTTATAGTAATCTAATTAGACATTGGTGTGGGAATTTACCTTTAAAAACTTACATTATAATTTAATTGCTTTAAAATTTAATTAACAATAAAGTAAGTGTGATAAACATAATTTATTGTGAATGATGATTATTTTGAAAATCGCCATTGATAGTGTTATTATTTTGAAAAGAGACGTTGATTGTGCTAGTTTCTAGGATGTGTTTTTTTATTTTCAATTTTAATTTTATAAATTAATTTTTAAATATTTCTATTTTATAGATCCCATATTATAGTAAAATTAAAATTCTTTAATTACGAAAACTCTATATTCTTCGTAACAAGGAATCTTCCTAATTAGGAAGCCTTAGCCGATTACCTTACCAGTCTACCCCTCTCAGGCCTTGCATGACATATTCTCACAAACATGGTGCTCCAGGAGCTGCGTTACACTGCTTGAAAAGAACTTCTGATGGGGGTCGAAAATATTACAGTTTCTGAACAAAAAGTAAAAAAAAAAAAAAAAAAAAAAAAGAGTGATGGAACTCCCCAACAGGACAACGGGATTAGTTGACGGGATTGGCACCAACAGCTGCAGATGCAGGGAGTTAATTGCTTGTCGAAGGGCTGGACAAGGTTGTTTGGAGAAGGCTGAAGCCACGCGTCCAGGAGAGATAGGCTGGTTCGACATTGTTAGGCAAGAATAGATTAGTAAATATTGACTGATGACGTGGCAGCTTAGTTGAATGAGCTGGACATGTAAGCTGCCACGTTGGAGTCTGCCGTTAGAGGGTGTAACCGAAGATTGACAGAATGATCCATTTTTGTAACAGTACTAAATTCAAGGATTGATTTCTCATTTTAATAAATAATAACCGAGTGACATTTTTAGAAAGGGTATTTACTTGAATGCAGCGTAGGGGACTATGCGACCTGGCAACACGTACAATTTCAATTCCCATTAGGGGGCCTATGTAGGGCAAAAAATTGAAGGACAAAAAATGACATTTTTCTTTTTTAACATTATCTAAGTGACATAACCTTTTATAATGATAGGTATCATTCCTCTTTTATTTTTTGAGTTGGACTCCCTCAAGTCGTCCAACGGAAACTAAAATTTGTGACGTGGAACTCCGTTAAGTTTTCTAAATGAAACTAAGGGCAAGACTATTTTGGGTCTGTTTGATTGACAAAATTTTGAGTGATTTGTAAAATTTTAGTACTTTTTGATAAGAAAGAGGTGTTATTGAAGTTTGTAAAAAGTGTTAAAATTTTAAAGTGTGTTTGTGTAAATGTTGTAAAATTTTGAATAATAATCATTGATAATGATTAGATGTTTGTTTGTTTGGATTTGTGTATATGAGAGAGATATTTATTATTTTATTATATGATAATAAAATAAAAAATTAAAATATAAAACTTTGTAACCCTTTGCGTGCTGCTCCCCCTCCCCACGTTAAACTTGTGTTTTGTGTCTTCTTTTTTAACTTTTTTTTTTTTCCCTAAACATGTATTGAAACTACACACCTCTTGCCCTCCTCGTTTTGAACAGCGTGTAGTTTCAATACTTGAAACTACACTTCGTTTACACTATAAGAGAGAATATTATTTATTATTTTATTATATGATAATAAAAAAACTTTCAAATATAAAACGTTATAACTCTTTGCGTGCTGCTCCCCCTCCCCTTGTTAAACGACAGTTTTTGTGTCTTCTTTTTTAACGTGTTTTTTTTTCCCCTAAACATGTATTGAAACTACACACCCCCTGCCCCTCTCGTTTTGGTCCCTAAACAACGTGTAGTTTCAATACTTGAAACTACACGCCGGTCCACTTCCCCCCCCCCCCCCAATTTTTTGGTCCCTAAACAGCGTGTAGTTTCCGGTATTGAAACTACACGCCGTTTCCATTTACACCCCCCTCCCCCTTTCTCATTCGGTCGTACAACACCAGTTTGGCCTTTGGCTAGTTTGTTTCTCTATAACTGAATATGAAAAAGAAAATTAATGAGAATACATTCCAGACAAAGTGACAAATAAACAGACAGTTTCTGGTTCAAAATTACGGCATTATCTCTACTCATAAGATAAAGTAATGGCATTGCAATCGTACCTCTTTACAGCACCTAAAATTTGAAGCTCATGACACCAAATAAAATGCCATTACCTTCCCACATAACAGACATTGTATCCAATAGTTCACATATTCACCAATAACCACAAATGTACGAAAAACTACATCTCCAACTTTCTCAAGTGCCCCCTGCAGCCGACCACATCATATCAGCAATATGGTCACGCATCGCTACCATCAAAGGTGTATCCTCACTATCTGGAGCGTCATCATCGTCGTCATCACTGCTTGACGATGAATCCGAGCCCACGACACAGTTTGGGTTAGCATAACGGCCAAAAATCCTATCGTCAACATCATTCAACCTTATGAAGTTGTGAATCACACAACTTGCCGTGACCAACTGTGCTTGGGTGTTCAATTCATAATTAGTCATTCTCTTCAAAATCTTGCACCGCTTTTTTAGCGCCCCAAAGGATCTTTCTATTACATTTCGCAGTGAGCTATGATTGCGATTGAACAATTCCCTACGTCCCCTTGGTGCTCCACTCCCAACAAAAGAGCTCAAGTGATACCGCTCCCCCTTGTAGGGAGGGAGGAAGCCCTCTTTGCAGGGGTAGCCCGAATCAACGACGTAAAAGTACCCTAGAGAAGAAAAGTTAATAGAGAGTTATGCTTTGTTTTTTTCCACTCATACTTTTGTTGATAAAGCTAAAATATGTTGAAGCGTCGTACCTGGTGGGGGAACAGGAAATCCTAATTCTGGCCTGGTGAGGGCGTCTGTCAATACGCGATTATCATGCGCAGACCCTTCCCACCCAGGGCAAACATATGTGAAAAACATATCGAAATCACAAATTGCCAGGACATTTTGTGATAAATTCCTTTCCTATTACGAAATGCATTATGTAGTTCTGGAGGAACCCCTTCTACGACCACATGTGTCCCATCAATGGCCCCTATACAATTCTACACATAAAGCGACTGTTAACAATTTCAAGAAAATGCAATGTAATTAAAGGCTATTACACGTCGTGGATGTAACAATTACTTACCCTGAACCAGGGGTCATACTTTGGATTGCCAGAAATGTGGGGGTGCACCACGCCTATAGTGTGTCGAGGCCGTATAATGATATGGCCCACGTTCAACACTGCGTCCAGGATCTTGTGCACACAACTCCAAACTGTCTGAAGTGAACGACAAAATCGATCGGCAAGATCCCGTTGGGTGGTCCCGAATCCGATTACCTTCATAAACATGCCCAAAGCCTCCTCCACAGTCACGCCACTCGTAGGCTGGTATCGCCCTTCTTCTAGAAGTGTATCAGCTAGCAGCTGAAATACACTCGGACCCACACGAAACTGCCACCTGCAATTAGTGGGATTGGGGTTGTTAAGAACCTGCTGGATATAGTCAGCACCCGATAATCCCACAGGCCACATACGTAACCTCCGTCTATGCCTTCTCCTGCGTCCATCTAGGATAAAAAAGTTTGCAATCATCAATCGTTCTCTCAAATCGTCGTCCGAATCATCATCCCTTCGGTTTGATCCGTTTGGGTTCGAGCTACTAGCATTGGAGGGGTTCATGGATTTGGTGTTTGAAAAAGGGAATAGACCTGCATGGAAGAATAAAATAGTCATTCACGTTTTCATATTGCTCATCCAAATGCAACGTAATGGAAAGTAACGGACTGTGACATTCATAAGTTCGCTAATGCATGGTTATTGTTGCAGTTATGGGTTCCTTCAAATGCAACAGAGTGAGCCAACGTTAGATTGAGAATTGGTGACTAAAATGAAGAACAGTCTTCAACGCACCTTTACCTAAAATTTCACTGCACAAAACAAAAAGCAAAAACCAACAAAATGAAATAATCTGAACTTAATGACCAGATGAGATGTAGAGGACAATTTGCACAATGAAGAGAAGGAAAGTTCATGGCTTAGGTATTGAAATAAATACCTTAATCAAGCAATATTCCACACGCAAATACAATCCGAACGTCGTAATCCTTAATTATAATTCCTTACTGGGGAAGTACGTAGAAAGTAGAGCCAACGTTATAAGACAACCATATAAACCAACATTAATTACCATATAAAGACGAAAAACTGCAACGTAGAAAAAAAAAATCCACACATCATAAACAAGTCATCTCATTAACATGAAGGTCCAACAGGTTCAAGTAAGAAGGATAAACGCATAACAAGCACAGAAAAAACTAGCAACTCTTAACACATTCAGGTCTAGTAGGCCCAAATACTAAGGCTAAACTCACAACAAGCACATACATAACTCATCCTAATAAATCGTGATCCGAACCACAACGTTGGCATCATTTGACATATCGTGCCCAATCACCCTTGATGTCATCATCCATCGCTAGGAAGGCTTCCTGGGCGTCACGATTCCCAGTTAGATACCTTACAACCACTGTAAATTGTTCTATAGGCAACCTTGGATTCAAACTTTGAAGAGCGGCAATGCACTCCTTCATTCCCCCAGAATGACCGCTACTGCCCGCACCGTCTCTGTCTCGCCGACCAATGATAAAATTCCTCACCTCATCATAGTATAGTTCCTCAGAGGTGGGCTTCGCTTTACGACGCTGTCTAGCACCCATAACCGAAGCAGATCCCCGCTTCCTGGAACTCGACGAAGTGTCCATAGACTGCACCCCACCACAACTAAGGTTGACACCACCACCGGAAGCGATATGCTCTTCATCGACATTGTGGAACCCCCCGTGTCTATCACGGACCGCGCGCTCCCGCCGCGCACATTCCTCAGGCGTAGGTGCCCTCTGGACAGAGGACTGGCGTAGAGCCCCTGAGGCAGTACTATAAGCAAAAAGCAGATGTAGCTCGGGATAGTTGGCAAGCCCCTTATTTTTGAACTTGGTTATGTTTGGGTTCGCCTGAAATCATAAAATTAAAGACAATTTAAGTATTGAAATAAATAACCATTACTTTTATTGCGGAACATATAACGTAATGACGCTATAGGCATGTTGTGCGTGTATACCTGGGACTTTAGATCCCACCAACCATCATCTGCATCAACAGTGTCCTTTTCTTCATCCCACCCAACACCAGTTTGATCTTTCAGGAATTGGAATGCCTTATAATCTTGTTTTAATGAATTCACTTTTCCCATCACTTGAACGCCCGATATCCCGGGGTAGTCTGGGATGTCCAACTTTTGTGCTATTTGCTGCCACAGTTTGGGGTCTTTTGGTTTGCCATCCACAAAAGTCCTCACATTATACTCATCTATTAATAGGTAGATCAAATTCTGGACGTCTTCGAGGTGCCATACCATTCGTGGATTCTATAGAGATACAAACAATCCAATAAAAAAAAAAAAAAAGCAACAACCCAACAAAGTCCAACACAACAGCATGCCATTACAATTATTTACACACACAACAACCAATAACATACTAACATGCTGAGCTAAAAACAAAACGGAGCGTATTATTAGACTCATACCAACATGGCTTAATTGCAAAAACCCAAACAAACGGAACTAGTCATTGTGATATATTATCAACGACAGTAAAATACACAAAGGGGAGAAAAAAGATGTCTTACTTGGGACATTCGTACTGAAGACGAAGTGCTGAATGGATCGGACAATGACTTCCCTGATCTTAGCAAGCGTCGCTGCATATTGTTGATGAATGAGTCAGTTACAAAAGTAGCATTTAAAAAAATCATTTACCGGGTGCTGTTTATATTTGATGCTCATAGAAAATGGACAAAAAAATCATTTAGTGAGACTTTGAGAGCCTCCATAAAAGCCCTTATTAGTACAGTGTCTCACGCTGGGTCCAACTTCATAAAGAAATGTCAAACTCAGTAATTCCACAGTTTGCAAAGGGAACTATTGTTTCTAAATGCTCTATTCAGATTTAAACACAAATGCATCTAGTTGGCTGCTATTAAGACCCTCTTTTGCATCCCAGGCGTGAGGTAAGATCCAAATTCGAAGACCATTGCAGGAATTATGTGGCCTTGTGATAAACAGCAAGAGACAAATATCAAAACACCCTCTACTTCAACACTTACTCCAAGAAACACCAAGAACCAGGTGTCGGCGAATAGGGGATCGCGCAGCCACTACTCGGATGATTTTATCAAACAAACACCAGGAACCACCTCTGTTTTATTTTGGGAAGTAAAATTAAGTTCTACTTTAACTTCTAATGGAAGAAGATGCCACTTAAAATTTAAGGCTATAATGCAAGTAGATTGAATTTCAACTCCCCAAACCCGAAGGAAAAAAAAAACAACCCCCGAAGCCGAAAGGACAATGACAGTCTAGGTGGTCAGTTTCTTATTAAGATGAAAATCTTGAGGTTGTTCTTCACACACCACAAGTCAGAATGGAGCAATTGAATGAAACTTGGTGCAGGGAAGGTTAGATTGGGCCCTCATTTCATCACCAACCTAAATGTTCAGACGACAAGCTCGCTGACTGAGAAGAAAGAAAAAGACATGATAACTCCAAACACTGGTGAACTGATCTTCTTTTTCTAACGAAAATCCAATATTTTACTTCAACTAACCCTGAATTTCAAGCTGAATACAAGCACTTTAGCTACTTTAGATGGGGACATGGCATACATACTTCTCTGATTACACATGAATAATGAAACTCATTTGGTGATTACATCAAGCACTTTGCCTCTGCCCTCTTCTATAACCATAATACAGAACCAAGAAGAAATTTCGACGAGAGCAAGAGAGAGAATTTCTTTCCCTATTTGAGAAAAAACAGAACTTAATAACTGACTAGAGGTGCTTGCTTCAATCTTTACAGTGAATTGGAAATGGAGATTCACCTGGACGCGAGCAGAGGCGCGGGTCACTGGTGCCGTGGCTGCCTTGCGACTGGTGTCTCGCCTCCGCTTCCTCCGAGAATGCTGCGTTCGAATTTGGCTATGGAGATTCAGCTCTCCCGTGACCCACAAATGAATAGGTGATGAACGGAAACACGCTTGAACTTCCATCTCACTGCAGGGGTACGGGCCTGGCGGACGAGACCTCTCTGGGCAGAGGAATCCGATTCTCTTTGGTTCGGCTGCGTGTCGAATTTTGGGAGAAATGTTGTTCTGTGCGAAAATGAGTTCTGCAGGTGGGTATTCAGCCAAAAAGTAAAAATCGAGTTCTGCAAGGCGGGTTGTTGTTATTTTCGGACGGGGATGCTCACCCGAATTGCACTGCCCGAGCAGTATAGGTCCCAAGCGGGACGACTCCCCTCTCTCCGAATTGTTGCGAAAGAACCCGATCCGTTATTTTCTTTTTCGCCTCATTTTCTCCTCTGTCATTACCGTTGTGAAATTAATGCAATCAGATAGAAAATATTTATTACAACTGATTAGGCGCAGGTCCTCCGACAGCAGCAGGGTGTCAGTTGTACGTGAGACAGAGGGTGAATGACTATTTACTAAAATACCCTTAACGCATTGCAAGCTGTGTATGAAATAAGTGTGGGCACTCGTGTAATTTGACATTAAAGGAGTATTAATGAGCGTCAGAGTGGGACCCAGCAAAATTTTAAAATGTTGTTCATGCCCTTCGTGTTTGAAATGGTTGCAGTTGTGATGGGGTCTAATTGGTAATTCTTGACAGCAATTTTAGGGGCTAAAACGGAAAAAATAAGTCTGATTTGTAATATTTTAAACAGAGTAACGTATTTCAGCAAAATTTTGGGAGAATCCATAATTTTGGCCAAAATTTTGTTTGTCAAACGCAACCTTTATTGCTTAATAAAACCCAGCCTGCCTGTGATCATGACAAAAATCGAGGCCTTAAAGTGAAAATCACCTTCAAACCAAAGTGAACAAACACTTTTAAACCCGTAATGGTATCCAATGAACCTAGAAGCGGTGAATAGGTTTTCTAAAAAGAGGTGTAAAATACACAATGAAATCCAACCCAATAATGCAATCTGATTTAGGAATTAATAAAGTAAATCAAGAAACAATTAACAAGAAACGTTATTGACAGATCAACGGCAGTTATGATGCTCTGTAAAAATAACTAAAAAGAGAGTAGAGTTCTAATGAACTATATTAAACTCCAATCTGACTATTAACGTTAGTACATATATTTATATTTCTCACAAAACAAAACACATGATAATCAATCACTTATATCAGCACATTTAGATATAAGAAATCTCATCTTATCCAGATTTACCTTTTGCCTCCAATCTTTCTTTGCCATGATATTCAAATCACCAAGATTGAAAATCTCTAACACTTAACACAAGAAGGATTAGATAACAAGAAGATAAACAACAAACAATAAAGGAAACAATCACAACCTTTACACCCAATTTCTTGACGGAGAAAACTCTCTTGAAGAACTCTTTAAGGGAGAAAAACTCTCCAGGCCCTCGGCCAGAAATTGAATCCACTAGAAAACTGAACTCGGTTACAAGGTGATCGGTAGACTTCCACAATCCCTATTGCTATTCTTCAACACCTAACCTTACCCAAAACTCACTTTTTGGATCTGCACCGTGCAGGGGTTAAGGAACTCCTTACCCGTTCAGAATATCAATTTATTCAACTTAATCAAAATATCAACATGAACTCATGAGGCTGATTTCTTCAATGCTGGAATCTCCAGCTTCTTGAACGTTGGTAGATCTGGTCGTTCTTCGAGGTCTTGTGATTGCTAGATGGAGATCAATCAATAGGATGAATGAAATTCAAATCAGAATGCTCAGCACATTATCCTCTAACAGTTTCTCAAAAACAGAGGGTTAAAAGCATAGAAATTAGTTCTTTTCAATTTGGCTCTATATCATGCATATATAGATATATATATATGAGAATATATGTATAAGACTTTGCAGTATCATGCATATATATATATATGAGAGCTGGTGACCTATAGTTCACCGGTGCCATGCATCCCAGCCGTTACAACTTGGCCGACCCTACAAATGGCTTCTTTGACATGTCCTGATAGAAGTACTTCTTAAAAGCATCCATATATTCTGTTTGCAACCGAAGGGCTATGATGAGAGATCCATCGTCCTCAGGACTTGGCATGATGAATGATTTTCCATCAATATTCAATAAACCCGGACCCACGTATGTAGGCTTTCCCCACCCAAAGTCTGCAGCATAAAACTGCAAATTGATCCAGCTACCAATAGCAAGGTTGGGATTTCCTAAGAAAGGTGCTTCTGAGTATCCCCTGATGTGGAAGTTGTTCCTCAACGGACTCACGTCCTCCTGGCTTCTTATAAAATCAAGAGCGGATCTTATGTACTCATCTGTCATTCTCCCAGTTGCTTCCTTTATTTTTGCAGCAGCATAGCACAATGGCTTAGACAAGAGGTCACCATAAAGACACGTCGAAGTCACGGTACCCAATATTGCATTGCCAAAGTATCCACGAGGGAGAGGAGGCCTTAACCGATTGCGGACCTCAACTCCGATGCGAACCCTTGTTGGTTGATGGTCATTGCCGCTACGTGCCTTACATGCACACCTCCACATGTGGCTGGCGATAGCCTCGTATCTGGTGTGGGGTCGTTTCATGAGCATGTTTCGATATGGGAACTCGCTTGCTTCCTCTACTAATCCTTCAATTTGCTCTTTGGTAAGTCTCAGTAGGGTTACCGTAGTTTCCTTTCTTTGTTCTGCCTTCGCGTCTGAGCAACCTATTATGAGTGGTGGCTTCGTGAACTCTATATGATCAAAGCGCGGAGGCCTAAGCGGTTTATGGGATCGTAATACAGTTCGATCATGGAACGGAATCTCATCATCCCTCAGACCATCTCCCCGAGCTAGCTTGGCCCATAAGTTGATGAAGCTAGCATTACCTCGTCCATCAGCCACGGTGTGGGATATGGCTGTTCCAACACAAACCCCGCCACAGCGAAATCTCGTCAGTTGCACCAGCAGTAAGGGCCAGTTCTCGACTGGAGTAGTATAATCAATCTTGGGGACAAGATCTTGGACTGCCTCCGTAGGTGCAAAATCACCAAGTTCCTCCAGTTTAGCGTCAGAGTAAGCTTCCAAAAAATGTGCTCCCCTGGCATTATAAACAAGTTCTAGTCGGCCACCTTTGATCCAGCGTAGTCGGCCGGCTAGTGGGTAATAATGAACCAATGCACGACTTAGCGATTTCTTCATCGTCTCCATTGAAAATGGCATGGAACCGCCGTAATTGATATCATTATTGGATTTGTAAAAGAAGACAAGGGGTGCATGAGTCCACTGCATCAGTTGGTCGCTTTCGGATAACCATAAAATGGTGCTTGGAGTGGGCTCGCTGGGGAAGACAGTGGAAGCAGACTTGATGGTAAGCATTTTTGGTTCAAAGCTCTGTTTTACGGGTTTCTAGGACTTGTGTTTTGCTAAATAATGCTCTGGTGTGCTGTGACGTTTTGATTCACCAACGTGACGTGCAGTTCTTATCCAGGAGCTGTAAAGTAATGTATGGAGTGCTTTCGTGACAGGAAAAGCACAACTGGCGCATCTTTTTAAGCTCCATTATCACGGAGATGAGTTGGCATTAAATGCACATTCGACGAAGGGCGTTTGTTTTGGGAAATTTTAGTTGGAAAATATTTTAAAAATTTTAAAAATCTTTTGAATTATAAAATTTATTAAAATTTATAAAAAGTGTAAAATTTACTGTAAAAGTGTAAAATTTATTAAATTTATGAAATATATTTAATATGGTAGAAATTTTGCCTCTTTAAAAATTAGGCAACAAAACGCTTCCTAAGAGTCTCTGTCTTCGTTGTTTTCTGCAATTGAGAGATACCCTCTTTGCCTAAAGTAGAGAACTGTAATTAGAAATAAAGTAGGGACAGTCGTGGTTTTAAGTTTTAAGGGTGAATATTTTTTTTTTAAAGTCAAAACAGTAAGTTTTTAATTAAGATCAAGGAGATTTGAAAACTTTAAGTACATACTCTAAGGATACGTTTGATCTTTCACGACGAGTCAATAAATAAAGGGATCAAACGGCCTTATAAATTTAAGTTCAAGAGTGAATAATTTATTGTGAACAATGATATTATTTTATAGTAATTTAACTAGACATTGATGTGCGAATTTACCTTTAAAACCTTACGTTATAATTTAATTATTTGAAAATTTAATTAGTAATAAATTAGGTGTGATAGACATAATTTATTATGAATGATGATTATTTTAAAAATTAACGTCGATAGTGTTATCATTTTAAAAAAAGTATCATCGTGCTAGTTTTTAAAATATATTTTTTTATTTTCAAGTTTAATTTATAAATTAATTTTTAAATATTCTTATTTTATAAGTCCTATGTTATAGTAAAATTAAAATTCTTTGATTACGAAAGCCTTATATTCTTTATAATAAGGGATCTTCTAAATTAGAAAGCCTTAGACGATTGCCTTACTGTGGACCCCTCTTAGCGGCACTTGCATGACATATTCTTTGAAACATGGTGTTCCCGGAGCTGCTTTACACTGCTTGAAAAGAACTTCTGACGGGGGTAAAAAATATTACAGGATCTCAACAAAAAAGTGATAAAAAAAAACATCTGGGATTCCCCAACAGGACAAAGGGATTAGCACCAACAGCTGCAGAAGAAGGGAGTTAGTTGCTTGTCGAAGGGCTGGACAAGGTCGTTTGGAGAAGGCTGAAGCCACGCCGTCTGGGGGAGATAGGCGGGTTCGACATCGTTTTGGAGAGAATTGATTAGAAAATATTGACTGATGACGTGGTAGCTTAGTTGAATGAGCTGGACATGTAAGCTGACACGTTGGACTCTGCCGTTAGGGGGTGTAACCGAAGATTGACAGAATGATCCATTTTTGTAACAGTACTAAATTCAAGGATTGATTTTTTCATTTTAATAAATAATAACTGAGTGACATTTTTTGAAAGGGTATCTACTTGAATGCAGCGTAGGGGGACTATGCGACCTAGCAACACGTACAACTTCAATTCCCATTAGGGGGCCTATGTAGGGCAAAAAATTGGAGGACAGAAAATGACATTTTTCTTTTTTAACATTATCTAAGTGACATAACCTTTTAAAATGACATGTACTCTAAAATGATACATTCCTGTTTTATTTTTTGAGTTGGACTCTCTTAAGTCTTCCAACGGAAACTAAGATTTGTGACGTGGAACTCCGTTAAGTCTTCTAAATGAAACTAAGGGCAAGACTATTTTACTGCTTAATCAGAGTAAAACCCAGCCTGCCTGTGATCATGACAAAAATCGAGGCCCTAAAGTGAAAATCGCCTTCAAACCAAAGTGAACAAACACTTTGAAACCCGCAACGGTATCCAATGAACCTAGAAGCGGTGAATAGATTTTCTGAAAATTATGCACAACTCTTCAGAGGTGTAAAATACGCAATGAAATCCAACCCAATAACGCAATCTGATTTAGGAATTAATAAACTAAATCAAGAAACAATTAACAAGAAACGTTTTTGGCAGATCAACGACAGTTATGATGCTCTGTAAAAGTAACTCAAAATAGAGTAGAGTTCTAATGAACTATATTAAACTCCAATCTGACTATTAACGTTAGTACATATATTTATATTTCTCACAAAACAGAACACATGATAATCAATCACTTATATCAGCACATTTAGATATAAGAAATCTCATCTTACCCAGATTTACCTTTTGCCTCCGATCTTTCTTTGCCATGATATTCAAATCGCCAAGATTGAAAATCTCTAACACTTAACACAAGAAGGATTAGATAACAACAAGATAAACAACAAACAATAAAGGAAACAATCACAACCTTTACACCCAATTTCTTGATGGAGAAAACTCTCTTGAAGAACTCTTCAAGGGAGAAAAACTCTCCGGGCCCTTTGCCAAAAATTGAATCCCCTAGAAAACTGAACTCGGTTACAAGGTGATCGGTAGACTTCCACAATCCCTAATGCTATTCTTCAACACCTAACCTTACGCAAAACTCACTTTTTGGATCTGCACTGTGCAGGGGTTAAGGAACTCCTTACCTGTTCAGAATATCAATTTATTCAACTTAATCAACATATCAACATGAACTCATGAGGCTGATTTCTTCAATGCTGGAATCTCCAGCTTGAACGTCGGTAGATCTGGTCGTTCTTCGAGGTATTGTGATTGCTAGATGGAGATCAATCAAGAGGATGAATGAAATTCAAATCAGAATGCTCAGCACATTATCCTCTTAACTGTTTCTCAAAAACAAAGGGTTAGAAGCATAGAAATTAGTTCTTTTCAATTTGGCTCTATATCTCTGTTAATCTTGGAAAATGAAGTTCTAATGATTAAAGACGTTGCTGGAAGGTATATAAATGAGTTAGGAAGCGGGTTCACGAAGTTTCACGTTTTTGGGTGTTTAAAACAAAAGTTAGTTTCTCATATCTGAAACTTGTTATTCTGTTACACGTGAACTTCTGTCGAACTCCAAGTAACTCTGCGTTGTATCCCCAAGCTTCCAGGACTTAGTGTCTTAAGCAATACTTCATATAACTTTCATCTCAGAAATGTTCACATACATGAACACGAAATGCCAAAACACGAACCATGCCATCAGTTAAATACACACCTGATGAACCGAGTGTTGGTAAGTATAATTTTTAATTTTAATTGTACAAACTTTTATACGTACTAAGTGTTATATATATTAAGGATGACTTCCAACTATATTATATAAACGATGATCGCATCATGTGACGTCTACGATAAACACAGCGTACATGACGCATAAGAATAAAATGTACAGCTTTACTCAATGTTCAATACTAAAGAAAAGGAGTTACAACACTCGTACCCCGAGACGAATAAGGAAGAATGAACTTTTGTTTGTGATTTATATATGAGTGAGGAATTTCAGGTTAAAATTTTTTATTCCATCTTGTAAGTTTATTTTAGCTTATTATTAATTGTAGTAACAACTGTAAATATATAATGCAGAGGAGGAGTGCAATCAACTAGGAAAATAGGAGTTTGGTTATTAGGCTTTGCTTTATTATGCTTTGCGTGCTGAGCAACAGCTTAGATTTCCTCTTCAAACTCCAACGGCTGAGATTTGGCCACATCAATTAAAATCATTTAACTTGCGCCCGACCCGTTTAGTTGTGTTACCGACTCGCATAGAAAAGACAGACGAATTTGCTCAATTAAAATCGTCTTCCTTGCCAGATCTCCGCAGCATCCTCGCCAACAAATCCGTTGGGTTCCTCATGCGATTTCCTTTGGGCAGTCTTTGGTGATTTCTCGAATAGCCAATTGTTTATGTACTCGTTCTCTATTTCTTGGATTCATTGATTGTTTCGTCTTATCGCGCTAGTAAATTTTATTTTTAGTATCATTGTAAAGTGCGAGATGTAGGACTTCTTAGCCTTTACTGGCTTGCTCATAGATGTCTGAACTTCCCGACTTAGTTTTTGGAGAATTTTAATTGATTATCACATCAAAAAAAGAAGAAGAAAACCATATGGGGTTTCAACGGGGGTTCTATGGTGATGAGGAAGATAATTTATCATAGCAAAATGGGAATCATAATTGTGCGAGGAAACTTTTGTGTGAGATTATTTTTTTATCCACTTTGCCGGCTTCTTTGCCAAGGATGGTATGTGTTTGATCCTTTGCGTATGCACATTGTGATAGAATTTGGTGGTGTAACTGGCAAAAGAACTCTGTTATTCAGCAATTAGATCATCCTAATTTATTACTAGGCAGAAAATTTTGTTCTATTCAGATCACCATGGACCTCGTTGCAGCCGGCACCACTTCTTTAAGTGCATCTAGAGCTCAAGCATGACGACTCTTAGACGTAACAGGGTTGTTTTTTTTTTTTTTTGGAGCAATGATTTGCTGTTATTAGAGTACACATCAAGTGGTTCATAATACCTGTACCATTAGAAAAATCTAGGCTTTACATGAAAGGGATTAAACCGAAAAAAGAATAGTTAATTTGATATTCATTTAGCTAGTAGTTGTTGTGTGCCAGTTTGTTCTGTTGCTGAGGAGCCCACTTCCATTCCCAATTAGGATGGTTTGTCAAAACTGCGAAAATCTCCTTGGCATCATTTTGCAACAAGACTTGTCCTGAGGAACTTCTGTTATGTAATGCTACTCCATACCGTGGAAGTCTTCAATATCTAGAGGCCAATAAGGTTCCATAGGCGGATCTCTTTTATCTATGCTATAGAAAAAATAATGCTCAAATAACTGATTGTTTGCTTGGAAGGGTAATGAATGAATAGCTCTCGTGGAATAGTATTAAAGATGTCTTAACGATTGTTCGAGACGAGTGTGATAATTTGTTCTAACGGGATCGTTCTTGAGCTTTTAAGGAGACGGAGATGGTTCTTTGATCCCCAACCGGGTAGCAGTAACTATGTTCTTTAAAACAATAAATAAAGCATCATGATGGGCGATTTGAGTTTTCTCTATTTGCTTGTAGATTTTAATTTGTGGCTTGAAAAAAATAATACTAAACTATTCCACAAATCGGATTTTAAATAAAATTCAACTTTGGATTCCAACATCTTTTTTTTTTTTTGCTTCTTTTTCTTTTTGTGTTATGTTATTATTTTCTCCTGCGATGGGAATCCAACTGAAGAATATAGTGGATGCGTGTAATCAATTAATTTTGATGCGTAGGTGGTTATAGATTTATTAAGTGTGGACTATATAATTGCATTGATTTGAATTTAGAAGAGTGGATAAGACGGAGCATTGAAGTTAATTACTATAGAATATTCAAGAGGAGTTTGTTAATTTCTTTTGGAACAT
>CM025850.1:25182342-25224817 GCA_003952965.2 Morella rubra | reverse complement strand
GCGCAGATCCGATCGGACCGGAAGAGATTCAGGAGGGAATTGAGAGAATATCGGAGGGGAAGAATCAAGATAAAGCGGGGGAGTTTATTCTTCTTCTTCTCCTCCTCTTTTCCTGTTATCTGGTTGGGTTGGGCCTGATTAGGGTTTGGAGCAGTTCAAGATGGCGGGGGAAGAAGTTGGAGACAGAGGAGCCGCAGTTGAAGTTTTAGTTGAAGCTGAAGGTGGCACCACCATGGGCCGGTCTTTTGTAGGTGGGATTGATTTTTGAGAGTAGATAAAAATGGTAACTTG
This sequence comes from Morella rubra, assembly GCA_003952965.2. Taxonomy (NCBI): domain Eukaryota; kingdom Viridiplantae; phylum Streptophyta; class Magnoliopsida; order Fagales; family Myricaceae; genus Morella; species Morella rubra. The sequence continues at coordinate 25,224,526 of CM025850.1, read as the reverse complement.
GTTCAATTTTGGAGCAGAACGACTCGTAGCACACTTATTCAAACTAAACGACTAGTAGGATTTCTTTTTAGCACACTTTTACAACTAAACGACTCGTAGCATGGATCTCACTCGTCCTGTGCTGAAACTGAAAGTGTGATTATCTACGGAGTATCTTCCCATATTAAGACTTAAGAGCTTGCACTAATATTCTATACCATATAATTAAAAGTGAGCATTATGTATGTGGATAAATAACTATTGATATCATTTTGCTCGAGAAAAACGTACCAAATCAAGAAGAAAACATGATTGGATTTTCTCTCTTTCTATAAAAACTGCACTTCACTCATAAAAGGTGTGGAGGCCTCACTTAATATTTTGAATTTAATGGATAAAATTATGTTTTAACACTTTATGGATCAAGATTATCTTTAATTTTTTACTCGAATTAAATAATTAATTTTAAAAAAAGAAAGACACAACATATATTGGTCCTTCACTTCTTAATAAGGATAATATTAAATAATTGTATGACCCATGACCCAAACTCTTTACCTTCTGGAGGCTTAGGAGGACACTATCTTCAAAGGGGCTCTATAGAATAGTACTTTAATTAAGGCTTTCAGTGTAAAACGAAATGCAGTCCTCTTCGTATAGGTCCACAACATAAGCTGGTATGGTCTTGATCCAACGGCAATACGAAAGTGCTCAATACTCGAAAGCAAATTTTATAAGAAGAATACACTAGTCTTGTGCTCCGTCTAGGTGGGACCTCAGAAGAGAATGAGAGCATTCTGTGACTAGTTGGGAAAATACGATTAAACTTCTGGGTGTATATATATATATATATATATATATGACCGACCAGAAGACATGCGTGCTACTTCGTGTACAATGTCTATCCAATATTATTGACCATGAAATATCTTACAAGGAGATCTAACTTAGCAAGGAAAAAGAGATCGTATAGTAAAATAGGATGAAAAATGTAGATAATGTCTAGCTTTGCCAGTACGAACCACAGAAAATCCTCTTCACGATAACTTTTAACATGCGTTGCTCTGTTGGCACAGATACAACCATGAAAAAAAGACCCAAAACAAAAAAAGTGGGGGCAGCACCGTCCACAAAAGAGAGACGTTGTCTGCATCATACATTTTGTGGTCCTCTCATAAGCCACCAAACTTCCTTGTGGTTGGTTAACCCATCTGTCTGAGTTCCTTAAAACCCGAAAGCATGAACTTTTTGAATCTGTAAAGTCATTGTTATGGCATGAAGTTAGAGACGGTTGTGTAATATTGCAAAAGACATGACAAACTGAGACCCAAGTTAGTCTCTAAAGAAAGATGAATTCTTTTTAATTACAGGGTCTTCTTACCTGGTAATCGAGACGATCGTAAAGATAAGAGGCCCATTTATATCTCCAGAACAATATCTGCAATCAAGGAATTAGAGATCACGTCAAATTAATGCAAAATTTTACATTTTTCCTTCGTTTTTCTTTCTTTAAGCTTTTTGTCCGAGGCTATCTATGCCTGTTCTGTTGTGTTATAGTGATTTTCAATAATTTTTCTAGTCCTTGGAAACTAGAAGCATCCTTACATTCAGAATCTGTCTTCACCCATTTGCATCCTTCGTGGGTCTTCTCCTGTGTTTCATCATCCTTTCCCTTCTTTGGCATCTGTTTGTCGTCTAGATATCTCGTCGCTGATGATGCCCGATAAGATTTTTGAGGATTGATCTTCTTGTGAAGCATTACTCTCAAAAGCTGCAAGCCAAAAGGAAGACGAAAGAGAGATTCTTTAAAAATGGAACCTGGGGACAAGATGGTAATAATGAAACGACAGCTAATTGGCATATGCAGAAAAGGATATTAAAAAATTTCAGATCCAATTAGATGATGTGATCGTGGGCTTTCGTTTCAAATCAAGCTCAAGGGGGAGTGTACGTTTACTTTTGCAATGCATGCGGCGTATAACAAGGCCGACTTGCGAATAGTTTTTCAGAAGCATGTCAGGCGAGATACTCCCTACTCATTAATCTGTTCATCTGCATACCTTCTCCATTCTTGATTCTTGAAACGTGTCTCTTAGACTGGGTGCTGGTGCAAACCCACTTCCGCAAACGAACATCTTCTTGAGAAGGAAGGAAATTGATTTTTTCCCAATCGCCTTCTTATTTTCCGCGCACATTTCTTTACATCTACCAAGTATGACACTAATTGTCCGGTCGATATCTTCATCTGATCTAAACGAATCAGTGCAAAGTGCATTGCTTATTCTTCGATCGACTTCCAAACTTGATGGGCAATTAAGAAATCTGTCCAGTGGAAGATCTGCAGTTTCCTTCTCCTTATTTGATTTACGAGATAGGAGCTTTGTCAACTCCTTTTGTAACTTTCCAACTTCTTCTGGAGTAAAAGCCAGTACTTCTTCTTCTTCTTCTGATGAAGATGGATTCTCTTGGGTATTTTGGATTTCAGGATTTTCTTTCAAGTCATTGTTACCAAAAGTTCCAATTGCTAGCAAGCCATGAGGCCAGTCATTGAATTCTTCTCGGGGCTCTTGTTTCACATAATCTACACGACAGAAAGACAGAATTTTTGTCAATTTCGTTTAACAAAGTAAGTAATATTCCAAATCAAACAATATGTCCAGAGATAGGATCTGCAGCACTTCACAACTGCTAGGCTCTGGGAAAATGGACTGACCAAAAATCAAAAGCCATTGGGATCTGATTGTACGGCTCACCGGCCAGTGGCAACTTGTTTTAAAGGATTTTGAAGATCTTTTTTCTCCAACATAAGAAGTTGGCTGCCTGGACAAGAAATATGACACCTAGTGGCATTTCTGTTTGAGTGAAATGAAAGATATAGGATGCATACTTTACACCAATATCATGGAATGAAAATTTCATATTCATGATCAATTGTTAACAGTTTCAGATATGGTTTTTGAACACAGGGTCCAATAAAGATCTTTCCTCGTTGGGACTATCATCTGGTATATATACATCCGTTTCAAACATAGATGCGGATCTAGATCGGACCCGTCAACTCACACACACACTCACTCACTCCACAAGAACAAACAAATTCTTCATTATGAATTGGCTGAGTGTTGATGAAATCACATACAAAATGGATTGGGATCCAAATCCAACCTCTCTTTCTCTCTTATCTCCAACACGACCAACATTAATGGTTGGAAGACATAACGTACGGACGTTTTAATGACAAAATCCTCAGTAAGGAGAAAGTGAATTAAGAATGCAAACAAAACCATTGACGAGGAAAGAACTACGTAGAAGGTGAAAGAATGCTTACAAGTCGTTGGAGCCGTCTCTGGTTTTTTGTTCCCTTGTTTCCCATTAAGCTTGTTTTGCATCCAACCGAAAAGCTGCAATCAAACAAATGAGAAGTATCGTTTAAGAACCAAAACTCTTCATCATTTCACTTCAAATGTACAAAGCAACCAACGTGGTCTCTTCTTCACACACACACAAACACACAAGAAGCAGGCACACATACTGTCTTTCGTCTCTCTTTCTCACACACGATCGTACCTTCATTTTCACAGGAGAACCGAAAGCTCTTTGAAAGGTTTGGAAAGGTGGGAAGTTAGGCTGGTGGTGGGGGCCGGGAATGAGGAGGTCTTTGCAAAACTGAGGTGCTGGAAGCCGATCTTAAAAGCCAATGAGAATTTTTAGCTTCGGGAAACTAAACCCGGAGACGGGGTCTTGCTGAATTTCATGCCCAAGTTGAGAGTGGCTTTCTATTGGTTCAAGTTCCCAAAGAGGTACCTTTTTCCACTCCCTACCCCCTCCCAGCTCCCCTGTCTAATTGGATTCAGACCTTCTTCTATAATCCCTCAACTTAAATAGCTAATTACATAAAGCGCATGGTCCCACTAGCATGAAGAATAAAGACATTCATTCTCCTCCAATTTGTAATGCACGTAATTATCTCTATAAAATATGTAACAAATGGACGAGAATACCGTGGGTGCATGGGTTCGGAGCTCTTATCTCACCGCTTGCATCCCATCCCATTAACGCATAAAGAACAGATCTAAGACATTTTTCGAGTAAGGAACTTGGGAGTCAATCTCCATACATTTGGTATCCAACGGCAATCGGGGTGACACGAGCTCTGCTTGTAAATGTGGTAACAAAAGTGCTCTAATGACCACTAGTTTTAATACTATTCTGGACATGCTTTTTCAGTACTGTTTTTACACTAAGTTCCACGACTACTTCCTCCATCTTGTTAACGCATAACTTGGGCCCTACCAGCAGTCGCTTTGATCTTCGATGCTACAATTGCGCATTCAATTTAGCACATGTTGGTGCTCGGATGCAAAGAAGTACAAGAAAACTCGACCAGAAGTTGGTCACTTGAAATAAACTATGAGTTTCACCTCTTAATTTACTGCAATTAGCTACGTTGAGGCAGTCTATTGTTGCCTGCCAAGCATCTCAGATTAGTATAAAAGAAGATGCAAAGGACCGTACACTTTCTTGTTAGTTTGGCTAGAACTTAGAAGGGAACAGATTAGGACCTGTGGCAGACAAATGACCTGAACTGTTTGATATTGGAGGAATGGGCAGCACGGGGTAACAACTCAGAACCAGAATAAATAAGAACTCCCGACACAAAAGTTGAACAGGAACTAATTAGAAATGAAGGGATAATTCCAAGTCAAGAGAAGGAAAAGTATGGGTCATGTAAACGCCTAACAGGACGAACACTGAACAAAGGAACCCAATGTCCCTCGCTCACCGGACCGACTGCCAAATCCCACCTGCCCCCAGTTGTAGGACACTTTCCATTCCTACTAGAAGTGAAAATTTTCTCCCCAAGTATCTCCTATTTACTCGTGCACGTGCACCAGCACCTTATAACAACTAAGGGGTTGGCGGGGTGTAAAAATAAATCTTTCAATTCCTTTGGATTCAAATGAATTCTTACAACCAATTTTGTTCGTCTAATTCTTTGGAAGTTTTCCTCCTTCATTTTACGCCAAATCTAAAGGATTGCAGTTGGGATATGGGGAAGGGATTTTCTGCTTCCAGGATGGACGGGCAAGAAATGAATATTTTCCTCTTCAAGTAGATTACCCTTTTCATTTTTCCCAAGTTTTTCACTAGGGGATGAACATGCGTATCGTCTCAATTGGCAATTGTAAATTATAAAATCCTATGAAGTTGAATGAGAACAGCAAGTCACATTTCTATTTCAAGAAATTATTGGGGGGAGAGTGATCCGCTTGCACCCCTTCCAAAACCGAATGTTATTTTATTGTAGGAAAAATTTGTTTCGGCAAGAATAACAACAATGTAAACAGATGGCAGTTTAGCATTGGCCCCTGAATCTGATACGGAAAAATCCCGAGAGATTGTCGCGTGCATTGTATTCATGGTCCACATCGTCCCACAACATCCTGGAAAACCAAGTCGACTTCTTCACGTTATCTGGTTGAAACATAGGCAGAAGTGAACAGTACAGATCTCTCTTCACAAGAGAAACAGAGGAAGTTTCACGAACTACAAATCCCCTTGTTAAGGGACACTTCAATAGAAGCATTATTTTGGATTTGTCCGCTCGTAGCTTTATGGGTTAGCAACCATGTTGTAAAGATGCCATGTGTACTTAATTTAGCTCAGAACAAACAAAAAGTGCACCCAACTTTAGTATTTGGGCTTCTAAGAAATTTCATTGTCAAAGGACTAGATACAAGCAATGTTCACTAGATAATGCCCTCTCTTCAAGAGTTACGGTTCATTCGTTGTGCACTGTTATTAGAGTAACTTGTTGAAAACCAATGCAACGGGTTCAAGTTACAGAGCTATTGGCGAGCTCGAGCACCAGCTAATCATGTGGGACCCTGGGGCATCAAATGGTGAAAGAGGGTTAGGTTACGGCAGTTGGATACGTGTCACGACAAAGTAACTCCCATCTTGTTATGTCGGACCTACACGTGTACCAAAGGGGTCGGGTTGACTATCTAGCCTGATCAATATAAATCTCTAGTCCCGAAAACCCAATTGGTCGATGATGCCACAGACAAAGCCAGAACAGCAATCTCTTAGATTTCTGCAGAAAACTTTTTCACCTCAGCCTAAAAGTGCCACCATTTCAAATCGCTGCTTTCAAGATCCTCACTCAATGGCTGAAACATGATTGGGCATTGCCATTATCAATAGTATCTAAGACTAACTATGATAATTAAAATGGGGATAAGCACAATTTACTTGGCTAAGTGTTCTGCTTCGTCACTCACATCGCAGAATACCATAAAAGTTAAAAAGACATTTTCGTCCAGAAAAGCAAAGCATGTTTAGCGTCCGATTGGTGGGCACGAGTCACGACTCTTCTATGCGCACCTGGACCACTTCAAGAACGGACATGTACGTGCTGCCTCCAAGCAAGGTGCACCACGGAAATGTGTCCACACCTATGATTTTCACAGGAAATTTGAGGATATTTAAGAATTCAATGCGCTACGTGTAAAGATGTTCCACGGAAGTAACAACAATGCGACGTTTCAGAACTCTTTATGACCGAACTTATAGAAATATCCTGCGAAATACAAGCCGAAAATATCCCCGAGTATCTATCGTCACTACACTCGTCATTTCAATTGGTCTAAAAAGTTTTCAGCGTTGAAAACTCCTCGAGATGCAGGTGAGGGGCAAGGGAAAGGAGTCCAAAAGAATCACTCCCACCAAGATACAACTTTTAACGAGGAACAGTAGAAGCCATGTGGGTTCTCGCATCTACTAGATGTCTAGGGCTTAGGAATCCAAGCAACAATGGAATGGACTTGCTAATTCTGGAACAGCATATACTTTGCCCAAGATAAACTAAGGCCTTGTGTGATGTGGACCTCTATCTTCCACAAAGTGGTGGCCATCATGGTTTGACTAGCTCGCCGTTCGTTGGATCCACAGTATCTGAATAAAGAAAGTGTCTTGCATTGCGATTAAGCAAATGTTTCATCTTGCAAGAAGGTCCCTCATAATCTTACCAACATGAAAATGATAAATTGTGGCCACTCTCTCTTAAACTCAAGAGAGAGCCACCATTCTTGGCCGCTAATTTAGGACCTTGTTGATATCCTTTCTTCCTTGAGGGGGCAATAGGTCAGTAACTATGCTGTATTTTTAGCAATGTTGCAGAGCTATGATGCATGCGACTTTGAAGACTACGACTACATTCTGTTGGCTTTGAACCAAGAGAGAATAAATGAAAATGCAGGACCAACATCAGGTTTTAAAATTCAAGTTACTTTTCTTAGACTGCATATTGGCACTAAACATGGTACCACATCATGCCTTACAGGCTTACAGGTTACAAGTTTCAACTTCCTCTATCTAGGTCCACTCCCTATTTCAAGCAATCTGTCAGCCAAAGTGATTTCCCAAAGCAGGTACCACTTTAATTTGAGAAACAAAATTAACCCTCATGTTTGAGACAGTTGTTTAATTTTGAGAAACAATGGACCACCAATATAATAAACATCTGGTTCAAGGGAGAAAGAAAAAGCTTAAGAAACCCAAGTTGGTGAGCATGCCAGAAAGAAGACTGATAAATGGAACAACTCACATGGCATAGTGTACCAAAGGAAAATGAAAATGATTAAGATTCACATTGTTGGTATAAATTGTGTGGTTATGTAGCCTGAAAACTTGAGGTTGCAGTTAAACAATGAAGCCGTGAAGAGCTAATGACAAACAGATAGCGTTGACCTTCAATAACTATTTTTCAGAAGAATGGGGACTGTTATGGGCTGTAGCCCCCTTGCACATGGTTAATATAATTAAGCCTACAATATTTTACCGCATTGATGACTTCTGAGCGATACACAAAGTACTTCAACAAGATCATTCTCAACTCTATTATATGGAAAGCTGTAGATAGAGATTGCCAAGACCACCAACGTGTGTATGACGGAAAGTAGATGCGTCACCACATGCATGTACAATCAGAGAGACAAAATAAGTAACATTCATCCTGGTTTCTAAGGTCCACATTACTGCTGGCACTAGGTAACCATGCCATAAAGTCAGAGTCTAGTGAATTTCACTCTGTTTAAGTTCCAAGAAATGCAGATTCACTGACTCCTGCATTTCCATGACAAGGCTTATGACCTTCGAAAATTAACTCATCTACACCGTCCATAATTTCAGATTAGGTTTTGATGAGTAGACTGTCAGCATCATATTCACCCATGAAAACTCAGCATCACCTCCAGTAATAAAAGCATGATCATATTCTGCCAAAAATCACCCTCCCTACTAGAGATTAACTGCCAATCTCTTTTTTATTTCTTTTCCTTTAGAAATCTCAACTATGTTTCATTTTGCCATAGCCACAGTGGCAATAACTAATGCGATCTAACCCAAACCTAGTTGCTTAGCAACTAGCATCGACTTGCACTGACTCTGAGAACACATTACCTAACTGAAAGTAGAATCTTCCTGAAAATCATGCTTGAATCACCATGACAATGGAATTTATGTATCATATGCCATTTCAAGATTCTTAAAATCACCAATAAAACTTACTGACAAGTCCATACCAGTGTCTATAACACAAGAACCTATGAAGTTTAATAGAACAGGACTTGCTAAAAAGATTAATACTTTTAGCAACTGATGGCCTAGCCACCATACAGGAAATGGCAGCGCAGCCATTCAGTTTTTGGAAATGATATGAGTCAAGTAAAACTAAAGAGATTTGTACCTATTAAAGTTCGTCATGTTCAGCAGCTACTCCACCTGTCAAAACAAAATACAGCAACAGAAGTGAGTACGCAATTTTTATTTGCAAGCAAGATGCATTTCAGAACTATCAAGTACTAGGCATTTTTTACCATAAAAAAATATCCTTTTTGTTCTTGTGGATGTCAAGTTCCAAGTTTCTTGTTTCAGTTCACTGTCTCATTTACCAAGTGGATCTCATATTTACTGATTCTGCAATTGGAGGTTCTGAACTTTTTCCTCAATTGATAACCTTTTGCAGAATATACGATTTTTAAACTTGTCTTGGGATATATGAAACTAGAAAACCCACAAGAAAAATCAGGGAGGTGATCCTGTCCTAAATTTTTATTGTTAACAAAAGGAGACTGAAACCACAAATAGATGATCAGATCCACATCACACCTTCTTTCTCTCTCTCTCCCCCCCCCCACCCTACTCTTAAACCCAGGACAAATCATTCATTCCATTGTTTAGACTGCAGATTTAGATGTCATTATTCGATTTCTTGCATCGTGTTTGAGTCATAATGACAGGTCTAAGATTTCAGATTTCAATTTTGCTATCCTTTATGTTCCACAAACAGAGTGTCAGATGTCGGGGAAATAAATGAGTTACCAGAGAAAAATGAGGATCAAAATTACTCTTATTATTGTCACAAAATATGCATACAGATATTTGGGTTCAGAGCTGAACAAAAATACTAGCTTACAGAATGCATATACAAGTACGAAGCGCAAGCTCATCACATCTCATCTCTCATGCTATTCAATTGATATGGCTACTAAAGATTCATAAGATAACGCACAAACATGGGTTGTCATTCCAGTAAAGAGAGCACACAAAGAATAAATTTATGTATCTTACAAAGAAGAGCAAAACCAACAAGCAATACCCTGTTGTCGATACATACTGCACAGTGTACCTATATTTAGACCTTGTAAGTAAAGATCCCATCTCTACTCCCCCATTGGTTAATTAATCCTTCGAAAAACCCTGGTTCCCCAGTATGGAGGAACCATCAAAGTGCACCCATCATCTTTTTTCTTGCCTTTTTCTTATCCCTTTCCTGTCATCTTTTTTCTGATTAGTAAGTTGCACATGCACCCAGCGAATGTTAAAACACAACCTTATCCTCCACCTTGTTCTTACAAGGGGAAGAAGCCCTAAGTCATTGGTTTTTTAATTTTTTTGTCTGGAAAGTTTCACTTTCAAGAGTATAGTTTGAGACACTGAAACCAGACAAATTTCAGAGGGTAAATTTTCATAGTGCCCGCAAAGTGTGATTGTAATTTGTACCAAGGAAACCACAGGCTTGAGCAAAGGAGAATTAATATATCTTTCCACATTGACGGGAAGAAAGAGGATAGGAATTGACCTGCAGACACCTCTTTGAAGAAAAATGAGATCTCTCTTTGAGCTGATTGAGTAGAATCTGATCCATGAACACAATTTTTTTCTGAATCTAGCCCACACATTGCTCTAATGCTGGAAATAAAAGCAGAACTAGTAATTAAGAATTTCATCGAGGAAGTACATGTCAGATGAAAACATGACTATTTACTATTTTACTAATCAAATTCAAAATCCTAAGATTACAGAAAGAGTGAGAGTTAACCATATAATTCTGGGAAAAGACTGAGAAAGACATTGAAAAACATGTACAAGAACAAAGAGGACTGAAATGAGGACATACCTGTGAGGATGAGTAATCTTAGCCTCGCGTGCATCAGTTGGTCCAATTAGTGCGCGCCAATCAACAACAGCATTTTCCTTCTTCAAAACCATAACCAACACTGGACCACTGATAATCATAGAATCATAAAGAGAGGAAGAGTGAGCCCCACAGGGGGGGGGCGCCAAAGTGAATACCATAAACTAGATTAATCCCACTGCAGAAGCAACCTTTTACGCAGAGTAATTTTAAGATCATTCAAGACTCAAGGATTGCAACTGTATAGAAAGCCAACCAAGCTGTGATGAGGGATAAATCAAAATCCAGCCAACAATGCCCTCAAATCTGTCATTTGTCATTCTTTTGATAACAAAAATAGCTAGAAATTTAGGTACTTTAGATATAAGGACAATAGAAAAGTAGGAGCAGGGCTCATCATAGAGACCTTCTGCATGATGGCTTCAAAAAACGTCGACACCACCAGCACCTAGGCTCCTATAAGCTTCAGAGAACCTCTTACAAAATTGATTGTTTCACACATTTGGTGGTTATATGGGGTAATGCTACCTGTACTTTTCATTATGAGCAGGATGTTTTGCTTGCTTATGTCATATTATAGACTAGGAGAAGTCAAGAGAAAAACTACAGACTGAAAATCAAACTGGCTTCAATCCAGCACTTTATTAACAAGCACAAGTGCAAACAACTAATATGGAGCTTAACTGCAATATTCATGGAATAGATACCAACAGCAGTTAAAAAGTAAGGCCATCCAGTCGAGAAAAATTACTCATGAGCTTAACTGCAATATATGGGGAAAAGAACTATTTACAACAACATTCATAGTCCTAAAAGTACTACAGATTACCTCGTTATATATTTGACAAGGCTAGAAAAGAAGCTCTTTGTAGAATGCTCAGCATAAAAGCTTGCTGCACTGTCCTCGTCAAGTTGAACCATCCTTTCTTTGAAGATGTGGAAACCAGACTCCAGAATGGCATTCTTTATCCTGTAAGTGTAATTGCCCAACACTCCGTCGGGTTTTATCATAGCTAAGGTCTCTTGAGTATTTCCATTGCTTGAAGACCTGTTCTTCTTGGAGCATTTACCACAGCAGGCAAGTAGGTAAATAACAATACTAGGCAGTGAAATGAGGTTCCTCCACCCCTCTACCCCCCCAGCAACCAAACCAGTAACTATGTGTTAAGAAACACCCGAAACCCTAGTTTTGTTTACCTGCAAGGGAAAGGGACAGAGACCAGAAGGAAGAAGAACAGAAATTTCGCGAGAAACGGAACAATGCGAAGCGTCATTTGAAAGGGCAAACTACAAAATAATAAGAGTATTAGATGATGATGATGATGATATTCGCTAGTGACATTGAAGAGAAAAATAAAGCCTTTAGATGCACAGAACTGACACGTAGTAGTTAACAGATAACGACCATCCTATTCTTAACGCCCTGTTCGGTGCCTTTCAAATGGATGAAATCAAAAGAAAATAGTTTCAACTTGCTTGAGTGCTATTTTTTAGCTATCTGGATCAGTTAGGCAGATATAGATTTATTACGACTGGTTTTGACTATTTAGGCCAGTAGATTCAAATAGTAAACGTTGTGAAGTTCGATTTTCCTGCAGTTTCTTGGGAACCAAGCAGGAATTACCTGTAATTGTGGGGAAGAGAAACCACAAGGAAGAGAACAAGAGCTCTTGCCATGAATGAGAGGTGGGCGGGAAAATGGAAAACCGCGAGATCTTCAGGCAAAGGATTTGGCTTATATAGGGAGAAGTAGGTGAGAGTAAAGAAACCCAGCGCTTAACAAATCGGCTGACGTGGATTTTACATGGTTTTAAGGTAGGCAACAATAAATATCTTTTATAATTATTCTTCTGTGCTGGGTATCAACGGTCGAGTGAACCGATGTTCTAGGTAGGTGATGCTGGAAACTTATGGCTATTTTGGTAGTTTGGTCCTACCAGTTTATGTTAGATATTGCATTTATATATTCAATGATTCAATCGTTCATCACAGACTTTAATGGAGGTGGACAAACCAAGCTTCATCTACTCACTTCTTTCTCTCTCACGCTCTCTCTTCTTGGGCAACATCTCTCATCACGTATGGAATACACGAGACCAACTCAAGACTCCCAAACTCCAAGTATTCAGTGGCCGTGCCAAAAAAAGTGACATGATGAAAAGATGCAGTGAATCAAAAAAAATGCTGAAACCTACGTGTAGAGCAATCTCTCTCGGCCTAAAAGGGGTCTGACACCTTGACACCCCGCACTACCAATCTTTAAGACAATTGCAAAAGGTCCCCTTAACTACTAATGTTAATAAAGTGTTGAGACGCCTAACATGCCCCTTACCCGCATTTTTATACAGACAATTTTCCCGAAAACCACAATCAATTAAGCCAAAAATAATGTAACCTCCTCTTGAGAACAAAGGCAAAGCAGCTATTTTTTCTCGACTAGCACATTTCCTTAAGGAAAAAAGAACTTATATTACATTTTTACACACAAAACATCTTGTATGTAGGACGCTACTTCACACTTTCACATAATATAGGAAACGTTTCCCCAAAAAATTTTTACAGAACCTCAGTAAAACACTTCTATACAACTTCCTTAGCACATCCTCCTCCAAACATACTACCATAATAACCATTACCAGAAAGACACACAAATACCTTTTCATAAGTTCCACATAACAAACAATAATGAACCACAAATTCTCTCCCACTCAAACTAAGAAAAAAGAAAAATGAGACACGATCCAATAATACTATGTTGTGGACTTCTCGTTTGAGATGAAATTTGTAAATCCGAACGGTCTCTATTGATCAACTAAAAATTTGCCAACTCTCTATAAATTAAAGAGCTAGTCAATTTCACCATATCGTCACGCATTCTTAAGGAATTGATGTCAATATATAAAATACAAACAAAAAACTTGTATACTGGGTACCATGTCCAACTACTGGTCAGCTAGTATAGTATATACAAGCATTTAGATAGTGGCATTTAAAAATTTTCCGATCATACCTCTTGCGGCCTAGGCTAAAGAAAAGTGTTAAAAAGAAGTCATGCTGAAGTCAAAAGTTTAGAAGGGGATCAAGTCGAACTTGGCTGCTGGTCCATGAATACAGATTATAAGGTCTAAGGGTATGTTTGAAAAGAAAACAATGGTTATAATCAAAGGTTTTTCCTACCAAGGAGCGTCGAATCGATTGAGCAGGGTGAACCACTAGTGCCTCACAAACCTGAAGGAAAATAATTTGTTGTGATATACGTTCAAAACTTATCGACATACAATAAGGTCCTGCGAACAGCTAATGGTTGTTAATTCTAATAAGTATAAGACTTTCAATATTTTCTTAATAAAAGTTTGTAATTATCTGCTCGAAAATCCTCTGATCAAGCTACTTTTTACTCCACTATTTGGGGAATAGGTATTGTTCTCCACACGTGTGATTCAGCTCAATGTTTTAAAATGGTGAGAGTTTCAGCAAAGTCCATAGAAATGTACGATAATGGGCGGATGGAATTTGACAATTGATATCAAAGTCCTCCACATCCGATTGAGCTATTCAAAGATTCCTACATTGTGTACAAGTACCGACTGGCATTCTCATAGACTGTGATTCCACTTGATTAAACCCCACGCCTGGAAAATGCAAAGTATGTGGGGTATCGGATTTCGTGAGGTCATAAGTAATTATTAGTCGGAGCAACATAGATGGGGCTCTGAGCACATGTTTATTTGGAAGGAACATACGTTGGAAGAGATGAAATTTAATAATCATCGTATAAGTTGTATAAAGGAATCTAAAAAATGTTTGATTATCTCTGGTGGAGTAGTTGTGAGGTGTTTTCGTGCGCGTCCTGGTATGGGAAAACCTGTTTAAAGCATTGTGCTCGTATTTCCTGTGCTTCCAACATACCAATGACCCCTGAAACTCTGAATCTGACATGCACAGGCCATGATTGGTTGCCATGCAAAACAACGACATGTAAGCATGCCTCCTTCTCACTCACTCGGGAAAAAGGAGATATCCGATGGCATAATGACACTCACAAACTAGTTTCCACAATCTAAAAGACCAAGTATTGTTGGCATGGAAAGTGGGTTAGCTGACTCCATCAACAAGCAACCGTTTGTGCGTCTGCCCAGTACAAAAATGCTATCCGCCAGCAATCTTTTTAGAGCCTTGTAGTCAAGCTACATGTAAAAATCCATCGACCAAAACACTTAAGGCATTCACCATTCCCCTCTGATCAACTCTAAAAGTTCAAATTTGAAACTCAAGATGACCACACAACTTCGTCCATTCCCAAAAGAATCTACTCGCCCTGATAAAACAAGATGACACCTTTAAGGAGCTATACGGTTTATCCGAAAGGTAAACTTGCCATTGATGCATAATAAAATAGTTGTCAAAAGATGGCGCATTCTAATACCTCTATTAAACACGAAAACCGTGGAACGAAAGTTGTACAGTACCCTAGGCACTAAAAAGAGAAAAACAAATAAGAGATTGATCAGTTCAACATAATAAGAGAATTCCGAGAAAAAATAAAGTCTCATCCAACTGATTAACAGTAAGATCTCGAGAACGAGACCTTCTACACGATAAAATACGCTAAGAAAACAGTAAGCCACAAACTGTATCAATTATAATAAAACATGTGGATGACCTACACCACCTTCAAGATGTTTGGCAGCTAAATAACTCTCCTCCAGGTTCACTCTAGAAAATCCCAGGCATGCCCGATCGTGCGGTGCTTGCAAATAAACATAGGTGCAGAATGAACTCGAAAAACGAGCGCAGTGCTTATAAATATCATCTCTAACGTTCAGCTTATATAAAGTTGTGTTAATGGTTTTATGGAACAACATTTTAAAAACTTTCGAACACAACACCTTTGGGCACTTAAATTAAGAAGGTCTCAAGTTGCAAAACATATTAGGAAGCAAAGCGCTAGTCATTTACAGACCAGCAGTTGGTGCCAGTCTTCTAAGCACAAACACTATAAAACACACTGCCCACAAACAAACAACCAAAAAGACAAACGCAGAACAAGGGTGTTACGAGATGTTCTCAGCGTATGCAGAGAGAACTAAGTTGATCAATCCTCGAATACACACCAACATTGAAAGAAAATTGCCCGGAGCGCATCATCTTTCAGATGGTTAAAGATACATTACCAACTGTGAATCAATGTATCTGTATTGATCCTAGAAAATTATAAAAGACATGAGTCATCTTTAGAATACTCATATAAACAAAAAGGGATTCTAACAATATAATTTCAATGTTTCAAGTACGATTACTGCCGACCCATACACCATCCGATTTGGGGGCACCGAATGCTCGCTACTATTAGAGTATCGCGGATAACTAATTGGCGTAGTGTAAGATTAGTGTCTGCATAAGGTGAAGCTCGTAGGGGTAAATCGGATAATTCTCCATGTGCTTCTTCAGAGCGAAGAAATGAGAGTGCAAGTAATAAAATAATACGATATGCAAAGAAATCAAAAGTACATGTCGTTAGTGCAATGCTGGAGTCAAGTTTTACCAAAGCCAAACTGTCTCAATTATAGATGAAAGTTTTTTCTTAAACATCCTCACTAGAGATAGTTTGTCCAAAAAAGCCATTTAACCCCAGTCCTCTTCCCGAAGGATGACTCCTTATCAGCATGGACAACTAATACACCAATGCAAGAAATAAATTAAAAAGGGATTATGCATAAAAAGACTGCAACCTTTCTAAGAACTGGCTGATCCAATATGAAAAAACCTTTTAATTTCCTTGTTAAGACTTAAATGGGGCAATGACATTGAGATGTAAAAAATAAGTACTAGGATACGTATACTCTTAAGTTAAGAAGGTATCTCCCATCAGTAGAGATTTTTCACATAATAAAAAAGGACGAAACATGGTGCAAAGGGTCCAAAAGCTGTCCCTTCTCGTTCGCTCATGTTTTCAAAATTCAATATTATATAGGGAGCAGACGACGACTCTTCGGTACAAAGACATGACCTGTTTAGAGAAAAATGGAAAAATTTAGGAGAATTAGGAGAGAACATGCAGGAGAGCCGTTGATAAGCTAAATCTGATACTCAAAAGTAAAGAAGTTTTCAGTTATGGTGGTTTAAGTTGGTCTCTTTTACCAATAGTCTCCCACCAACAAAAATATGGGCAAGCACTAGCACATATTAGGAGGTTGAAACTCGGTCATCTTTGGTCTAAAATAAATTAATGGAAAGACTTTTCAAAATCGTCTTGAAGGAAAGTTGGTCAAATATGCAATGGAGGATGCGGCCGAATAGTCATTGAGTATATAATTGTACACACATAGCTATGGAAAAAGTAATATGTACCACTATCAGAGTGTTCTAATGGGACTTAATTCGAAAACAACTCACCCATTGCAATTTATTAATGTTCGATAATCGTCTTTCAAAGAAAACAACCCCTTTGTTTTGCATGTTAGAAGCCAATATATAACTATGGGAGATTATTAATGCTTTCTTCCCTCGCGTAAAAAGCATCTTCTACAGTTTTTTCACAACTCATTAGGCATCTGTACACGCAAAACTAATAGTCAATAATTCACTATATAATTAAATATTATATTACTGATAGTATAAGTCGATATCTTTTGGTATCAATGACCGCACTGGAGAAAACCGCCCAAAGTAGTTACAAGATTTCAACGCCTTAAATTGAATCCCCGTACATAATTCATTCAAACAGTATTATTACATGTTAATGACGCAACTCCCAAATACTGATTAGATATCATGTTGTTAATGGGGAATGGAAAAGAATGCACAAGATGGATTGGATTAATGTTTAATATGCAATTAAAAGAGAATACCCTCCCGAGGTCTGTCTCCTATGTTTATTTGGAAAAGAAGCATCACACTAAAGAAACGGGAGAAAATGAAGACATAATTTCCTTCTTAAATACACCTTCTCGGCTGGCAATGCTACATATTAGGAAAATATCTAAACTAGCAGCACTATGGTTTAAACATACTCTTATCAGTTGATAAGGTAAGGTCCCAATCTCTATCACCCATTTCCTCCAAACAATTACGCGATTTTCTTCTTTCTTGGCACGAGCTCGCTAGAGTGGAAGGTTTGTCATATTTCACAACCCCACATAAAGTTTACAAGATTAGTGAAGCTAGGGACGAAAGGGAAAATCTAGCAGCTGGCTAGCTGTGCAGGATATACAAATCTACGATACAATTTTACATCCACAGAGAAGAAGTTACGTAAAAGAAGGCAGAAAAAACTACTTAAGACTGGTCACTCTTAGGGCCTTCGATGCGAAAGCTGGTCATCTGGCCATAGATAGGCTGGCCTCTACCCAATCTGTATTCCAAATGTATCTTCCTAAAATACTGATCTATCTCCTTGTCACATACGGCGCTTCCTATTTATGAGTATTTGAAACGATAGCATGTTGTAAGTGTGAATTGTCCTTCATGTAATTTTCCAATTCTAGCTACTAGTAATCAAATAAATTATATGTCGGATTGAACGTTGAATCAAATATAACAAGTACTTATTTTCATTTGCGCATACATTGCTTGCGTATATACATCAGCCTGCGCGCTGGAATTTTCACTCGAAAATTAAGGGGGAAATGAGACCGGAATTTTTCTAATCGCACTTAAACACCATTACACAAAGTTAATAAATCACTTTTTTATATTGTAGGTGTTTAAATAAGTGTTGGAATGGATTGGACACTTTTAAGATGCTGATTTTTCTCTTCAGTATCGATAGTGTTGACACATTTTATTGACCCAAGATCAGTTTTGGGTGATTTTCTTCACAGTGAGTTTCGCCTGATATTACCCTGATCTTAGCTCGAGCTAAATTGAAGTTTTTTACACAAAGAGTTTCGCCCTATATTCGCTCAATATTAGATTGAACTAAATTGAGATTTTTTAGTACACGCAATGCAGGTTTACTGCACCTCATTATATCGACCATAATCAATAAATCCTTCGAGATGCAAAAGAATATGGGAAAATTCGTTGTTTACATGATAGAGTTATTGAGCTATTGGCACAGTTAACCTTCGTCAATCTAATGGCTCACAGTCGAGATTACAAGATTAGCAGCACTTTTTTTTATCACAGATAGTTTCGCCCTGTAAAATTCACTCAATATTGGGACATCGAACCGCTGAAAATTTTTGTAAGCATTTGTTTTCAACACACAATGTAGTTACGGACACTCATAAAATTTCACAATCGCTCATCAAATGCTCGACGCTTCAAAATTGCAAGAATACATGCATCTCAAAGAAGAGTTTTCACCCCTATATTCGGCCTCAATATTCGGGTCAAGCTAACATGATATCGTCGTCTTATAAGCATACAGAAGTATACGAGCACTATTATTTGGCTAAACGACTATATTGGTATAATTTTTTTTAACAACTAGTTGGAGTCTTCGCTCCTATTTTTTACGAATTTTACAACTAATTGTTCGGCATCAGGTATGCGATAAGTAAAGAACCGAACACTCTCAAAACATTAATCACATCCTCATCAAAAAATGAATAAGCTCAGCACTTACACATTGGGAGCATAAAAGGACCCGCACCTATTATTTCATAATCAACACTTTTCCCTGTCACTCATGAGCAAGCCAACGTCCTCAAACATTATATTTTATCTCATGGGAATCGTGTTCTCGAATCCCAGATTTTTGTCATTTAGTTAAACTCACATTGTCTTTTAACTCCTCTAGACCACGCCCCCAATGCCGCACCCCTCGCTTTTGCGCTCCTCTCGCAAGTTCCTCGCAATTTCAGTTATTAGCCCAGGAAACTTTGTTGGCTGAGCTTTTAGGTTTTAATTTTAAAATTTAAAATTTAAGATTTAAATATTGTTTGGTTGTAAGGGTTTGTTTGGTCTTACAAGGTATTATGGGAATGTATCTCTTTATACTCTCTATATGCAAATAGAATTTAAGATAATACTTCACTTTGTCATGTAAGTTATAATAAAGAGAGTTCACAACAAAAAGTAAAATAATTAAATGTATCAAATATTATAAAAAGAATTACCGAGAAGAAAAGACAATTGTCACACTAAAAATATCGCAAAAGTAGAACCATTATGGTCCTCCAATCATCAAATTAATTAAATAATGAAGCATATTATTAAATGAGTGGCTAAAATAGTATATGAAAATTATAAAAGTTGTTATTCATAAGAAATTTAATTTAGAGACAAGATAATATGGCTTATACACCGACATAACAATGAGTAACTTATAATTACCTCAGTGAGTTTAAAGCTTAATATTAGAGGATTAACTAATTTCATTTACCGAACGGGGGGTTAAATTAATATTCTTGACTGGGGAAAAGAGAAAATAAAAAAAAAAGTTCTCTCCGCAAAGGAGCAAATTTACTAGGAGCGAGCCAAAACACTATTTGAGAAGAAGAAACAGGAAACTCCAATAACACTTACTTATAGCAAGTTTAAAAAATTAGTAGACTCATAAAATATATAAGGGAAACACCAAGGAATAAGAAAAAAGTATCAAATTCAGATATAGCATTCATCATTATAGAAAGGTGGGAAAGAATTCTCTATCGAGCAGCTGAGTTGGGATTCCCCATAACATTGCCTCAAGATCGCAGCATTCTATATTTCTTCGAAAGCTGTTGTAAAAGAGAACGCGGTTGTATGGCTTGAGGAATCATATAAAATAAAATAAAAAGCGTGTTCAGGGAAGCAAACAAGCGAGGGGATTTTTTGCTGATTTTGAGAGCAGATGATTAAGATGAAAGAAGTTACACAGACGTTGTGCCTATCACCTCTTCCACATATATAAATTCTAGCATAGTGGCAATAATTGTTATGTATAGATATTTCTATATGTGGTAAATAAGCATTGTTTTATAGATAAGTTTGATTTTTAAAATGGCTATTGTACAAGTTTAGTTTTTTAAAATTTAGTCCTGAAACTTAATGAGTTGAGAAAAAGGAACGCTGTGTTTTTGCATCAGCGTCATCCTTGATATTCAACAATTAACTGCGTGTTTATCTCTTTCTTTCTTTTTTAATTTTTTTTTTTTCCTTTTAATTCCTGCAACGTTTTAAACTCAATCTACCCACAATGTTATGAGGAGTTATAGGAAAATAATGTAAACAGGGGTTTTTGAAGCCCAGTTTCCCGATTTTGGTTCAAGTCTAATGTTTAAAAATCTCTTTTAGGATGGACGAACAAAAACAAGATGGATTAACATTACCATCTATCTGACAAATCATATTCTTCGCAGTAAAGAAGCAGTATTTGCAAACCACAAAATTGTTGGGAAGAGAAAAAATTAGATGTCAGAAAGCAATAATTCTTCTGGTAACATTTCAAAGTCCAGTAACACAATCTACTAACTCTCACCTACAATGAATGCTCTCATGCTAAAATTCTGCCCCATATGTCCCCGATCACCACACAATATGATGCCCATTCAGCTGAAAAATTTATTATGTAAAAACTATGACATCTACAAGCCGGAGAAACACGACACTCACCACGAAATAGCAATATCCTCCGGAAAGCTCAAACTCCACTAAAAAATTGTAAAACTTTTAACAAAAGGGCCAACAAATCGGCAATGAATTATTCCGAATTTCATCATATATCAGAATGAACATTAAATTATCTAAATGAAAATATCAATAATCAACTTGGAAATCATAAATCAACAAATTTTCAGTAATGACGAGGTTACGTGAGCATTAAAATCATTGTGTGATATTTACCCGAGTCACAATTTCGAAAATAGGAGAGGGGAGGAGTACACAAACATTCAGGCTGATAAAATATTTAGAGATTTTTACGCCGCATTTTAAACATATCGACAAACGTAAAACATATTACATGTATCAACTAAGGAATCGAAGGACTAAACGATATATTATACACTCACTGTATATGGTCACTACATCCCTCAAGAATAACTCACAATGCCCGGTAAATGAAGCGCGATACACACTATCCTCCATGGTCACTAACCTTAAAATCGGTAATATTGGACAAAGGAAATAAACTAGCAACAGAAAGGAGATGCACACGACATGTCATACCTGCGATGGAGGGAGAGCAATCTAGACATATTTAGGTCCTCAATCAGCATTCAGTATCAGCATATATAAGATTAATCAGAGCTAGCTCAGACCCTCCCAGAGTATACGTAGAAAGTGACTAGAGATGGATGTCTCGGTGAGATTGAATCAGGTGGAACAAACACAGATTATCGAGCATATCATACAGATCCAGTGTAGCCTCCACCGTGATGATAGACAATGCAAAAATGCTCGCTCTATAGCGATAAGCCGATTATTTCCAATGTCTTTTCCTCCATAATATATTTATCTGAAATGTTTGCGCCAATAGGCTAATGAAACTTGGTAAGAGTTCGATTCTTGAGAAAAACATCCCCAACCAACATTTAAAATGTTATGCACCGGGCAAATAAAGGAACATAAATGCTTGAAAAAGGTGGAGAGATATCTTGTAAGATAAGGGAAGGAAGATTCAAAATGGTGCGTAATGCTAGAGGATTGTACGCATAGGAAATAGACGGGATCACTTCAGAAAGCAATGCAGCTCTTTGCCAGAAGTCCAAGCAAGATGAGAATCACATAGAAAAATTGTGAAGTGTAGGAAGTAATTGCTCAACTAATAAATGCAAATATCAGTGGTAAAGGTTTTTGAGACGAGTAACAGCCATGTTATGAGTGTTGATGGAGAGAAAAATGAGTAAACAGACGAAGCATTATTAGAGTAACACTTCAATTTAATTTTTCTACACAGACCATGCATAATCTATCATATTATTGGATAACCGCAAGCCTTACAAATTTCATTAGAATTTTGTATCCGAATAGGTAGATATGATATTGTAAGGAGTACAAGAAATAATGAAATGGAAAACCATTGATAATGGTAAATATGGGTGTCAAAATCGAATCTCCGCTCTAATGGGATTTTGTAAGACAATACGGTTGCCTTGTTGAATAGAAAGGTGCAGCGATTCACTGTAAGTTACACACCTTCTTTCAGAAAGGTAGACGATCACAGTGGATCATAAGCTCCTGGAGAGACAGGTGGCATGATCAATAGTAATGTGTGCTTGAAGTCACTTTATTAAATAGGAAGGAAAAAAATTCTGGAGAGTGCAAAAATAGTGGATATTGCAGAAGATTGTCACCATATCGCCTCCCATATAGCTCACACTAATATTAATCTAACGATTAATAAAAACCAGGATGCCGCAAGAGTAAACGGCAGTCCACCACAACCAATAAAGGAAAATAAGGAAGTCAAAGGAAGGAGAAAATCGGGACTTTTCTTGATAAAGAGACTAGACCAGAGTCCGGCAAATGCTGAGAACTCCAGTAGAGAACTGCAACCAAATTAATGGAGTACACAACCCAAAGTTCCAGGAGTAACGTCCAAAATCCTCCCAATTTGCCCGAAACTGGCAAGTAGACAATTAATTAATTGACAGGAAGGTAATGGAGATAAGTTTAGACAGTAAATCCGTGTTATGCCTCAGGACCATGTAATATTCGTAGTTTGAAGTCTTTCACTCATGTTCAATATGTGAGACACATCAACTCGAAGAAGGATACGACTATAACTCCAATAGAATAACTGAGAGGAAAATTGGGAATACTACGAGGTAGTCCACAGATATCTGACATTATCAGAAAGAGAGATAACCTCATGGACCCGCAAGTCATAAAGCGAAGTTAAACTGATATAGACAAAATGTCAATTGTATTTCATGGATTTGATCAACGATCACGATGTGGTCGTGGAGGGCATCAAACAGCAACAAACAAAGCCAAATCAACTGAACCAGAGTAATGGAAGAGGAAATATGGGAACTGTGTCGGGGATGTGTTGCATTTTGAAGGTTATCTTCGGTGAGGGGTTGCATAGAGGAGGATTGTTCTTGCGCAAATGACTCAGGCGGAGCGAATTAAGGTATTGACAGGCCCCTAACTTTTAAAGACATGCCTTGACTAACAGACATAAAACAAATTGAAATGAAATTATTCCTTCAAAGAAAATTTCTCAAAAGAAATGCAAACTCAGGTATACTCCTTTTTCAAATAGATGTTTGTATCATGCACTACGGTCAAGTAATCCCAACGGAACCCATCAATATGTAGATTGAAATCAAGTAGCGCCAGATATCGTAGACCAAGAAAGAAGTAGAATGACATGATCTTTCCGAGGCACTGTAAAGCATTCACACCAAAAATGTTCAACAATGAAGAGAGTTCATTCATGAAGGAGACCAATATTGCCTAGTAAAACTGACTAAGTTGCATTTCATGAACCAATATGAAGAACATTGCCAAAACAGAGAGAAAATAAAGAGTAATGGATAGAGGCCAAAGTAATTAAGATAATGAAAATAACCCAGAGATTAAACGCCAATAAGATAGTTTGGAAAACCCAAAACCTAATAAAAACTTTTTTGGGTTAGAGCCCAAGAACGGCAATTGACATTAACTGAGTTGCTCAAATGAGTCAATTATCTGTGAATTCAGACCTTACACCGCGAAAAGATTTGAGAGGTGAATATAACTAGACAAGATTCAAGAAGATCACATCCCATAAAACATAGAGATAGTTCCACATCATAAGCATAGATCATCATGTAGCTAGAGCACCAATGAGAATAAAAAACACCAAACAGACACATATAACCTAAAACAAATCTCAAATGCAAACAATGAAACTACTTCCAATCAACATATTATCAATTCAAAACAAATGAAAATCATCAATAAGTAAACACAAGAAAGATAAAAGAAAAATAATAGCAAAATAGAAAGCTCCAATCCCCCAAAATTTTCGGAAAACCCTAAACCCCCAATTCACAAAATCCAGTGAAATTTGAAAAATAAACCATGGGTTACCTGGAAATCAAGAGAGAACTTGATTTGAGAGCAAATGAGAGCCAATGCACGGTTGAAAATGAAGATTTGAGCTGAAATAGGAAGAGAAGGGGTGAACGGTGCCGGGTCGCAGGAGAAGAAAAGGGAAAAAAATAAAGGGGAGAGAGAGAGAGATCAAACGCACGAGATTTTTTTAAAAAAATCTGATAAGTTGCCCTGGGGCGTGAAGAGAGCGAAATGTTGCAAACAGTTTTTTTTTTTTTTTTAAATTAAACAAACGTCAAATTTTTTTTATGGAATATACAAACGATATTAATTATTGATTTCATGCCATTTGTCTCTATTTGAATTTAGAGCCATCCTCTTCTAAATCTGAGGAGTCTACTTCTTCTGATGCTGAGTCAGATGATTCCTCCACTGCTGCTACTAATGATATGATGATGATTTCTTCTCATCCAGATGAGGTTGGACCCTCTTCTACTGCTAGTTGATGATTTTTCAATCCGTGGCAAAAAGGGCCGGGAAGATTATTCTGAGGGGGAGTGGATTATTTAGAAATGATGTAGTGAGGATAGCATGTGTAGTTGATATATATTTTGATATACTTGATCATATCTTGATACATGTATATTCCGATGTTCTTATCTTTTGACATTGTACTCTTGATACTTGGTGATATGCTATCTGATGATGATTTCATGTTATTTTGATCATCAAGTATTTTGTTCTGTTCCCATTTCTTTTTTTCACTTGGTTGTTTAAGGATTACAAGAGTAGAAACAGGTTTACTTTCAAGACTCTTGAACACTTTAGTCTAGGTTGAGTCAAAAATTGTAAACAGGTTTTTGTCTTGGTGATTGGCAAGTGTCTTTGTCATTTTCAAATTTGATGTATAGGTTTTGTCACGGAATTGTCAAAGGGGGAGTTTGTTAATGTTATTGACAGATTTCGTTTCAAATATGAATTGTAATTTGAATTATTTAGATAAGGGGTTGTTTAAGTGTTCAAGATGTGACCTAACAAGATTAGAATTGGAAAGCATTTGAATCACGAAGATAAGGATGAAGGGTGTTCGAATTTTGAAAGAAGAGTTGAAATTTGCAAAGTGTGATCCATTCCTAAAATCTCTCAATGTATCTCCAGAATATGATCTTCGCCTGCCTTACCTTAGCTCGAGCTAAATGGGTGAATTTGATTCCTGATTTCGCCTGATCTTTGCTCGAGCTAAATTGGGTGATTTTCGCCTGACCTTTGCTCTATCTTGGCTCGAGCGAAAGTTCCTTGATTTAAGTATTTTCCTTCTATTAGACCACACTTTAAACCATAAGAAAGGCTTAGAAAAACAAAAACAAAAAAACCGTAAGAAAGACGTCCAAGAACTTTACCCAAGTTATTTCCATCTTCCTTGGCGTCTCATGCTAAAACTGAAAAATCCTTTGATACCTTTGCACCTAAAGTGTTGATATTTTTGTCTCTCTACATCGATCAATCACCTTAATCACCATTGAAACCAACCTCCTGTGAGAAGCCTTCAGAGAGCTTAAGGAGATTGGTAGCGGAGTTACCGGTGTTGAAGAACCAGGACGTTTGAAGAGATTTATAAGAAGAACCTAGAAGGCTAAGGGTTAACCGCAATGGAGCGGCTATAGGTTGGAATATCTAGATTATTACTTCGGGGTAGTTAAAGTCAAACAACTGGATGTTGCCCGTGTTTGAGTCACCAATGTAAGGTTTTATCTTCTAGTGAATTTTTGGTGGCTGCTAGCCCGGAGTGATTTTTCCTTTGATAAGGTTTTCCACTTCATCATCAAATCTATTGGAGAATGTGAGAGTAAAAAAAGTATGTTCTGATTTTCTTGACTTAAGTTATGGACTATATCCATCTTTTCTGAATTTTAAATAAATAAATATATTGTTTTTGGTGTAATTATTTGTCCCTACTCTCTCTAGAGATTCAAATATTGTATTATGTAAATTGTAATAAGTAATAATGATTGAAATTTTCATTTTTTTGTAGTTTCATAAAATCTTATTTAAAAAAGTAAGTATTTATTCTTCAGTAGTAACTTGGTTTTATCTTGTGACCAATTCTAACTTCTTGGTTTGAAATATTTTTTTTAGTATTTGAAAAATGCTAAAAAAATAATTAATAATATCAAATTTGATTTTAGTTTTACATATCTTAATTTTTTTATTAACTAAACCCTTTCATAATAATAATAATAATAATAATAAGAGCTGATGAATGAGAAAAAGTTAATTAAAAAAATCAAGATTTTTTTTCTAGGGGTAATTGACTTATCACCCTCAAACTACCATGCCTTTTTCACTTTGCACCCTTTGACAGAGGGAAAATGGGAAGATCAAGTGGAAAAAAGTCACGTGAGACGCACGTGATTGGTTTTCCATCTAAATTGACAGAAATTATGGACGGTGTAAACTGTTGGGGCATGGTAGTTTGAGGGTGAAATGTGACAAAAGTGGTACTTTGGTGTGCAAAGTGAAAAAGGTATGGTACGTAGTTTGAGGGTGATAAGTGTAATTTTCCCTTTTTTTTTACTAAATTCTAAGCATCTCTCATGTTATCATACCTGTTCGGACTGGGATCCACTGCAATTCGGTGCCGAGAGAGAGAGAGAGGTAGGTCCGTTCATGTGGGTCCCACTGGGACCCACATCTCTCTCTCACCCTCTCTCTGAATTGCAGGTGATCCTCATCCTGTTCGTTCATGTGAAAACATGGTACATTGGTATGTGCTCATTTTGCATGCCATGTGTCAACACTTCTTTAAACAAGTGTCGACTCTTCTGTTTTTCCTTGATCCGACAGTTTTCTGAAAAACGGTGTGCTGTCATGTAGATACTCACTTAGGGCTAGGGGTTTGACACTTAAACTTCTCTCGACCTCACAGAAGCCCTCCGTCTCCCCGAATCAACTACATCTCTCTTCTCCTCAAATTGCCATTAGCCACTGCCATTTTGAATTTCCACCGCCGACAGTCACCAAACCGCACTGTGCTTCAGTCAAGATGTCTTTCGGCCACTCCAAGAGAACCACTCGTGAGACGCCCTCTTCTGTCAGTTCTAGGGCACGAAAGAGGATAAGAGGAAATGAAGAACCAGTTGATGCTCCAGAGCCTTCTATCTACAGGGCAAGGCTTTGTAAGAATAAATTTGTGCAAGATTTTAGAAATAGAAAGGTGATTGCTGGACGTTGGGTTGATTTTCCTTGGTTCTGTGAGAGTGGGTTCGATTTTAAGGAGATGTTTGACTTTCAAGGTTGGTCCATTTTTGTAATCTAAAGGTTGATGTTTATGTTTATTTGGTGAAGCTTGCCTATGCGAATTTTCAGCACTCTATGACTGAGCATGCCTCTAGTTTGGTTAATGGGAAACAATTAGACTTATCTGTGTCTTCCCTAAACTCTTTGGCCTCTGCCCCTAACACTGGCAAGAAGTTCTTTGACCCATATGGTTGGATGGGTATGTCAGAAAAAAAGCCTATTGATATTCTTAGGGTGGTGTTGGATGATCCAGCCCTAAATGAATTGGTTAGACCTGCTGCCAGTGAATTGACCATTCATAGAAGAATATTGCATCATATGGTCTGTAATATAATTCTTCCAAGGACTGAAAATTTGATTACATTACTTTCTTAGACATGTTTGTAATGTACTGTTTGATCACTCGTACTCCAATGAACCTTGGTCACTTAATGCTCAATCACATGAAGGCTGCTACTGAGAAGAAGAAGCAAGGACTTCCTTATGGGATGTTTTTCACACATATGTTTCATGTTTTTGAGGTTGAAATGACTGGAGAAGTTCAAGAAAAACCCAAAGACTCCAAAGAGTACAACAAGAAAACCCTTAGGCTAATGGGGTTTGTTCAAAATGATGATGGAGAATGGGTGAAGAAGGGTGTTGTGACACCTAAGAAAGGGGCTCAGATTTTGAGGATGAGGAAGAGGCTGACACTGAAAGGACTCCCAGGGAAATAGGACTCCTTTGGGGAGCAAAATCCATTTCTACTCCTCCACTGCTGATTGCATCCTCCTCCAGAATTCCTGATGCTAGTTCTCATGAGCCTTGCCTGAGTGAACTTGAGGCTTCCATGGCTGAATTGAAAGAGGAACAGAAGAAGATGACTGCTAGTATGCAAGCTGGATTTGAAGATATTAAGAAGCTGCTTGCTGTTCACCCTGAGCATTTTGGGACTCTTGATAAAGATATGAGGGGTCTTAAGCACCAAGTCAACAACAACATTCATGTGGCCAGTACGGTGATTCAGAATACTGTTGATGAATTCAAAGCTACCTTTGCTGCTTCTGACACTTGTGAAGAAATCAGCTGCGGAAGTTGTTCAGCCACAGAGGTGCATATGAATGCTGATCGAAACCTTCGTCCTCATGTGCTGAAATGGACATATTGGTTCTCCATCACCTGGATGGGATGGCTGAAGAAGTTTGAAGTGCAGTATCCCCTCCTCCTATCAAGGAGACCCCACCTTCTACCTCTACTGCAAAAACAGTCCTTCCACCTCTCGTAAAAAGTAGACAGCTGACCTTATCCCTTTCCCCTTAACCTATTTTTTGATGATGCCAAAGGGGGAGAAGTTATAAGTTATTATGTTTCCTTCCTAGCTCTTATTGGGGACATTTCTTTTTGTATTAACCCTTTTTTGTCCTCTCTATGTTTGTATTTATTATGATGGCTGAACACTTGACTTGTCTTATCTAATGAATATCTATGTTATTTTTTTGTGCTCATATCCGTTGTTTATCTAATGGTGATGTCAAGGTATTTTTGAGAAGTCCTTAACTCATTGCACTTAATTGTGGATATTTGAGACTTGCTTCACAGGTAGTATTCGTAATCTTATATCTCAAACTTTCAAGTCTTTGCATTCTGGATGGTTGATTGGAAGTTTGGGATTTTGGAGGAAGTTTATAGAAGTGTTTTTACCTGTCTTTGAAATTTTGGGAAACCTCCAATTACAAAGGAAACTCTTGCAAAATTTTTGTAAAACCTCAAAGTCTTTTTGCTAAAAATGTCACGAAAGACTCATGCTTGTTCTCAGGGGAGAGCTTTTCCAAACTTACATATCATATAGCTAAGATCACAACGTTCTTAGAAACTTACATTAGATACCTGAGATCACAACGTTCTTACAAAATTACATATCCACTTGCAGGGAGCAAGATATATAAACACAAAATATTACTCCCTCACACAATAAAGCTTCATTACAAACTACAAAATAATAGATCACAATTCACATACATTTCACTGAGGCCATTAATTCTTCACTCATCATAACTTCACATAAGGAATCATCGAACTTCCACTTAATAAGGTCGATAACATAACAACTGAGAAGAAAGCCCACGACAAAACTAAGACTCTCCTACACATGTGCCGATCTCTGTGGTTTTTCTTTTTCATGGTTTCCAACTCCAAACGAAGCTGTGAGATGACAAGTTCCAGCTTTGCAGTCGTGTTTGCAGTCCCGTGCTCAGCCATTGGAGCATGACTGTCAACCTCCATATTCAACCTTTCGTGTTTCTCCCGCAGCCGTCTCAGAACCCTTTTACCATGGACACACATTGGAGGGTCGTACCAATGGAAGAATCCGCAGGATCGCCCTTGCTGAAAAAGAGGATGGCAACATTATTGACTTAAAACCACTTATTAACAAATTTACAAATGTAAACAACAGAATTAAGTTACTTTGTAATTGACACAGGTGAAGAATCTACGGCCGAAATTTTGTTCAGTGTAAGAGGTCTTCAGACAGGATTCAACTGAATAGTAACAAAATGGGGTCATAAATTGGCCTCCACTTCCGACTGTACTCGAGCTTCTGCTGCTAGCACACGGACATGCACTACTGTGACTGTTTGAGAAAGAAGCACTATTGAAATAATGTATTGTGCGACTATAGATAACTAAAACAAACAGTCTAAAAAATGTATTATGTTGCTATAGATAACTACAACCCAAAAAATAGAAATATTGTAATTTATTAGAAGAATGTGACCAGGAACGAGGAAATGGAGAATGATAGAGCACTTACAAATATGATGCCATTGACCGAGAACTTCACCGGAAAGGAATAGAGGATTGCGACAAGGAAAGAGGAAATGGGCCAAATTGTAATGTGTACCCACTGCCTGAAGTAATCCCCATGGAATAGCTATATTCGGACCCTCTCAATCAATTAAATCCTCCAATAAATGTTGTCATTCATCAAAACAATGATAAACATCGGACAAATAAATTCATAAAACAGCAACGTCAAAAGGGGGAAAGAATTACCAATGGCAGCAAATTTCAGCAACCACATTCAAAAGTCAACCTCACAAAGCCTAATGAGTTACTCTAGTCTGCATCAAGTTCAAATACCGATTCGTCCATCTTTCCCCTTTCCAATTGCAAATCAAGTCCACGCCTAAGGTTATCATCAATATGGAAAGAAATTGCAACTTTGGGTTAGACAATCTGTCCACTGTCACCCAAAAAATTCATACTGTATGAAGGATCACATCCTTGTATCAAATTAGAGCAACTAAGGTGTTATCTCTGTTCATCAGTAGCCATGTCGACAAGTTTACATGTAGTTAGGACATTCTAATTGCATAAAGACCCCTTTGATATCTTTTGTCAAAATATACTCTCTTCTTGAGTAATCTAGGAAACGATAAATATTTTTACATGTAACAAGCTTTATAGGGGGATGAAAACTCTTCAAGCTACTGTAAACGACAATCCAGAAGAATTCTTCAATTTAGAGAATATTCAATGTCGTCCTCATGCACGTGATACTTTGTGTGTTTCACAACTTACAATGATGATGGTCAATAGCATTTATAAGTTAACGCGTAACTACTAGCAGTCTAGCCCTAAGCCTGAACATATATGAAACAACAGATCCACAAAAACAAGCTCCATCAATCATGTTTTAAACAGAAACACCTGCTATTAAAAAAAAAGGAAAAAAAATCCATGACAAAAGGGAAAAAGAGAGGGAAATAGCAAGAATCGCAAGAGCTTCTTTGTCCTTCGTGAATGAATGAATCATTGACATTTTAACAACATACCTAAATGAATCAGTGAGACTTGAGAGAGAGATGTGGCAGAGGAGATGAGAAGAGATTGATGTGTGAAGGAGGGGAGAAGAGGAGAGTAGTTGTGGTAGTGTGGTGGTCGGCTAAGGGAGGCGCGGCCAGCGTGGAGAGAGCCTGGAGGTGGCTGGGCAGCTGGGTTAATTGTCACCATGCCCAAGGAGGAATTAAATTGCAGAGAGAAAATGGAAATGACGCGTTTTCCACAATAAACGCAGCTAAAATGTATAAGCTATAGCAGCGGTCACCATAACCACGCTGAAAAATGACCTATAGCAGCGTTTGAGGCAAATGCTACTAAAGTTCAAACTTTGTAGCGACGTTTTGTAATAAAACGTGGCTAGAGGGCATGAGAGTTAGCGGTATTTTTTTAAACGCGGCTACAGGTTGTTAGCTTTAGCACTGTTTTGATTCAAACTGCTGCTAGAATTTGTAGTTTATCACGGCGTTTAAACAAACGTTGCTACAACTCAAAAACTTGGCAGCGTTTTGTGTAAAATGTTGCTAATTTGGAACCTTTAGTCGCCTTTTTGATCAAACACCGTACTTTTGGCGGCATTTGTAGTTAAACAGCGCAATAGATAATTTTCCACGGCGGTTGTTGCAACCACGGCTAAAAAGACCCCAGCTATAAGTTTTTTTTAGTAGTGGAAGCAATCTAGTTGGAGACATGTTCCACATATACCCTTCACACAGTACAAGAGACTAAATTAATTGGTTATAAACTGCATAAAGAAAGAAATATCTCATGGTTTTAATAAGATCGGACTTCAACTGTAAAATTGTGGTAACTGTACCGCCTACTTTTTTATTCGACGCTAACTGTAGTTTGTCCCACCTACTTAAATGGGTTTTTAGAAGAAAGCCACGAGGCACTTCAGTGCATTTGGACATGTAATTCTTGGAAAGATCTCAATTGTGCATTAAATTGATAAATATCAAGCCTAGTAAATCTAATTTAATAGTAAGTTAATGATCTGCATTTAGGCTGGGCTTTTAATGGGGCCCGACCTAGTTCAATTAGTTATAAAAAAAATAGAAAGTCAGGGCCCCTGCAGGAATGGGACAGATTAGTTATAAAAAAAAAAATTCAAACGTTTTGCAGGGTCCAACCGGGTCCAGGGCCCCTGTTGGACCCGCTACATAACGTAGTTTTCTCTGAATATAGAAAGCCAGTACAAATAGGACTGTTAGTGCATTTTTGTATTAAAAAAATTCCATTTCAAAATATTTCTTTATTGAGTTGTATGTTTTTTTCCTATGTCGTTCCAAAGTTTGTTTCTGAGTTGTGTCGAAGTTGGTCTGTCATTCGATTATCACTTGAGCGAGATGAAGAATCCTCACAGAGACTTATCGTTTGCCTGGCGCTCGAGCGAGACATAAATATTTCTCACAGAGACTTACTGCTTGCCTGACGCTTGACTATCGCTCGAGCGAACCATGAAGAATTGAGACAGAGACTTCACTTTTGACTAATGCTTGACCCACACTCGAGCGAACTCAGGTGAATTTCAGAAACTTTTATTTTCTGGTCTTTCCTTGCGGAAAATGGTGAAACCCTACTAAGGTTCATGAAAGATGGTCAGAAATCTTATTAAGGCTATTATTGAGTATACTTCATCTTGATCAGTTTTTCTTGATTTTCAATCACCTTTGATGTGGAATCTCATAGTGTTGAGGGAGTGTTGAAGAAAAAAAGTTGTTCATGAGTGATCATTAAGAAGAATCTCAAAGTGTTGAGGTGTATGCCGCTTGGAGCAGGTCTGAGCAAGGTTGCTTAGATTATTACATTAAGGGTATCAGAGTCAAGCAACTAGGGTTGCCGTGTCTGAATCACTATTTGTAAGGTTTTCTTCTTAGTGAATTTCAGGTGGCTGCTAGCCCAGAGTGATTTTTCCTTTGAATGGTATTTCAAAGGTTTTCTACTTCATCACCAATCCTTGTCTTTTTGTGTGATTGAAGTCCACTGCTTATTTGTTGATTGAGTTGATTATTATGCATATCTAGGCTAAACAATTTTAAAACGTGTTTTAAAATTGTTATTGATTTTTAATTAAAGGGAAAACACATATTCACCCCTCTAGGTGTCAATAGAGTCTAAATTAGTTTTTTCAAGGACAAATCGTAATCGGAGAATATCCTGCTCTTGAGAATCTTGGCTGCGAGACGATCTCTCTAAAGAAAGCAAATAATTAAGAAATAAGTCGTGTTCTGTCCTATTTTAAATAAGCCTTTTAGCGGCTGAAAATATGGTTGCTAAAAGACCGAATGTTGTTAATAAAGCTTATTTAATGTGACGAGAACAGGTCGTCCCCACCTCGGAACATTATAGTAACCACGTTTGGAGGTAACTGAAAAAAGGGGTCGAGCTAAAAGAATAGCGCTCGATTTCTTTCAGTGGTTACTAAAAGATTAGCTACCACTTTCTTTTCAATGAGACTTTGCTCAGATCATCAAATGATAAAAGTACCATTACTAGAGCTTGATTTTTATGCAAATCTCAGATTACGCTGTTGCATCATACGTGTAACAAAAATAACATCATTTTGGGCTAAAAGCGCGAAAGGAGTAGAACGCTATCATTTGGAGAGGC
The DNA here is from genome assembly GCA_003952965.2 of Morella rubra. Lineage (NCBI taxonomy): Eukaryota > Viridiplantae > Streptophyta > Magnoliopsida > Fagales > Myricaceae > Morella > Morella rubra. The sequence goes on along the minus strand of CM025850.1, from coordinate 25,190,424 downwards.
TACTAAGTTGTTTGCTGATGTGGCGCTGCCGTTAAGGAAACAGACGAAGCCATGACAGAAAGACTCTTTTGTCAAAAAATTTAAATGTAAGGACCAACATTTGAAAAATTAAAATCTAGGGACTAAAATGAGGTCACAAACTTTTCCAAGAGTGAAATTTATGACTCATATCAAAATATTTTTTAAAGTGGTCCAAGGCCTGGACTACAAATTTTTTTGGGTACGTAATTAATTTATATTGATAATGAAAGGATCCTTACAGAGGGGACCAGGTCCCATACAAGTGCCATTCACATTGGAGGCGATCAAAACATCAGTGAGTCATGCATTGGTATACTTATGGATAAGACTGTTTTTCAGCCGAGTCAAATTAAGTATTGACTGTTTAAACTTGGCTTGTTAGACATATATGCAAGTTCAAACTTGAGCTGAGCTTGAATTGCTCTTTTCCAAGGGTGTTCGAACTCAGCTCATTTAAAATTTTTCATGTTCAAATGAGCTCAAGCTTGATTAAAAATATACACACGATTCAAATTCGAACTTATTCGAGCAGAGTCCAAAGTCGACTCAATCAAGAGAATATGAGCTTAGAAAACACAGATATCACAAATAAAACTCAAATCAAGCCTCGACATATAATGTCATAGTACATTATACACGACATATCATAAACACTTGATATTTGTACGAACTTTATTTTAGAAAATATTTAGATTCATATATAACCTATGTTAATTGGCAAAAATGACCTACAATATTTATTTAATATATAGAGGGCGTAACAAATCTTTATAGATAATACTTATCCATTCATATATCAATATAATCAAATGCATATTTTACTAATATGTGACTATTAAATATAAACCAACAAATAAATAAGAAACTTATAATATATACAAGTGTATCGAGCTTTTAAATGAGCTCAAATGAGCCAAGTTGGGCTTATTTGAGTTTTGTTCGCGAGCTTAAATCGAGCCGAGCCGAGCCGAGTTTAGCTTGTTTAATATTCAAGCTAAAAATAGTATTCGAACTTGGTTCGTTTATTAAACGAACCCAGCTCGAGTCGAGCTTATACGATCTGCATTCGAGTTGTTCATGAACAGTTCAGATCATTTATAGTCCTACTTATGGAGCTCGAGTTGTGTGTATGAATCATCCCTGTATTTAGCATAAATATTCTTAAAAGCTTTTTTTTTGTTGGGGGGAGGGGAGAATGGAATGATGATTTACTTTCTAAGGAGAGATTAAGAGTACGAATATTATTTAAAGAAAACAAAACACAACACGTACTTAGCTTACAAGACAAAACCAAAAGTGCATATGGTAAATATTCTTTCCTTAACCTACTAATTTACATTTTCCTAATTTTTTTCATATTTTTGTTTATTGTCTTTGCTTGTTCGGGTCCTTGTTGTTCATTTTCTGATTGGCTAGTCTGGTCTTAAAAAAATAGTTCTTATGGTGAAATATCCTGTCATAATTTACGTACGTGTTATATTTTTCTTTTTGTAAGCGTACGTGTGTATATATATATAGCACCCTACCAAAAAGATCTAGAGAGTACATTTTTTTATTGAAATGAATTTAACAACTCGATCTATATATAGAACAAACTGTACTGGTACGAGAAGGCCAGTTGATATGAAGGTCCACATAACTATTGTGAACACTCTCCCAACAGAGAGGATAACTAAGAACCAACCCTAGTTCCGTCCAATTTCAATAAAATTAAGCCTCGAAGAAAAGATTCTGCACGGAATTCTAATAATATCGCATATATAGCATCAATATATTATAACAACTCGATCTATATATAGAACAAACTGTACTGGTACGAGCAGAGGGCCAATTGATACGAAGGTCCACATAACTACTGTGAACACTCTCCCAACAGAGAGGATAACTAAGAACCAACCCTAGTTCCGTCCATTTTCAATAAAATTAAGCCTCAGAGAAAAGATTCTGCATGGAATTCTAATAATATCGCATATATAGCATCAATATATTACAACAACAATAAGCCCTGAAAAAGTGGTTGCTGAAAGACAGAATGTGATTGATAAGACGACAACACGGTGTCACTGCACTGGAACACTATGGTGCCACTTTAGGAGGTCCACTAAAAAAAGGGGTCAAGCCAAAAGAATAGCGATTACTTTCATAGGGGTCAAGCCAAAAGACTAGACACCGTTTCTTTGCGCTAGAGCTTGATTTTCTTGAAGATTTCCATACAGAAGTGAAATTTATGACTCATATCAAAACATCTATTGAAGCGTTTCAAAGCAAGTTACTGAAGTATCAAATTTTTTTGGTACGTAATTTATATTGATAAGGGAAAGAAATTAACAGGGGGCCCAGCCCCTTACACGTGCCAAAGCATTGGGGCAAAAGGAAAGCAACTTGTTGACTACATAGAGCAGCCTAACATGTACGGTACAAATACCAGAGAGAACTTCTCGGAATCAAAATGGAATATCAGGAAGTCTTGAAAAGCGTTTATGATGATTCTCCCAGCAGCAGAGCCATTGCCATCTTGCATTCGATCCTTTCCTTCCACATTGAACCAAATACAGCTCTTCTCGCTGTGCCAGTCAAGGAGTTGCCTTCGAATTCTTTAGTCGCCCAGCACTAACCCTCAGAAACAACAACGCGTTTCTGATCCTCTTAATATACTCTCTTCCGAGCCAATTATTTGTTACAGTATCTTCTTGTCCTTTTTGATACGAATAGACGGAAAGCAATCATGAACTTAGAACACACGAGATAGAGAATAAGATAGCTCAAAGAAAGACTAAAATAATATCTGACTCCCTTGAAGTGACCTTAGATATGCCAAAAACGGGTGAATGAAATGACATGCATGCAATTAAACAAATTTAAGATATTTAAAAAACATGTGATGGTAAATGAACTTTAAATGTTTCAAAAAATAACGAGAAAAAATATAAATTTTGATTCATTTACATAAAGTGTAAATATTAACTCAACTCACATACTTAAAAGAAAATAATTATTAATTAATTTATATCATAAGCTCATTCAAATTTTAGAACGAAGGATCAGAGTTAAAAACCTAACCCTAACCTGCTGACAAAGTTAGTGCTTATCTTTTCCTTGCAAAGCCTTACATAAATCTCAGGAAATAAAAAAAAAAAAACTTTGCAAATTTTGGACAAAAAAATAAAAAAAAAAAATAACTTAAAGTTTTGTTATTTATAAAAGCTTAAAAGAAAATAAAAAAAATTATAAGCTATTGAAATATCAATTAAAAATCTAACTAAAAGTATTGCTTATGAAAATAGCTAAACAAGGAAAAAAAAAATGCCACAAAGAAATAAGCTGCAAAAGATGGTTGCTGGGATCCGAGATAAAAACTAGGACTATCTATGTATGCTCCTGCTCAATTATCACTCTAAATCACATAATTATGTAGCTCTTAACATATAATATATACTTGCTATCATAGGCTATTTTCAAGTTAAAGATATCCTTTATTGGTATTTTTAACTTTTTTTAATCAAACATAATATAAGGAGACCGATAAATGTAACTAACTTTTTTTCGAACGTGATTATAAGATAGACTAATTTTCCTTTAAAAATGATTAAAAGATAAGAATTTCCACTCGTTATAGAATATTCAATAGAATGATTATTGCAGGGTTTGAACCGTCAGATGATTCACAGCAACACAAATATAACAAGCCTTGATCGAGAAAGAATTAGATCATAAACCCTCCATAACTCTCTAGTTTGGAAGGAACGCCAACATATATAAATTGAACCACGACTTCCCTACTTGGTTTTTTTGCACTTGAATAGATGAGAACGTGTGTGATGTAAACGAGAAAAGTACCCACCACTATCTCCGGACCAGCTTAAAAAGATGCGCGCCAGTAATGCGTCACTACGGACATTACTTTGCAAGACTCCTTGATGTGGACTACACGTGACGTACTGGGAAAAAAAAAGAAAAAGAAAGAGAAATCCCCCCAACCACAGCGTTATTTAGCGAAACATACGCAGCCTTGTAACGGATATACATAGATCTGAACCAAAAATGATTTCCATCAAGTCTGCTTCCATCGTCGTCCCTAGCGAGCCGACTCCAAGCGGCATATTATGGCTATCCGAAAGCGACCAACTGATGCAGTGGACTCACGCACCCCTTATCATGGTCTACAAATCCACTGACGAGACGAATACCGGTACGGTGCCATTTTCAATGGAGGTCATCACAACGTCACTGAGTCGTGCATTGGTTCATTACTATCCACTAGCCGGCTGACTACGCTGGATCAAAGGCAGCCGACTAGAACTTGTTTGTAATGCTGTGGGAGCGCAACTCTTCGAGGCTTACTCTGATGCTGAATTGGAGGAACTTGGTGACTTTGCACCTACTGATGTAGTCGAAAATCTTGTCCCCAAGATTGATTATAGCACTCCAATTGAGAAGTGGCCCCTACTGCTGGTGCAACTGACGAGATTTCGCTGTGGCGGGGTTTGTGTCGGAACAGCCATATCCCACACTGTTTCTGACGGAATAGGTTGCGTTAACTTCCTCAACTCATGGGCCAAGTTAGCTCGGGGAGATGATTTGAGGGATGATGAGATGCCGTTTCATGATCGAACTGTCTTACGATCCCATGAACCCCTTAGGCCTCCGCGCTTTGATCATATAGAGTTCACGAAGCCACCACTCATAATAGGTTGCTCAGACGCGAAGGCAGAGCAAAGAAAGGAAACCACGGTTACCTTACAGAGAATTACCAAAGAGCAAATTGAAGGATTAGTAAAGGAAGCAACTGAGCTCCCAGATCAAAACATGCTGATGACACGACCCCGAACCAAATACGAGGCTATCTCCAGCCACATGTGGAGGTGCGCATGTAAGGTACGTGGCAGCAATGACCATCAAGCAACAAGAGTTCGTATCGGAGTTGAGATTCGCACCGGTTAAAACCGCCTCTCCCTCGTGGATATTTTGGCAATGCAGTTGTCGGTGCCGTGACTTCGCCATGTCTCTGTGGTGACCTCTTGTCCAAGCCATTGTGGTATGCTGCTAGAATAATAAGGGAAGCCAAAGAGAAAATGACAGATGAGTACATAAGATCTGCTCTTGATTTTATAACAAGCAAAGAGGACGTGAGTCCGTTGAGGAACAACATCCACATCAGGGGATATTCAGAAACACCTTTCTTAGGAAATCCCAACATAAGTATTGGTAGCTGGATGAATTTACCGTTTTATGCAGCAGACTTTGGGTGGGGAAAGCCTACATACGTTGGTCCAGGGGTATTGAACACTGATGGGAAGTCATTCATCATGCCAAGCCCTGAGGATGATGGATCTCTCATTATAGCCCTTCGTCTACAAGCAGAATACATGGATTCTTTTAAGAAGTTCTTCTATCAGGATATGCACGCTTAAGAAGCCATTTCCAGGGTCGGCCAATTTGTGACGGGTTCGAGATGGCTCTGGTGATCTGTATCCCAAGTTCTGTTTAGTTGTGTACTTGAATAACATAGCATGAAGCCGTCGATAGTTCTCTTCCATGGAGAATTCAGTACACTCATGCTTAAAATTAGCGTTTGACGATGTTGATGCATGTAATACTGTTATAATATTATTATTATGTCATTTGTGTGATTATCAAGGTGACTTTTATGTTTTTTTTTTGTTAGTAAACGATAATCTCATGCAGAAGATAACCATTATCAAATTTGGGCTCAACAAAATCTATTATCGGGGAGTTTTTTTTTTTTTCTTTTGCTGAATAAAAAAGCCTCACATGGGAAGGACCATCATGAAGCCAAGTCTAAACCTACCATCACTTAAACTCGAGAATTTCACATAACGTAGAGACCACGAGAGCATAATGAGACTACTGTAATTCGAACTTTCGTTGGCAAAACTCTAAGTCTTAGGCATAGCCTACACACCACTAGACCACCACTCTTGGTGGTCTCGAGTTTGATTTTGTAAGTGACAAAAAAACAAAACCGACAAGTTTAAATTTGGGGTAAAGTCATAGTTAGCCCTCTATGTTTGGGCAAAAAATCAAATAATTACCCTTAACTTTCAATCCCACAATTTGAGACCCATAACTTCCAAAACTTATTAATTTTCGCCCCCTGTCTAAATCATGCGTTAAATTAGACGGAAAATCATGCAAAATAACTCAAATGCCCCTCCAAGTCTAAATTTTAATAAATAAATAAAAATAATAAAAATTTAAGAAATAAATTAAAAATAAATGTACTCTTGAAATAGAGTTTCAATAGTTTTATTTAATAAATAAATTTTTTTAAAATATAATTTTTTATTTTATTGAATTTTTTAAATATTTTTAGTATTTTTATTTGAGGGGTATTTTAGTCATTTTTTATACTTTGTCATCTGATTTAGATGGAAGCGAAGATTGATAGATTTTAAAAGTTACGAGTGTAAATTATGAGATTGAAAGTTAGGGGTAACTGTTTGATTTTTGTCCAAATATAAGAGATTAACTATGACTTTACCCCTTTAAATTTATTGTTTCCAGTAATTTCACCTTCACTTACGCATTTAATATTGAGCACTAAACCTGCTTTAGAAACTTCTTTTCTTGTACTATGACGTTACGGAATATATTCAGCTGGCTTTTCTTTCCAAAAAAAAAAAATTATTTGAGAGGAGTACATGCGCTTTTTTTTTTTTCAAATCAAAACATCGACACTTGCTTTAAACGTAACGTTCAAAAGTACCTCAGAAGGGGTAAAATCTCAGGTACAGCCAAGTTAAAGTTTGACAAGTGCTCATGACACTACAAGAATTTTAGTTTTTAGTAATGAAAATTTGAGTGACAAATTGAACTCTGTCACTAAATAACACAATTCAGTGATGAAATTTAAATTCCATTATTGAAACTATTAGCTCGTGGCTGTGGAACATTACGTTCGTTCGGACATAAATAATAAACGTTCAAACGGTTCTTAGGTGACGAACACCACACCTGTCACAAATTTGTGACGCATCAAACACATGTTTGGCATGTGCATAACACAGACTTCGATTGGAAACAGCTATACCATGCACACGCTACCATATCCGTCCAAACGGGTGATTTAGAGGACCAGTTTGAGCCCATGTGAGATGCCCTAGGAGTACCTGATTGGCTTTACCCAGCAGCATGATTTCTTTACATTTGATTATGTTTTGTGACGTTACGTTTGTTTATATCTGATATTTATTTATGACGTTTGAGACTTGTTTTTGAATATTTTATTTTATTTATGTAGTTATTAAACACATTTGTTTAGGACCTTTGATATTTATTTAGAAATTTAACAGCAAAAGTCCAGATATAATTATATTAACTATACATTTGGAATTCATAGAGATCTTACAAGCGTTACAAGCAAAAGCCCAAATTGAGAGGTAATAGCATTACCAGTGCTCCCGAGAAAGTGACCTACTGATCGAGCATCGATAACCACATTCCAGATCTAGAGTTCTTTTCCTTTCATGGGACTCAGATGTTGCACGCTCATAATGGTAATCATCATCCGCCGTTTGATCATAGTGATCAAGACCACAGTCAGGATAATCATCGCAATGGTCTTGGTTGTCTTTGTTTAAGATTTACCTCACATAAGCTTATAAACATACACATCACATGATTACGTTTATAATGATCATTAACTAAGATCACGTCAAAAATAAGTCCTCAAGTCACCGTTTGGACGCTTATATTACCCGTTCGGATGACATGTTTTTAAATCAAAAGAGTTTTCATGGATGAAACGATGAGGTATGATTTAAGAAAACGGCTTCGTATTAATCTCAACCAGGTCCATACGATAAAGATGTATATAGTACGAACGTATAATGTTGGTCTCAGATATAATGTTCATTTCAATATAGTCAAACATCTTCGTGTAGCTGAAGAGCACAGTATCGTGTTCTTGTTTAATACCGTCCAGAAGTAACATGGTTTGTCAGAACGAGGTCAAAAGTTTGGCGGCAAAGTTTGGCAGGAAAAATTGCCTCAAATAGCGTCTTGACAATCCTATGAATGTGTGAATTTATTTTACCCAGA
>CM025850.1:25107413-25182244 GCA_003952965.2 Morella rubra | reverse complement strand
GATTTTAGAAATAGAAAGGTGATTGCTGGACGTTGGGTTGATTTTCCTTGGTTCTGTGAGAGTGGGTTCGATTTTAAGGAGATGTTTGACTTTCAAGGTTGGTCCATTTTTGTAATCTAAAGGTTGATGTTTATGTTTATTTGGTGAAGCTTGCCTATGCGAATTTTCAGCACTCTATGACTGAGCATGCCTCTAGTTTGGTTAATGGGAAACAATTAGACTTATCTGTGTCTTCCCTAAACTCTTTGGCCTCTGCCCCTAACACTGGCAAGAAGTTCTTTGACCCATATGGTTGGATGGGTATGTCAGAAAAAAAGCCTATTGATATTCTTAGGGTGGTGTTGGATGATCCAGCCCTAAATGAATTGGTTAGACCTGCTGCCAGTGAATTGACCATTCATAGAAGAATATTGCATCTTATGGTCTGTAATATAATTCTTCCAAGGACTGAAAATTTGATTACATTACTTTCTTAGACATGTTTGTAATGTACTGTTTGATCACTCGTACTCCAATGAACCTTGGTCACTTAATGCTCAATCACATGAAGGCTGCTACTGAGAAGAAGAAGCAAGGACTTCCTTATGGGATGTTTTTCACACATATGTTTCATGTTTTTAAGGTTGAAATGACTGGAGAAGTTCAAGAAAAACCCAAAGACTCCAAAGAGTACAACAAGAAAACCCTTAGGCTAATGGGGTTTGTTCAAAATGATGATGGAGAATGGGTGAAGAAGGGTGTTGTGACACCTAAGAAAGGGGCTCAGATTTTGAGGATGAGGAAGAGGCTGACACTGAAAGGACTCCCAGGGAAATAGGACTCCTTTGGGGAGCAAACATCCATTTCTACTCCTCCACTGCTGATTGCATCCTCCTCCAGAATTCCTGATGCTAGTTCTCATGAGCCTTGCCTGAGTGAACTTGAGGCTTCCATGGCTGAATTGAAAGAGGAACAGAAGAAGATGACTGCTAGTATGCAAGCTGGATTTGAAGATATTAAGAAGCTGCTTGCTGTTCACCCTGAGCATTTTGGGACTCTTGATAAAGATATGAGGGGTCTTAAGCACCAAGTCAACAACAACATTCATGTGGCCAGTACGGTGATTCAGAATACTGTTGATGAATTCAAAGCTACCTTTGCTGCGCTTCTGACACTTGTGAAGAAATCAGCTGCGGAAGTTGTTCAGCCACAGAGGTGCATATGAATGCTGATCGAAACCTTCGTCCTCATGTGCTGAAATGGACATATTGGTTCTCCATCACCTGGATGGGATGGCTGAAGAAGTTTGAAGTGCAGTATCCCCTCCTCCTATCAAGGAGACCCCACCTTCTACCTCTACTGCAAAAACAGTCCTTCCACCTCTCGTAAAAAGTAGACAGCTGACCTTATCCCTTTCCCCTTAACCTATTTTTTGATGATGCCAAAGGGGGAGAAGTTATAAGTTATTATGTTTCCTTCCTAGCTCTTATTGGGGACATTTCTTTTTGTATTAACCCTTTTTTGTCCTCTCTATGTTTGTATTTATTATGATGGCTGAACACTTGACTTGTCTTATCTAATGAATATCTATGTTATTTTTTTGTGCTCATATCCGTTGTTTATCTAATGGTGATGTCAAGGTATTTTTGAGAAGTCCTTAACTCATTGCACTTAATTGTGGATATTTGAGACTTGCTTCACAGGTAGTATTTGTAATCTTATATCTCAAACTTTCAAGTCTTTGCATTCTGGATGGTTGATTGGAAGTTTGGGATTTTGGAGGAAGTTTATAGAAGTGTTTTTACCTGTCTTTGAAATTTTGGGAAACCTCCAATTACAAAGGAAACTCTTGCAAAATTTTTGTAAAACCTCAAAGTCCTTTTTGCTAAAAATGTCACGAAAGACTCTGCTTGTTCTCAGGGAGAGCTTTTCCAAACTTACATATCATATAGCTAAGATCACAACGTTCTTAGAAACTTACATTAGATACCTGAGATCACAACGTTCTTACAAAATTACATATCCACTTGCAGGGAGCAAGATATATAAACACAAAATATTACTCCCTCACACAATAAAGCTTCATTACAAACTACAAAATAATAGATCACAATTCACATACATTTCACTGAGGCCATTAATTCTTCACTCGAGGGAATCATAACTTCACATAAGGAATCATCGAACTTCCACTTAATAAGGTCGATAACATAACAACTGAGAAGAAAGCCCACGACAAAACTAAGACTCTCCTACACATGTGCCGATCTCTGTGGTTTTTCTTTTTCATGGTTTCCAACTCCAAACGAAGCTGTGAGATGACAAGTTCCAGCTTTGCAGTCGTGTTTGCAGTCCCGTGCTCAGCCATTGGAGCATGACTGTCAACCTCCATATTCAACCTTTCGTGTTTCTCCCGCAGCCGTCTCAGAACCCTTTTATCATGGACACACATTGGAGGGTCGTACCAATGGAAGAATCCGCAGGATCGCCCTTGCTGAAAAAGAGGATGGCAACATTATTGACTTAAAACCACTTATTAACAAATTTACAAATGTAAACAACAAAATTAAGTTACTTTGTAATTGACACAGGTGAAGAATCTACGGCCGAAATTTTGTTCAGTGTAAGACGTCTTCAGACAGGATTCAACTGAATAGTAACAAAATGGGGTCATAAATTGGCCTCCACTTCCGACTGTACTCGAGCTTCTGCTGCTAGCACACGGACATGCACTACTGTGACTGTTTGAGAAAGAAGCACTATTGAAATAATGTATTGTGCGACTATAGATAACTAAAACAAACAGTCTAAAAAATGTATTATGTTGCTATAGATAACTACAACCCAAAAAATAGAAATATTGTAATTTATTAGAAGAATGTGACCAGGAACGAGGAAATGGAGAATGATAGAGCACTTACAAATATGATGCCATTGACCGAGAACTTCACCGGAAAGGAATAGAGGATTGCGACAAGGAAAGAGGAAATGGGCCAAATTGTAATGTGTACCCACTGCCTGAAGTAATCCCCATGGAATAGCTATATTCGGACCCTATCAATCAATTAAATCCTCCAATAAATGTTGTCATTCATCAAAACAATGATAAACATCGGACAAATAAATTCATAAAACAGCAACGTCAAAAGGGGGAAAGAATTACCAATGGCAGCAAATTTCAGCAACCACATTCAAAAGTCAACCTCACAAAGCCTAATGAGTTACTCTAGTCTGCATCAAGTTCAAATACCGATTCGTCCATCTTTCCCCTTTCCAATTGCAAATCAAGTCCATGCCTAAGGTTATCATCAATATGGAAAGAAATTGCAACTTTGGGTTAGACAATCTGTCCACTGTCACCCAAAAAATTCATACTGTATGAAGGATCACATCCTTGTATCAAATTAGAGCAACTAAGGTTGTTATCTCTGTTCATCAGTAGCCATGTCGAGAAGTTTACATGTAGTTAGGACATTCTAATTGCATAAAGACCCCTTTGATATCTTTTGTCAAAATATACTCTCTTCTTGAGTAATCTAGAAAACGATAAATATTTTTACATGTAACAAGCTTTATAGGGGGATGAAAACTCTTCAAGCTACTGTAAACGACAATCCAGAAGAATTCTTCAATTTAGAGAATATTCAATGTCGTCCTCATGCACGTGATACTTTGTGTGTTACACAACTTACAATGATGATGGTCAATAGCATTTATAAGTTAACGCGTAACTACTAGCAGTCTAGCCCTAAGCCTGAACATATATGAAACAACAGATCCACAAAAACAAGCTCCATCAATCATGTTTTAAACAGAAACACTGCTATTAAAAAAAAAGGAAAAAAAATCCATGACAAAAGGGAAAAAGAGAGGGAAATAGCAAGAATTGCAAGAGCTTCTTTGTCCTTCGTGAATGAATGAATCATTGACATTTTAACAACATACCTAAATGAATCAGTGAGACTTGAGAGAGAGATGTGGTAGAGGAGATGAGAAGAGATTGATGTGTGAAGGAGGGGAGAAGAGGAGAGTAGTTGTGGTAGTGTGGTGGTCGGCTAAGGGAGGCGCGGCCAGCGTGGAGAGAGCCTGGAGGTGGCTGGGCAGCTGGGTTAATTGTCACCATGCCCAAGGAGGAATTAAATTGCAGAGAGAAAATGGAAATGACGCTGTTTTCCACAATAAACGCAGCTAAAATGTATAAGCTATAGCAGCGGTCACCATAACCACTGCTGAAAAATGACCTATAGCAGCGTTTGAGGCAAATGCTACTAAAGTTCAAACTTTGTAGCGACGTTTTGTAATAAAACGTGGCTAGAGGGCATGAGAGTTAGCGGTATTTTTTTAAACGCGGCTACAGGTTGTTAGCTTTAGCACTGTTTTGATTCAAACTGCTGCTAGAATTTGTAGTTTATCACGGCGTTTAAACAAACGTTGCTACAACTCAAAAACTTGGCAGCGTTTTGTGTAAAATGTTGCTAATTTGGAACCTTTAGTCGCCTTTTTGATCAAACACCGTACTTTTGGCGGCATTTGTAGTTAAACAGCGCAATAGATAATTTTCCACGGCGGTTGTTGCAACCACGGCTAAAAAGACCCCAGCTATAAGTTTTTTTTAGTAGTGGAAGCAATCTAGTTGGAGACATGTTCCACATATACCCTTCACACAGTACAAGAGACTAAATTAATTGGTTATAAACTGCATAAAGAAAGAAATATCTCATGGTTTTAATAAGATCGGACTTCAACTGTAAAATTGTGGTAACTGTACCGCCTACTTTTTTATTCGACGCTAACTGTAGTTTGTCCCACCTACTTAAATGGGTTTTTAGAAGAAAGCCACGAGGCACTTCAGTGCATTTGGACATGTAATTCTTGGAAAGATCTCAATTGTGCATTAAATTGATAAATATCAAGCCTAGTAAATCTAATTTAATAGTAAGTTAATGATCTGCATTTAGGCTGGGCTTTTAATGGGGCCCGACCTAGTTCAATTAGTTATAAAAAAAATAGAAAGTCAGGGCCCTTGCAGGAATGGGACAGATTAGTTATAAAAAAAAAAATTCAAACGTTTTGCAGGGTCCAACCGGGTCCAGGGCCCCTGTTGGACCCGCTACATAACGTAGTTTTCTCTGAATATAGAAAGCCAGTACAAATAGGACTGTTAGTGCATTTTTGTATTAAAAAAATTCCATTTCAAAATATTTCTTTATTGAGTTGTATGTTTTTTTCCTATGTCGTTCCAAAGTTTGTTTCTGAGTTGTGTCGAAGTTGGTCTGTCATTCGATTATCACTTGAGCGAGATGAAGAATCCTCACAGAGACTTATCGTTTGCCTGGCGCTCGAGCGAGACATAAATATTTCTCACAGAGACTTACTGCTTGCCTGACGCTTGACTATCGCTCGAGCGAACCATGAAGAATTGAGACAGAGACTTCACTTTTGACTAATGCTTGACCCACACTCGAGCGAACTCAGGTGAATTTCAGAAACTTTTATTTTCTGGTCTTTCCTTGCGGAAAATGGTGAAACCCTACTAAGGTTCATGAAAGATGGTCAGAAATCTTATTAAGGCTATTATTGAGTATACTTCATCTTGATCAGTTTTTCTTGATTTTCAATCACCTTTGATGTGGAATCTCATAGTGTTGAGGGAGTGTTGAAGAAAAAAAGTTGTTCATGAGTGATCATTAAGAAGAATCTCAAAGTGTTGAGGTGTATGCCGCTTGGAGCAGGTCTGAGCAAGGTTGCTTAGATTATTACATTAAGGGTATCAGAGTCAAGCAACTAGGGTTGCCGTGTCTGAATCACTATTTGTAAGGATTTTCTTCTTAGTGAATTTCAGGTGGCTGCTAGCCCAGAGTGATTTTTCCTTTGAATGGTATTTCAAAGGTTTTCTACTTCATCACCACATCCTTGTGTTTTTGTGTGATTGAAGTCCACTGCTTATTTGTTGATTGAGTTGATTATTATGCATATCTAGGCTAAACAATTTTAAAACGTGTTTTAAAATTGTTATTGATTTTTAATTAAAGGGAAAACACATATTCACCCCTCTAGGTGTCAATAGAGTCTAAATTAGTTTTTTCAAGGACAAATCGTAATCGGAGAATATCCTGCTCTTGAGAATCTTGGCTGCGAGACGATCTCTCTAAAGAAAGCAAATAATTAAGAAATAAGTCGTGTTCTGTCCTATTTTAAATAAGCCTTTTAGCGGCTGAAAATATGGTTGCTAAAAGACCGAATGTTGTTAATAAAGCTTATTTAATGTGACGAGAACAGGTCGTCCCCACCTCGGAACATTATAGTAACCACGTTTGGAGGTAACTGAAAAAAGGGGTCGAGCTAAAAGAATAGCGCTCGATTTCTTTCAGTGGTTACTAAAAGATTAGCTACCACTTTCTTTTCAATGAGACTTTGCTCAGATCATCAAATGATAAAAGTACCATTACTAGAGCTTGATTTTTATGCAAATCTCAGATTACGCTGTTGCATCATACGTGTAACAAAAATAACATCATTTTGGGCTAAAAGCGCGAAAGGAGTAGAACGCTATCATTTGGAGAGGCTACTAAGTTGTTTGCTGATGTGGCGCTGCCGTTAAGGAAACAGACGAAGCCATGACAGAAAGACTCTTTTGTCAAAAAATTTAAATGTAAGGACCAACATTTGAAAAATTAAAATCTAGGGACTAAAATGAGGTCACAAACTTTTCCAAGAGTGAAATTTATGACTCATATCAAAATATTTTTTAAAGTGGTCCAAGGCCTGGACTACAAATTTTTTTGGGTACGTAATTAATTTATATTGATAATGAAAGGATCCTTACAGAGGGGACCAGGTCCCATACAAGTGCCATTCACATTGGAGGCGATCAAAACATCAGTGAGTCATGCATTGGTATACTTATGGATAAGACTGTTTTTCAGCCGAGTCAAATTAAGTATTGACTGTTTAAACTTGGCTTGTTAGACATATATGCAAGTTCAAACTTGAGCTGAGCTTGAATTGCTCTTTTCCAAGGGTGTTCGAACTCAGCTCATTTAAAATTTTTCATGTTCAAATGAGCTCAAGCTTGATTAAAAATATACACACGATTCAAATTCGAACTTATTCGAGCAGAGTCCAAAGTCGACTCAATCAAGAGAATATGAGCTTAGAAAACACAGATATCACAAATAAAACTCAAATCAAGCCTCGACATATAATGTCATAGTACATTATACACGACATATCATAAACACTTGATATTTGTACGAACTTTATTTTAGAAAATATTTAGATTCATATATAACCTATGTTAATTGGCAAAAATGACCTACAATATTTATTTAATATATAGAGGGCGTAACAAATCTTTATAGATAATACTTATCCATTCATATATCAATATAATCAAATGCATATTTTACTAATATGTGACTATTAAATATAAACCAACAAATAAATAAGAAACTTATAATATATACAAGTGTATCGAGCTTTTAAATGAGCTCAAATGAGCCAAGTTGGGCTTATTTGAGTTTTGTTCGCGAGCTTAAATCGAGCCGAGCCGAGCCGAGTTTAGCTTGTTTAATATTCAAGCTAAAAATAGTATTCGAACTTGGTTCGTTTATTAAACGAACCCAGCTCGAGTCGAGCTTATACGATCTGCATTCGAGTTGTTCATGAACAGTTCAGATCATTTATAGTCCTACTTATGGAGCTCGAGTTGTGTGTATGAATCATCCCTGTATTTAGCATAAATATTCTTAAAAGCTTTTTTTTTGTTGGGGGGAGGGGAGAATGGAATGATGATTTACTTTCTAAGGAGAGATTAAGAGTACGAATATTATTTAAAGAAAACAAAACACAACACGTACTTAGCTTACAAGACAAAACCAAAAGTGCATATGGTAAATATTCTTTCCTTAACCTACTAATTTACATTTTCCTAATTTTTTTCATATTTTTGTTTATTGTCTTTGCTTGTTCGGGTCCTTGTTGTTCATTTTCTGATTGGCTAGTCTGGTCTTAAAAAAATAGTTCTTATGGTGAAATATCCTGTCATAATTTACGTACGTGTTATATTTTTCTTTTTGTAAGCGTACGTGTGTATATATATATAGCACCCTACCAAAAAGATCTAGAGAGTACATTTTTTTATTGAAATGAATTTAACAACTCGATCTATATATAGAACAAACTGTACTGGTACGAGAAGGCCAGTTGATATGAAGGTCCACATAACTATTGTGAACACTCTCCCAACAGAGAGGATAACTAAGAACCAACCCTAGTTCCGTCCAATTTCAATAAAATTAAGCCTCGAAGAAAAGATTCTGCACGGAATTCTAATAATATCGCATATATAGCATCAATATATTATAACAACTCGATCTATATATAGAACAAACTGTACTGGTACGAGCAGAGGGCCAATTGATACGAAGGTCCACATAACTACTGTGAACACTCTCCCAACAGAGAGGATAACTAAGAACCAACCCTAGTTCCGTCCATTTTCAATAAAATTAAGCCTCAGAGAAAAGATTCTGCATGGAATTCTAATAATATCGCATATATAGCATCAATATATTACAACAACAATAAGCCCTGAAAAAGTGGTTGCTGAAAGACAGAATGTGATTGATAAGACGACAACACGGTGTCACTGCACTGGAACACTATGGTGCCACTTTAGGAGGTCCACTAAAAAAAGGGGTCAAGCCAAAAGAATAGCGATTACTTTCATAGGGGTCAAGCCAAAAGACTAGACACCGTTTCTTTGCGCTAGAGCTTGATTTTCTTGAAGATTTCCATACAGAAGTGAAATTTATGACTCATATCAAAACATCTATTGAAGCGTTTCAAAGCAAGTTACTGAAGTATCAAATTTTTTTGGTACGTAATTTATATTGATAAGGGAAAGAAATTAACAGGGGGCCCAGCCCCTTACACGTGCCAAAGCATTGGGGCAAAAGGAAAGCAACTTGTTGACTACATAGAGCAGCCTAACATGTACGGTACAAATACCAGAGAGAACTTCTCGGAATCAAAATGGAATATCAGGAAGTCTTGAAAAGCGTTTATGATGATTCTCCCAGCAGCAGAGCCATTGCCATCTTGCATTCGATCCTTTCCTTCCACATTGAACCAAATACAGCTCTTCTCGCTGTGCCAGTCAAGGAGTTGCCTTCGAATTCTTTAGTCGCCCAGCACTAACCCTCAGAAACAACAACGCGTTTCTGATCCTCTTAATATACTCTCTTCCGAGCCAATTATTTGTTACAGTATCTTCTTGTCCTTTTTGATACGAATAGACGGAAAGCAATCATGAACTTAGAACACACGAGATAGAGAATAAGATAGCTCAAAGAAAGACTAAAATAATATCTGACTCCCTTGAAGTGACCTTAGATATGCCAAAAACGGGTGAATGAAATGACATGCATGCAATTAAACAAATTTAAGATATTTAAAAAACATGTGATGGTAAATGAACTTTAAATGTTTCAAAAAATAACGAGAAAAAATATAAATTTTGATTCATTTACATAAAGTGTAAATATTAACTCAACTCACATACTTAAAAGAAAATAATTATTAATTAATTTATATCATAAGCTCATTCAAATTTTAGAACGAAGGATCAGAGTTAAAAACCTAACCCTAACCTGCTGACAAAGTTAGTGCTTATCTTTTCCTTGCAAAGCCTTACATAAATCTCAGGAAATAAAAAAAAAAAAACTTTGCAAATTTTGGACAAAAAAATAAAAAAAAAAAATAACTTAAAGTTTTGTTATTTATAAAAGCTTAAAAGAAAATAAAAAAAATTATAAGCTATTGAAATATCAATTAAAAATCTAACTAAAAGTATTGCTTATGAAAATAGCTAAACAAGGAAAAAAAAAATGCCACAAAGAAATAAGCTGCAAAAGATGGTTGCTGGGATCCGAGATAAAAACTAGGACTATCTATGTATGCTCCTGCTCAATTATCACTCTAAATCACATAATTATGTAGCTCTTAACATATAATATATACTTGCTATCATAGGCTATTTTCAAGTTAAAGATATCCTTTATTGGTATTTTTAACTTTTTTTAATCAAACATAATATAAGGAGACCGATAAATGTAACTAACTTTTTTTCGAACGTGATTATAAGATAGACTAATTTTCCTTTAAAAATGATTAAAAGATAAGAATTTCCACTCGTTATAGAATATTCAATAGAATGATTATTGCAGGGTTTGAACCGTCAGATGATTCACAGCAACACAAATATAACAAGCCTTGATCGAGAAAGAATTAGATCATAAACCCTCCATAACTCTCTAGTTTGGAAGGAACGCCAACATATATAAATTGAACCACGACTTCCCTACTTGGTTTTTTTGCACTTGAATAGATGAGAACGTGTGTGATGTAAACGAGAAAAGTACCCACCACTATCTCCGGACCAGCTTAAAAAGATGCGCGCCAGTAATGCGTCACTACGGACATTACTTTGCAAGACTCCTTGATGTGGACTACACGTGACGTACTGGGAAAAAAAAAGAAAAAGAAAGAGAAATCCCCCCAACCACAGCGTTATTTAGCGAAACATACGCAGCCTTGTAACGGATATACATAGATCTGAACCAAAAATGATTTCCATCAAGTCTGCTTCCATCGTCGTCCCTAGCGAGCCGACTCCAAGCGGCATATTATGGCTATCCGAAAGCGACCAACTGATGCAGTGGACTCACGCACCCCTTATCATGGTCTACAAATCCACTGACGAGACGAATACCGGTACGGTGCCATTTTCAATGGAGGTCATCACAACGTCACTGAGTCGTGCATTGGTTCATTACTATCCACTAGCCGGCTGACTACGCTGGATCAAAGGCAGCCGACTAGAACTTGTTTGTAATGCTGTGGAGCGCAACTCTTCGAGGCTTACTCTGATGCTGAATTGGAGGAACTTGGTGACTTTGCACCTACTGATGTAGTCGAAAATCTTGTCCCCAAGATTGATTATAGCACTCCAATTGAGAAGTGGCCCCTACTGCTGGTGCAACTGACGAGATTTCGCTGTGGCGGGGTTTGTGTCGGAACAGCCATATCCCACACTGTTTCTGACGGAATAGGTTGCGTTAACTTCCTCAACTCATGGGCCAAGTTAGCTCGGGGAGATGATTTGAGGGATGATGAGATGCCGTTTCATGATCGAACTGTCTTACGATCCCATGAACCCCTTAGGCCTCCGCGCTTTGATCATATAGAGTTCACGAAGCCACCACTCATAATAGGTTGCTCAGACGCGAAGGCAGAGCAAAGAAAGGAAACCACGGTTACCTTACAGAGAATTACCAAAGAGCAAATTGAAGGATTAGTAAAGGAAGCAACTGAGCTCCCAGATCAAAACATGCTGATGACACGACCCCGAACCAAATACGAGGCTATCTCCAGCCACATGTGGAGGTGCGCATGTAAGGTACGTGGCAGCAATGACCATCAAGCAACAAGAGTTCGTATCGGAGTTGAGATTCGCACCGGTTAAAACCGCCTCTCCCTCGTGGATATTTTGGCAATGCAGTTGTCGGTGCCGTGACTTCGCCATGTCTCTGTGGTGACCTCTTGTCCAAGCCATTGTGGTATGCTGCTAGAATAATAAGGGAAGCCAAAGAGAAAATGACAGATGAGTACATAAGATCTGCTCTTGATTTTATAACAAGCCAAGAGGACGTGAGTCCGTTGAGGAACAACATCCACATCAGGGGATATTCAGAAGCACCTTTCTTAGGAAATCCCAACATAAGTATTGGTAGCTGGATGAATTTACCGTTTTATGCAGCAGACTTTGGGTGGGGAAAGCCTACATACGTTGGTCCAGGGGTATTGAACACTGATGGGAAGTCATTCATCATGCCAAGCCCTGAGGATGATGGATCTCTCATTATAGCCCTTCGTCTACAAGCAGAATACATGGATTCTTTTAAGAAGTTCTTCTATCAGGATATGCACGCTTAAGAAGCCATTTCCAGGGTCGGCCAATTTGTGACGGGTTCGAGATGGCTCTGGTGATCTGTATCCCAAGTTCTGTTTAGTTGTGTACTTGAATAACATAGCATGAAGCCGTCGATAGTTCTCTTCCATGGAGAATTCAGTACACTCATGCTTAAAATTAGCGTTTGACGATGTTGATGCATGTAATACTGTTATAATATTATTATTATGTCATTTGTGTGATTATCAAGGTGACTTTTATGTTTTTTTTTGTTAGTAAACGATAATCTCATGCAGAAGATAACCATTATCAAATTTGGGCTCAACAAAATCTATTATCGGGGAGTTTTTTTTTTTTTCTTTTGCTGAATAAAAAAGCCTCACATGGGAAGGACCATCATGAAGCCAAGTCTAAACCTACCATCACTTAAACTCGAGAATTTCACATAACGTAGAGACCACGAGAGCATAATGAGACTACTGTAATTCGAACTTTCGTTGGCAAAACTCTAAGTCTTAGGCATAGCCTACACACCACTAGACCACCACTCTTGGTGGTCTAGAGTTTGATTTTGTAAGTGACAAAAAAACAAAACCGACAAGTTTAAATTTGGGGTAAAGTCATAGTTAGCCTCTATGTTTGGGCAAAAATCAAATAATTACCCTTAACTTTCAATCCCACAATTTGAGACCATAACTTCCAAAACTTATTAATTTTCGCCCCCTGTCTAAATCATGCGTTAAATTAGACGGAAAATCATGCAAAATAACTCAAATGCCCCTCCAAGTCTAAATTTTAATAAATAAATAAAAATAATAAAAATTTAAGAAATAAATTAAAAATAAATGTACTCTTGAAATAGAGTTTCAATAGTTTTATTTAATAAATAAATTTTTTTAAAATATAATTTTTTATTTTATTGAATTTTTTAAATATTTTTAGTATTTTTATTTGAGGGGTATTTTAGTCATTTTTTATACTTTGTCATCTGATTTAGATGGAAGCGAAGATTGATAGATTTTAAAAGTTACGAGTGTAAATTATGAGATTGAAAGTTAGGGGTAACTGTTTGATTTTTGTCCAAATATAAAAGATTAACTATGACTTTACCCCTTTAAATTTATTGTTTCCAGTAATTTCACCTTCACTTACGCATTTAATATTGAGCACTAAACCTGCTTTAGAAACTTCTTTTCTTGTACTATGACGTTACGGAATATATTCAGCTGGCTTTTCTTTCCAAAAAAAAAAAATTATTTGAGAGGAGTACATGCGCTTTTTTTTTTTTCAAATCAAAACATCGACACTTGCTTTAAACGTAACGTTCAAAAGTACCTCAGAAGGGGTAAAATCTCAGGTACAGCCAAGTTAAAGTTTGACAAGTGCTCATGACACTACAAGAATTTTAGTTTTTAGTAATGAAAATTTGAGTGACAAATTGAACTCTGTCACTAAATAACACAATTCAGTGATGAAATTTAAATTCCATTATTGAAACTATTAGCTCGTGGCTGTGGAACATTACGTTCGTTCGGACATAAATAATAAACGTTCAAACGGTTCTTAGGTGACGAACACCACACCTGTCACAAATTTGTGACGCATCAAACACATGTTTGGCATGTGCATAACACAGACTTCGATTGGAAACAGCTATACCATGCACACGCTACCATATCCGTCCAAACGGGTGATTTAGAGGACCAGTTTGAGCCCATGTGAGATGCCCTAGGAGTACCTGATTGGCTTTACCCAGCAGCATGATTTCTTTACATTTGATTATGTTTTGTGACGTTACGTTTGTTTATATCTGATATTTATTTATGACGTTTGAGACTTGTTTTTGAATATTTTATTTTATTTATGTAGTTATTAAACACATTTGTTTAGGACCTTTGATATTTATTTAGAAATTTAACAGCAAAAGTCCAGATATAATTATATTAACTATACATTTGGAATTCATAGAGATCTTACAAGCGTTACAAGCAAAAGCCCAAATTGAGAGGTAATAGCATTATCAGTAAGTACTCCCGAGAAAGTGACCTACTGATCGAGCATCGATAATCACAGATCATCAGATGTTTGCACGCTCATAATGGTAATCATCATCCGCCGTTTGATCATAGTGATCAAGACCACAGTCAGGATAATCATCGCAATGGTCTTGGTTGTCTTTGTTTAAGATTTACCTCACATAAGCTTATAAACATACACATCACATGATTACGTTTATAATGATCATTAACTAAGATCACGTCAAAAATAAGTCCTCAAGTCACCGTTTGGACACTTATATTACCCGTTTGGATGACATGTTATTAAATCAAAAGAGTTTTCGTGGATAAAATGGTAAGGTATGATTTAAGAAAACAATGTCGTATTAATCTCAACCAGGTCCATACGATAATAATGTATACAGTCCGAACGTATAATGTTGGTCTCGGATATAATGTTCATTTCAGATATAGTCAAACATCTTCGTGTAGCTGAAGAGCACAGTATCGTGTTCTTGTTTTATATCGTCCAGAATAACATGGTTTGTCAAAACGAGGTCAAAAGTTTGGCGGCAAAGTTTGGCAGGAAAAATTGCCTCAAATAGCGTATGACAAACCTATGGATGTGTGAATTATTTTACCCAGAATGAAACACAAAGCCTAGAGAATGGGCTTTCATTGTCTCCATCCTCCTAAAACCGCAGAGCAATGAATCCAGTGTTGAGAATCACCTTGGAAGAGCTAGAAAGAGTACTATATTCAAATTTCAGAAGTGCTGCAAAATAAAATAAAGAGGTAGAGAGAGATGGCAAGTGTCTTTGAAAAAGAAAAAAAAAAAGAGAGAGAATAAATAGGGAGAAGAGTCGGCCAAGGAGAGAAGAAAAAGGGAGAGAGAAAGAGAGAAAATAGGAAAATGAGGCTAGGTTAGAAAAAGTAGAAAGGGGGAGAATAAGATGCTAGGTTAAGAAAAGGAGAGTGAAAAGAGAGATAGATGGTTGAGATTTAGTCTCTTATTTCTTCATAGAATTACAGCATTGCCATTAATAAATCCTTCTTGCTTTGCCATGTGTTCCAGTAAACTGCTCTTATTGTCTGCGAGTCCAAAAAGCGATTAATTTTGTCACCCTACACAAAAATACTTAATTAGTTTATGGCATCACGTGATAAAATTAAATTTATAAAATAATTACAATGACAATAATATAGTGCAAATGATAAAAATAATTATTTTTAAATGTGTCTAGACATGATATAACTAAAGTACAGACAAGCTAAAAATGAGAAAATTGCATGTGCAATAAATTAAATCTAAAGTCATAAAAATTCAAAAATTAAATGCACAACTTAGATTTATGCCTCTTAACCATTTTTTCATCTAAAACCATATTTAAAACATTAAACAATTAATATTATATTAATTTTAGATTTACTCAACATGCAATATTCTAACTCAATCACACCCTCCAGCTAACTTTTTGCTAGTCTCTTAGCGAAGAAAGTGAAAGACAATGAGCTAGACACATCCCATGAACAAAAGCTCAACTAACATCGACTACCATTCAAACTCAAATACCACAACTTATTATGAAGTCAGGAAACAGATTTTTGAGCACACTTGCATTTTCAAATAGTTCTCAACAAGCAGACAAGCATTTCATAGAGATAAAGAGATCAGTTCTATGTGGGTATTGGGAAATACTCAAGATAAAAGAGTGAATGACATCACAAGAGTGACAAGTCTTAGGATTAGTGTCCGATAAAGGACCCTAGCATGCTCCAAAACCTATGGGAATGACAGTTTTCATGCATAGCACTATTAATTCAAAGCTATTCTTTAGCTCCCAATGCTTAGGTAACTGTTTCCACCCCAACACTCGAGTTCATCGACTTAAGTCTGTCATCACAATCATCTGCACAACTTTCCTCTCTTTTTTTTTCTTCATCTTTTTTTTCTGTTTTCCCTTTCTTTTTTTTTTTCTTTTTCTTTTTTGATAGTGATTTAGTAGCTCTACCGCTTATCTACTTCTCAAAATCTCATTCACCTAAATGTCAAAAGCAATCCTGAGTTTGTGCTCAAAATTGAACTGACCAAATTATCTAAGTGAAGTGTGCTAGAGTAAGATGCAAAAATGTCAAGCAGGTTCATTCTCAATTCAAAATCTTGATTCACATAAGGCATATTGTAGGAGTCCAAACAAGTGATATCAGTTGAATACTTGCTCCTAACTTGTCCCTATATCAAATGCCTTTCACAAACCTACTCAGAGTCATACAAAAACGTGAATTGAGGAATGTTCAAATAAGCATAGTCAAGTGAAATTAGTACATGTGAGTTTGATGGAACTTGCTCCCCCCAACGGAATGAAACATTATCCTCAATGTGAAAGTAAAAATAGAAATGGAAAAGATGCGCATAGAGAGAAGCAAACCAATAGAAAAAAAATAGAAAATCACAGCCAACAAGTGCAAAAGAAAAAGAAAATAAGGATTCAAATAATAATAAATAAAACGAAAAAAAAAAGACAGCAAATGGGAAAGGTCAGAGGACTCCCTTGGGGTCTTGCACAAGCAAGATCTCTTCATTTGGCTCAAAGGGAGTCATAAATGGCTTGAGACGTTGTCCATTGACTTTGAAGCTATTGCAATTCTTTGGATTGACAATGTCTACCGCACCATGAGAGTGGATCTTTTTAATGATGTACGGGCCACCCCATCGGGACTTCAGCTTCCCGAAAAAAAGATGCAGTCAAGAATTATAAAGAATCACTCGCTGATTAGGGAGAAGTTATTTGTCTTTAATTTTCTTGTCATGCAACGACTTCATCCGCTCCTTTGCCAAGCGAGCATTGTCATAGGCTTCCCTCCTTGCTTCATCAATCTCAGAAATCTGCAACTTTCTTAAGTCTGTGGCAGCATCAAGTGAAAAGTTAATCTATTTTATAGCCCATAAAGCACGATGTTGAATTTCAACAGGTAAATGACAAGCCTTACTATAAACTAATCTGTAAAGAGACATCCCTAAATTAGTTTTGAATGCAATCCTATAAGGCCCAAAGAACATCAACCAATTTTTCAGACCAATCCTTTTGAGTAGGACGGATCGTTTTATTAAGTATGAGCTTGATTTCTCTATTAGCCAACTCAGCTTGACCATTAGTTTGGGAGTGATATGGAGTAGAGATCTTGTGAGTCACACCATATTTTTGCAAGAGTTTCTCAAAAGGTTTATTGCAAAAATTCTAACCTCCATCTCTAATGATCGCTTTGGGCATGCCAAAACGTGCAAACAACTCTTTCAAAAAACAGATGACAACCTTATGATCATTTTTCCTATAAAGGTATGGCTTCCACTCATTTTGACACATAATCTACAGCAACTAAAATGTATGAGTTCCCAATTGAATTTGGGAAGGGTCCCATAAAATCAATTCCCAACAATAAAAAATTTCAAGAGTTAAAATAGGGGAAAGAGGCATTTCATTTCTTGCTGTAATTTTTCTAATTTTCTAACAAGGCTCACAGCCAGTATAGGCCACTTTCCAAAATTTTTGAAATAGTTTTCTTTGCAACAAAGTGGCCTCCACACACTTCATTATGGCAAAAATGCATCACAGAGGTAAACTTACCATCAGGCATACATCGATGCACCAACTTATCAGCACAATATTTAAACAAGTAAGAGTTGTCGAAATAATTGTGTCTTACCTCTGCAATAAACTTATGCTGGTCCTGAGCTGCCCAATGCTCTGGCATCTGATCAGTGATAACGTAATTTACAATATCCGCAAACCAAGGAGTGTATGACACAGCAAAAAGATGCTCGTCAGGAAAATCATCACTTAAGGAGGTAGAGATAAAGATACATCTAGTAGCTGCAAGCGAGAAAGATGGTCAACTACAACATTTTCAACTCTCTTTTAGTCTCCAATGGTAATGTTGAACTCTTGCAGAAGAAGAATCCATTGGATCAATCTGGGGTTAGCGTCCTTCTTTGCCAACAAATACTTCAAAGTAGAGTGGTCAGTAAAGATAATAGCAGGGGACCCAATAATATAAGAACGAATTTTATCTAAAGCAAACACCACAGCTAATAACTCTTTCTCGATGGTGGTATAGTTTTTCTAAGCATCATGTAAATCCTAGGATTAAAGCAACCCAAGAGGGGGGTGAATTGGTTTTCAAAACTCACCCTTTAGAAAGTGTTTGCTAGCTACAGTCTTACAAAGAGAAACGATTGCAATAAAAGATTAAACACAAGAATATATATTGCAACTCAAATAGAGAATAAAACTTAGAACAAGAAACTAGTAGCACAATGTCAGGAGATAAGGAAAAGAAGTAAACACAAGATTTTTAGGTGGTTCAGCAAACCCGCCTACATCCACCCCTTAAGCTCCTTTGCCAAGCTTTGAGGATTCTCCACTATGCTCCATTCAACCAAAGGAGAGCTTTCCTTACACTTGAGCTTGAGAAATACCTCTTCAAGCCTCAAGAATGAGTTTGAAAACAAACCTCTCCAAACTCCTTCTTTTGATGAACAATTCTTCACCAAAAGGAAACAAGAGAATCACTCTCTTAAAAGTGTATAGGGATGAACGAAAATGCTCACTAAAACTCCCTTGATGGAGTAGAAGTTACAATGAAAAATTTCTATCTCTTAGGCTTCACACAATAACAAGGATGTGAAAGTGTTGATTATGTGTGAATGATGTTTGAACAAGGATTGAAAGGTTTTAGATCACTCTTAGCTTTAGCAAAATGATTTTGGTTGTTCAGCAACTTTTAAAAGGCGTAAGAATGCTTTATATAGGTCTCATAAGAAAAATAGCCTGTTTATAGCCGTTGGGAGTCGAGCTGTCAAAAACTCACGACGAACCAATTGATAGCTACATGAGCCAGTCGACCCCTGTAGGTTTATGTTACCCAACGATCATAATGTTAGAGGTCAGAACAGCTCCTTTCTTCATTTTTCAAATTGACCGGTCAACCGCTATACCAAGCAGTTGAAGACCGGTCGACCGCTTCACCAGCCAGTCGACCCCCTCAACTTAAGCACATGATCCGTTGTTTTAAAAACATGATTTTGACAACTTAAAATACCCAATTTTAAAGACTAACTTCCCATAAGTATATAAAAGGTTTGAGAGTTTAATTGGAATATTTTGAAGCCATTTAAAACATTTTTAAATCTTCAAAACAAGTGGTAAAACAATTTCATGCAAGTTTTGAAGAAATATGCTAATGTGTGGTTCAAATCTTTGTTAAAGATGAAGTGTTAGAGTTATAAAGATTACCCAACATCTTAAGTTTTCACTTTAAGAGCACTTCCATTGAAAAGATGTTGCTTGATCGCTTCGTGCTCATTTTGGATCCGCTTTGCTTCACATCTCAATTACTTCTATTGTTATCATCAAAACATTGATTGTGACTAAAAACCAAAACATCATTTAAAGTACAACTTGCATAATAAATGATAGTAGGCATGTTATCCACTCTTTGGCCAAGAATGGCACCAAGAGCGAAATCACTAGCATAGGTCATAATTTCAAAAGGCAAGTCCTATCGAGATGGTTGCATAATGGGTGCAACTGTCATGTTGGCTTCATCAATCCACAAGAAAGCAGTAGCATTTTGCAATAAAGTACATAATGATTTAGAAATACTACTAAAACCTTGAATGAAACGCCTATAAAAGCCAGCAAGGACAAGAAAAGACCGGATATCCCTCACTGTCCTAGGGACAGGTAATTAGGAAATCAGCTGTATCTAGACTCTGTCAACCTCTATACCATGCTCAGAAAATAGATGACCAAGTACCAAGCCACTACTGACCATAAACTAGCATTTCTCCTAATTCAACAACAAATTTTTCTCTTCACATCTTTTCAATACAACAGTTAAATTTTTCAAACAGATATCAAAAGATTTACAAAACACAAAAAAATCATTCATAAAAACTTCATACATATCATCTAACATGTCAGAAAAGATGCTCATCATACAGAGTTGAAAAGTAGTAGGTGCATTACATAAACCAAATGCATTCTATGAAAAGCATAAGTACCAAATGGACAAGTGAAGGTGGTCTTCTCTTAATCCTTTGGTGCTATCGCAATTTGATATTATTCAGAAAAGTCATCCAAAAAACAATAAAAAAGCGTTACCAGCTACTTTTTCGAGTATCTGATCTAGGAAAGGTAATAAGAAATGATATTTTCGACTAACCTAATTCAACTTACCGTAGTCGATACATATTCTCCAACCCGTTACTTTTCTAATAGGGATTAACTCTCCACTCGCATTCTCAATAACAGTCAAACCAGATTTTTTAGGAACTACCTGTGTTAGGCTTACCCACTTGTTGTCAGAGATAGGATAAATGATGCCCACAACTAACAATTTCAGCACCTCTTTTTTCACCACCCCTTTCATGGTGGGATTTAATCTCCGTTGTACCTCACGAACTGGTCTCGCTTCTCCCTCTAGAAAAATGTTATGCTTACAACTTGAAGGGTCAATACCTTTGATGTCTGCAATGGTCCAACCCATCGCTCCCTGATGCTTTCTCAACACTTGTAATAATTCGGCTTCTTGCTTCAAAGTAAGATGAGAAGAAATTACCACCGGAAATGTGCCTTCGGCTGGACCCAAGAAAATGTACTTTAAGTCCTCGGGTAGTGGCTTCAATTCTAGTGTAGGAACTTCTTCTTTCAATGACTTCATGACTTACGACAAGTCAAGAGCTTCAACGATTGGCTTACGCCCACTACTGGTGTAACTTGTGTCTAATAACTAAGGGGAACCATCTGTCTCAATGAACTACCCCTCTGATTCTATTAACTCTCCTAACGAAGGTATTGTCTCATCAAAAGTCTCAGATTGCTTGGGAGAATCATCCTCAAATGCACTCTCAGAATTATGTACTGATAACAGCTTTAAAATATCAAAGTCATCTATCAAATCAACTGCATGTACCTATAAGTTGTCACAAGCACTCGGCATCTTGCAAGCATTGAACACGTTAATCTCCAATGTCATATTCCCAAATGTGAGCTTCAGTACTCCACTTCGACAATTGATCAATGCATTAGAGGTAGCAAGGAACGAACGCCCAAGAATTGACAATTGCCAATTAAATAGTGGAAACTAGCTGTTACATATCCAGAACTGCAAAGTCCACTGGATAGTAAAATTTTTCCACCTGAACCAACACATCTTCAATAATACCCCGTGGCACCTTGACTAATCTGTCAGCCAACTGTAGCATGATAAAGGTCTTTTTCAACTCACTCAACCCCAATTGCTCATATATTGAGAAGGGTAGTAAGTTCACACTGCTCCCCAAATCAAGTAAAGCTCTCCTAATGCGTGATTTACCGATCATGATGGAAATAGTAGGAGTGCCAGGATCTCTGAACTTCTAAGGAGTCTCGCTCAGTATCAATGCACTGACTTAATCTGTCAAGAAAGCTTTCTTCTTTACATTCAACTTCTCATTACTGTGCACAAATCCTTTAGAAATTTTGCATACGAAGGAACTTGTTGTATGACATCTGATAGCGGAATATTAATCTTCACTTGCTTGAAGATTTCTTGAATCTTAGTGTGATATTTGTTCTTTTGGCCAGCTGCCAATCTCTGAGGATAGGGAACCATAGGTCGGTATTCCTTACTAGTGTCTGCCTCTACACTGACCGCTTCTTAAATTCTAGGCTGACTTCTTTGGATTTTCTTTGGCATCATCTGTCTCAGTTGTAACTTCAGGTGTCGGGACAACTGTGTGTCTGTCGATGGACATCTCAAGTCAGGGAACTTCCTTTCCACTTCTCAAAGTAATAACGGCCTTCATTGTCTCAAGAGAATCCCCTAAGACATTATGTACTTATTGCTGTTGTTGCCAGTATACTTGAGGATTAGGCTGAGGATTGTGCTAGAAATTTCCCTTTCTCTAGGGTACTCAATGTCGTGCTCATCTTATTAATGGTGCCCCGTAATTCATTTATGGCCTAAGTGTTCTGACTGTTAGTGGTGGCCTGAATCTGCAAGAATTGCTGAAGTGTATTAGCCATCTGTGCCATACTATCGTCGAGAGACTTCATTGGTGGAGCAGATGGTTGAGAGTGAAAATTCTGAGCAACTACATGTGACTAGAATCCGGAAGGTGCTACTAAAAGATAGTTATGAGAAGTCTAACGTGGCCGATACTGGTGCTGAGGAGTAGCCTATGAGATGACTGCTGAGAAGGTGGTGCATAAGACTGGGAAGGTTGCCGAAAATGTGAAGAAGATTGACTAGATTGATCATTCCTCTATGAAAAATTTGGATGATTCCTCCACCCTGGATTATAAGTGTTAGAGAAAGGCTGATTTGGTGCTTTGTTAACCCAATTCATAGATTACATCTGATCAGACCCACTCTCCTGTAAAACTGGCAAAATCAGACAATCTTGGGTCTTGTGGCTCAAATCGGTGCATAGAGAACACACTTCCACTATTTTCACTGCCTTCACCTTCTCTAATTCCATAACCTTAACCTCCTAGTCAAAGCAGCAATACGAGCTTGGACGTTAGTATTCTTTTTGATTTCATATTTACGTCCCACCACTAGTTGCTTTGAGAGGTTATACTGCCAATAGTGCCCGATCAAATCATGTAATGTATTCCATTGTTGGGTACTTTCAGCTAGGTAATAAAAAAATGTGAGTGCTAGATTTGGTTCCTTGCTAAAGAATTGCCCATTGCACATAGTTTGAACAAACTGTTTGCATTCAGGAGTAAGTGTAGTGTAGAAATAATTCATCAGCCTCCAAGACTCAAACCCATGATGTGGACAAATGTTCATCAGATCCTTAAACCTTTCCCAACAAGCGTGGAAAGTCTCATCACTGTCTGCATAAATTGACTGATTTTCTTTTGCAAAAATTAAGTTCTCTAAAAAGGAAAAAATTTATATAAGAATTCACGATGCATATCAGACCAACTAGAAATAGAATTATGTCTCAAAGAATTAAACGAAATCTTCGATTTATCTTTTAAAGAGAAAGGAAATAAATGAAGTCTAATAAACTCATCGGTACTAGCTCGAGTAATAAAAGTAGTGCAAGCCAACTCAAAGTTTGTTAGGTGCTTGTAAGGATTCTCAAAATCCATCCCGTGGAACTGAGGTATCACTGACATCATCCCATGCTTAATCGTAAAATTAGGTGCATCATTAGGTAAAACAATGCGTGATGGTGTAGTGGTTTATGTGGGCTGCAAAAAATCTTTAAGAGTACGTGGTGCAAGTGCAGCCATAGCTCCTTCAAAATTCTTTTTCACAAAAGGATTTGTATAAATCAATTTCAGTATCCTCACTTGTAAAAGAGACAGAAGAACTATCTGACTATGTGCTATGAATATCACTAATAGTACTAGGTGTAATGCTGTATAATCTATTTGAAATGTCTCTAACCCAAGGCATCAAACATCAGTCCAAATTGCAAAGGTTCACCAATACAGTAGAAAACAAAAAAGGTGCAACAGAGATAAACAAACTCAAAGGTAAAAGATTTTTTTTTTTTTTTAAGATTATGAGAAAAATTAAAATAAAGGAAAATCAATAGTTTGAAATTATGTCTAACAATCTCCAGCAACGGCGCCAAAAATTTGACTCACTCTAAAATGAGTAGCGCAAAGGCTATCCCAAGTATAGAATTTCTGTCGTGTAATAATTAGCCCAAAAGGCCAGATCGTCTCCTTAGGGAAAATACATTAATTTCAAACTTGTGTAAAAAAATAAGGACAAAATGAAAGCGCTTACTGAACACAGTTCATATTTATATTTTTGGACTTTTGAGAGTTCATAATGAAATTAAAACAATCGCAAAACGTAAACTAAAAATATAACATGCATTAAAAGTAAATAGCAAAAATTAAATGATATAAAATAAATAACAATCAGTAAAGGACGAAAATTAAATGACAACGAATAAAAAAAAACACAAGATTCTTGGATTAAATAAAATCATATTATTACAACCCAAGATTCAAGTAAAAAGAAAAAATAAACAAGAACATAATCCAAAATTGAAATATAAATTATAATAAATTAAATAGCAAAAAACTTAAATCTAAATCCTAATAATTGAAATACAAGACATTGAAATAATAGAGCATAAACAAAACTAATCTAAAAACTGAAAATAATGAAGAGAGAGAGAGTAGAGAAACGGCCAAAGAGAAAACATAGGAGATAGAGAGGACAGAGAGTAGTGATGTGCGGCAAAGAGAGAAAATTGAGGGAGAAGAGAGTGAAGGAAAAAAGAAAAGGGAAAATAAAAGGTGAGAAGGGAGAGAGAGAAGAGAGTGGCGCATAAAAAAATAAAGGAGAGTGAGTAGGGTTTTTTTTGCAAAGAGAAAACAATAGAGGAAAGAGCAAAAAGAAAGAATAGAGAGAGAGGTAATTGTCAGCTTGAAGAGAAAAAAAAAAAAAAGGGAGATAATTATGAGAAGAAGAGGTGTGGCTAAAAAATAAAATAAAGAGTGACGAACAAGAGGTGAGCGAAAAAAGGAGAGAAAAGATAGAGAAGACAAGGTGTGGCTAGGTTAAAATAAAGGAGAGAAAAGAGAGAAAATAGGAAGAGCAAGTGTTGTGCGGGAAATAAAGGGAAAAATAAAGGATTGAGGAAAGAGAGAAAAAGTGCTGCAAAATAAAAATAAAGAGGTAGAGAGAGATAGCAAGAGTGTCTTTGAAAAAAAAAAGAGAGAGAGAATAAATAGGGAGAATAGTCAGCCAAGGAAAGAAGAAAAAGGGAGAGAGAGAGAAAATAGGGAAAATGATCCTAGGTTAGAAAAAGTAAGAATGGGGAGAATAAGATGCTAGGTTAAAAGAAAGGAGAGTGAAAAGAGAGATGGATGGCTGAGATTTAGTCTCTCATTTCTTCATAGAATTACAGTATTGCTATTAATGAATCTCTCTTGCTCTACCATGTGTCCCAATAGACTGCTCTTGTTGTCTGCGAGTCTAGAAAGTAATTAATTTTATTACCTTGTACAAAAATACTTAATTAGTTGATGGCATCATATGACAAAATTAAATTCATAAAATAATTGCAATGCCAATAATATAGTGCAAGTGATAAAAATAATGATTTTTAAATATCTCTAGACACGGTATGACTAAAGTACAGGCAAGTTAAAGAAGAGAAAATTGCATGTGCAATAAACTAAATCTAAAGTCATAAAAATTCAACAATTAAATGCACAATTTAGATTTATGCCTCTTAACCATTTTTCCATCTAAAACCAATATTTAAAACATTAAAAAATTAATATTATATTTATTTTAGATGTACTCAACATGCAATATTCTAGCTTAATCAATAAATTCTCATCTTAACTTTCCAATATGCATAATCACTACTATTAAAGAATGGTGGTCTAAGTGTGTAAAGTCCTTCAACTTGAGTGTTGAAGCTCGAAGTTGTCATTCTAACTCAAAATTCTAAATTATATAAAACGAGCACCAAGCTCTCATACCAATTGTAATTTCAAGGATTAAGGCAAACCAAGAGGGGGAGACACCCAAAATCGTGTTTGTAAAGTAAAGGATAATATAGCACGTATTGATGCCATAAGTAAATTAGTGTTAAATGTAAAGAGAAGCAAACACGATATTTTTAGGTGGTTCGGCAAACTCGCCTGCATCCACCCCTCAAACTCCTTTACCGAGCCTTGAGGTTTTCCACTATCTTCTAAATAGTGTACACTCTAGCTTTTGAGTGCTAGAGAACTTACAAGTGCTTTCCCGAGCTCAACACTCACAACCCAAGTAGTTTTTCGAACACACCACTTACAACCTAACCAAGCTTGAGAAATACCCTCTATAAGCTTTTTCTTTAGTGAATAACCTCACTAAAGGAATCACTTCTTTTGAATAAGAAGAAGATATAAGAATTAAACTCAGTGGATAAGAAAATGGAAAGCTCTATCTCTTTTGATTCACACAATGAGAAGGATGTGAAAATGTAATTTGTGTGAATGATATGAGAAATATGAAATAAGAAAGTTTAAGATTTTTATGAAGCTATAGAAATTATATGTGGTTGTTCTCTTTTGTTTTGAGACATTAAGAAGGTCTTTATATAGGCACATAAGAAAACTAGCCTTTAAGGGACGATCTGACAATTTTACTGTTGTATTGATCGATCGCTTCAACTAGCCATTGCCCATGCTGTCAAATTTTTGTCCTACGCGCTTGGTAGACCGCTTCATGTAGAGGTCAACCACTTCATATAAAAGTCGATCGCTTCATAAACTGCTATAACATTATTCATCATCCACTATAATTAAAAAGCCCGTTTTTGACATTTTTGAAATTCCATTTTAAAAAATCAAAAGTATAACCAAGGCTGGAGAGTTTATATAGCGCTGATTTGAAACCATTGAAAATATTTTGGTCTTTCAAACAAGCGGTAAAGCAGTTTATGCATGCTTTGAAAGATATGTAACTGTGTGATTCAAATCATTGTCAAAAGAAAAACTAAGAGTTACAAGTTTATACATATGATCTTGAATCTTCATTTTTTAGCTCCTTACATCCTGTTGATCTTCAATCTTCTAGTCTTTGGATCTTTGATAAAAATATCTTTGTCTTTTAAAATGTCCATTTTGTAAACTTAATCAATTTATTGAAATTATCAAAATATCTATTGTGAATAAAAGCCAACAAAAGGAAGTGAGGGCTAGACAAAAGAAATATGATGAGCTGAATACGAAGCTGGCGAAAATGGAAATGACAATACGAGCGCAGTAGGAGCGTATTGAGGAGGAGCAACAGAAACAACAAGAGAAACAAGAAAAGAGGCTACAACAAATTCAAAATGATATGCATGTATAGGTGATGGAACATGCGAGGCAACTCACAGCACATTTGATGCCACAACATAAATTTGGCTAGTTTCTAATCTATTTATCACTTCATTTTCATTATGTATTTTGTTTATTATTATGACGATTAGATATTTGTGGATAAGTTCTCATTTTATATTATTATGATGATTGTAGTTTTTAGATATCTAATTTAGTCTTGAAATGCATAAATAAATAAACTTGTCAATATTTAATATAAAACAAATATTGTCCGCACACCCTCAAGTCCCTGTGCTCTACAATATGTGATTGCCATGCGCACGACTATTACTATTTACATACCAGTATTTAATAAATATCCGCACGTAATTTAACATCAGGCAAACGATATCTTTAGTGACCGATTTTTTATTTGTAAGAAACAATTATCCATTCGCACATGCTTTGAAATGCGTGCACATGAATATTTAGAAATATCACTGTACATAGAGTCCCAATCTAATTTCTGGCAGACGAGCTTGAAAATCGAAGGATTAAGAAGATCCATGAGTGGGGTGAATAGTGTTAAAAAACTTTTTCGAAAGCCTTAACAAATATCCAAAATGGCAACCAATCAAACAGTAAATAAAAATAGTTCCAAAATCTCTGTAAACAATGTACCGCTTGTTCCAACATTGGCGATTTTTAGCAACGGGCCAAATCGTGTTTTGGTGTCACTACAAAAAAAATTGACTTTTAGTGACAAAAAATTTCCCCACTAAAAGTCAAAATTTCATCACTAAAAGTATATGTGACAAAATTTTTTTCTCACAAGCTCCATCAGGGAAAGAGCATCACAAAATGTATTTCGTGATGAAACCCGAATTTCATCACTAAAACTTTTTAGTGATAGAAAATTTTGTCACTAAATGTAATTATCGATCAGTAATTATGTCGACCGGTTGATAAAAAGGATGTGATGGATTGGTTGGAACTGTTATCAATCGGTATTTGTTTGCAATGATCAAACGGTTACCAATACCGATCAATCGGCATATCTAGGACGATTGAATGGTACATATTGACGATCGATCAATTACGTTTTTGTGATTGATCGACACATTAACTGATTGCACGGTAAGAAATCAACAATCGATTGTTACAGTAACAATGATCGGACGTTATCTCTAAGCGACCGATCACTTAAGTTTCACAATCGATCGTTATGTCAAAACCGATCGGTCATTAAATTCAGCAATGGAATGTTGACTACGTAACTGATCAATCGATGTCACCTGATGATCGATCGATTGAGTTTCATGATCGATCGTTTATTTCTCCACCGATCGATCGCATATGGCACCGATAGATCGTTTGCACGTAGACGATCGATCGCTTACATTACCAATCGATCGCTGAAGATGCCGATTGAATGGCGTAACAGAATCGGATTTAAAAAAAAAATAATAATAGAAAATATTTTATAACACGTACTATTATAATAATAATACAATATTCACATTAATTAACATCAATAATAACAAATAGTGATCCGTAATTAAATAGAAAATAACATCATAATAATATATAATCACAAAGCTATTACAACATACATGCATTTACCATTTTGAACCCCCAAACAAGCTGAATAGTTGCTTTGACATGTCGCTCATTTTCTTCTCCATTACAGATGCCATTTTCTTCTCCAGCTTGTTCAAGATCTCAGCCCTTAAGCGCTCTTGCTCCTTTCACATGTTCTCTTGTTCCTTTTGCATGCGTTCCTTGTGCTCCACTTGTATGTGCTTTTACTCCCTTTTCATGCTCTCCTCCTGCTCTACCCACTACTCCTCACGGTGGTCCCTCAGCGTGGCCTCCATCTTAGCTTACTTCTTCACAAATTATTGCAAGTCTTTTTCTCTAACAACTCTCATTGCTTCTATCTCATCCCTTGCCTTTGCTAGCTGGTGCTGTAGATCAGAAGACTGTGTAGTTAAAGTTGATGAAGGTGGAGGCTTAACTGCGCGTCCTAATCCCCGAACATATCCCGACTTCTTGCCAATATCTCAAATATACTTCAATTTCGGTGTAAGTCTTCCCTTCTAAATCACACTGGTGCTAGAAGGCATCCATTCGTTCCTGAAAAAATGACAATAATTACCAGAAACATTAAAGTAGATAAACTATACATAAAGTAGATTAAATGAAAGCAACTTACATAAATTTCTCTCGCTCCTTCCGAGGTCCAAATCCATCTTTGTTTGTATAATTCTTCTTATACAACAAGCTCAACTGCGCTTGAACGAGGGCGAACCAGCAACGTGGTTCCCAATTAACTTTGATCTATTCTTCTTATTTTGCTTGCTTCGTTTCTGCGATAATTTAAGTAATTAAATATTAAAAGACTCCTTTCAACTGTTCTTCTGCGGTATCAGGATGTAGCTTCGGCAACGCCGCCTCTTTACTCTGGAACTTCTTGAAATACGCATGCATCCGGTTGCGGTGCGTTTAACATGCCATCATCATAGTCTCGACCACCGTCCTCACGTCCTCTGACGGGTGTAGTCAAGGTCGAAGTGGTCCTGCATAAGTACCAAAACATATAATATTACAATGATAAACGAAATACTTAACCAAAAATTCAATATTTACTAGTTTAATCATACCAACACCTAATCCATAATGTACTCCTTCACTTCTACAGGAACATCAGCCCACTTGTTAACGAGATTGGAATTCGGACCAACATTCCAATCTTCATCGATAAAGCAATGGAAGAAGATAGTTTGACTTTTCTCCAAAGACCCCATGTGTCCTACCTCTTAGAAGATGTCGCTACATAAATAAAATTAACAAAGTTATAACTATAACTTAGAATAATTTCTTCATGCACAACTATAGGACAAGCTGGTGCTTTGACATGGCTTCAATCGGAAGGAGCGCTCACTCAGGATCATACTCACACTGCCCTATACAACTGTCCAGAAGTAACTGAAAGATTTCACCATACAACACATAACACGATAGTAAAAGAGACAATAATAGTAAAAACAGTCCTACAAACATCACCATTAGAAAGAAAATATACTTGAAAAAAATTATTAATCAGAATCCAATTCTTGCACGTTATCGCCCTATGCCTCATCCTTAGTAGAGTCGTTATCACTTTCGAACAAATCTTCGTCCCCACTTTCTTCGCTATTATCTTCAATTTTTGCTTCATCCTCCTCCGAAACATCATTACTATCTATACGTCTTTTTTTTCGCCGATCAATTGCCTCAAAAGCTTGGATAACGTTTGGCACAACGTCATCCCTCCATAGTGGATTAAGGTTAAACTGTCGGGAGTCTATAAACAGGTCAATGGCATCGTCCTCCTGATATGCTTCATTCGCAACGGCTACTCCCGATTCAACGTTTTTTCTTCAACTTCACCGTCTCGATTCGGGCCACGAATTTCATGTGCATTTCTACACGACAACTTCTGCATGACTCACCATGTAGGTCCATGCAAATTATCAACTAGATAAAACACTTGACTTGCTTGATTTACCAAAACAAATTGATCTTCTAAGTACCACAGTCGGGAAGTGTTTATCCTTTTAAAGTTCTCATTAATACGAATTCCACGATGATCTCCAATGACCCACCAATCACACTTAAACAAATATATTTTATTTCCCGCAAGTATTGCATGGTATAAATGTCTACAAGTCTCCCGTAAAATTCTATTGGATTTCCCTCATGTGATCCGGTACTACAATACCACTGTTCTGAGTTCTCCGTGTTCTTCCCGTTGTACTGTATGATATCTACATCGTTCACAACACATGTAGAATAACGCATCACTCGTGTATCAGGCCCACGTGCCAATGAATACAATTCATCGATCAATGTACATGAATTTTGACAACATAATGTTTGAACCTACAACAACATATAAGAAGGTTCTTAAACATAAAGACACAATATTAATTTAAATTATTTGTCAATAACACTTACTCGCCCTAAGAACCAATCGAAATTGTTCCTCATGCATACGAGAAATGTACCAACTCCTTGTGCGTGAAGTTCATCCATGTGTTCACTGTAATGATAAGGTTAATCACGATGTATATTATAAAAAACCTATGAAATTTATTTTACTTACTCTAAGTAGTTGTTGATGCCTTTGCAATTGTTTAGCACATACCGAGTTTTCTTGAACTCTGTTCGGTCTATGTCATGTCCTTTTGTAGCTCCCATCAATCTAATTCTTTGAGTGAACACTGTTTCAACCCCTCGGACGTACAGGGAATAAAATGTTGAACATTCATTCTCAATATATGCTTCTGCAATCGACCCTTCATGACGCGACTTATTTTTCACATACCGTTTCGAGACACCCATCAACCGTTCAACTGGATACATCCATCTATATTGTACGGTCCAGCAAGCATTGCTTCGCGCGGTAAGTGGACTGCCAAATGCATCATCACTGTAAAAAAAAATGGTGGAAAAATCATTTCCAACTTGTATAAAATTATTGCGATATCTTTTAACATCCTCTACAATACAAAAATCTTCAAACATACGTGAACACAACTCTCAATAAAACAAACATAATTCGGTCACTGGGCCACCAACGTCTTCCTTCAACAACCCTCGGATCATCACTGGAAGAACCCTCTGCAAGAACACATGACAATCATGACTTTTCATTCCAGACACCTTCAAC
Organism: Morella rubra; assembly: GCA_003952965.2. NCBI lineage: Eukaryota > Viridiplantae > Streptophyta > Magnoliopsida > Fagales > Myricaceae > Morella > Morella rubra. The sequence goes on along the minus strand of CM025850.1, from coordinate 25,150,753 downwards.
TCATATAGATTCACACAATGTGAAATCTCAGCAACATAATCGTCAGGGAACCTCACATCTTTTAACCACTCATAGGCCCTCCTTTGCTCTTCCCAAGTTAAAGTATACACCATTTGAGGCATCAATTCAACTCGAAAGTCATACACCAAGTGCATGTCTTTTTTGGCCCCCAATTTCAGCTAAATCTCTACGTGCACCCACAGAATCTCTGGTCTTGAACTCGATATTCATCACTGTTCCGATCACGTTGTCACATATGTTCTTCTCGACGAAACATTACATTCTTGCACTTCTGACACAGACATCTGATCTAACCGAAGTCTACACAACAAGTAGCCATACTGATAAACCCATGGACCCCCTCCGCGTACTTTTCACCAAACCGATTTTTCTCATAAACCCAACTTTTATCCATCGCCACCAATCTAAAAAAATACACGAATTAAGTAATTCATAAACACCCAATCATTGTAACTTGACTTTAAGCCCAGTTGATAGGTCCTATCCCATTCAAGAATGTGCATTCAGACTTAAACTTCAGTTCGACTTATGTATATCCATACTTGAAAAAAAATTCAGCAACGTCATCAACGATAGTTGTATGACGTCATACACCAATGCTAGTAGTATACCCAGAAGACAAAAGGTAGATGATACCGAATTTCCTCCAAGACTGGACAGGACACAAGTACCGAACTCGTCCAACCACGAATACACAATCTCAAACTGTCCATATTGTGGACAATTCAAGGGTTATTACGCATAAACACATATTTATCGCGTCCTAACCCTTGAACGGGTCTAAGGATACACACATTATATCTCAAAAATAAAAAACATAACAAATCAAAAACACTCCAAACATTCTCAAACTCCATAATTTATTTCCAGAACTCAAGCACTTCAATAATCAAACATTAAATATATAGCTCAAATACTACACATGCATCAATAATCAAAAAACACTCCTATAATCATCCTCCAGTCTTCTCAAACTTCATGATTCATTTCCAGAACTCAAGCACTTCAATAATTAAACATGTAAATAGAATAAATGATACACAAAGTTAATAATTTGCAATCTGCCCTACCCTGCGATTGATCGATACTATTGACGATCGATCGGGTTTCATCACATAGAAGATCGATCGCCAAACCTCCATCTAACAAATGATTGATCGTTCGAAAATGGCGATCGATCGTGATTAACCCAGATCAAAAAAAAAAAACTTGCCAAGCCTCCCCACACACTCAAATTCATGCCCAAAACACTCCTAAATCATCCTAATGCAATACTCATTCCAATATACATATTGAAAATACTCTAATAACCTCTAATCATCACAAATTCTATCCACAATACCCAAAATGGAAAAATAAAAAAAAACACCAAATAATCTAACGTAGGTTGATTCAATTACCTCTTGCACGAAATGTAGACCAAAACGAACCAAATCCACATTAAAATCTCACAAATTTCGCCTAAATTTTTCAATATTCACCTGTTAAAAAAATCAATGAATTTGAGCTTGGGCTTAACCTTAAGCACTTCTAAACACTCTCCCAACCAAAATGACAGTGTTTTGACAAAGTTTAAGGGGAAATTAGCTCCTCGCCCAAGCCTCTGTTCTCCTCCTTGCTGTGGGTGTATTTTTGCTTCACCCACGGCCTTAAAGCATTCTGGCATTTCAACCTCGATAAACACCGATCAATTGGTCATAATAATGATCGATTGCCTTGTCAGCTTTAAAATTCCCGCTAAGTTTTATAAACCGAACGATCGTTACAAACATACCGATCGATCGACATGTCTATGTAAAATGACGACTCATGCACGCCATCGATCAGTACTAATGGACAATCGATCGGTCTCGAAATATTAAACGACATCTTCCTTAACTGATCGAACATCATCATCACATCCATGGGTACCAAAATATTAAATCGCACCGTTATTGACCGATCAATCGCCTTACTATGCGCTCGATCGGTTAACCTAATTATTAAAAAACGGTTTTTAACCAAAAAAGTTACTTAATTATTAAAATTAATTTACTTATAATTCATCTTAATACATACCTCATACTGATAACTTATAATCATGTGCTAAATAAGCATTATGTCACAAGTTTCTAACATCTTAATACCTTACTTATACTAACACTAACAAAACGCATCTATAATGCAACATGTACAACTTATATATGCTTTCTTAAATATTAATGATGTGTACTTGATATGTTTTTATGTAATCTAAATACATCATAACATACTTTGTTAATAGATATTTTTATGTTTCTATCCATTTAAAATCACATTATTCAATAAAATGATGGTTAGAAGAAAAACTAGTGTGACAATTGATCGATGGATAACACCAATCGATCAGTATCAGCGCTTAAAACGACATTGTGCAGACCGATAGGTCACCTTTGTGTGACAATCGATCATTTATTGTACACAAAATGATGACGGATAATACCGATGGATTGGTGCGACGTTAAGGATTGATCAGTAGATTCACTTTATCGATCGATCGGTACGTGCAAAGGAAACAACGACGCATAACAACATTTGTTCGATCTGTCATATACCGATCGATCGTTGCATTAAACGATCGATTGCTTAGATGTCTAAACGGTGCCGTACTTTAACGATCCATCGTTAATTATACCGATCGACCGGTGATCCTAAAATTTAAAAAAATGATTTCTTATTAAATTCCTATATTATTTATTTGATCGACCACATATTTCGTTATTTTTACCGACCAAAGGGTATATTGGTCATTTTACGTATCTAAGTGTCGGGAAAGAAATACAAATAAAAAAACATGTAAACTGTAATCAAAGTTACTGCATATCCACAGATAAACATAAATGTCTCGAATACGTAAATAAAAAAATTAAATCCAAATAATCACAAATGTCTCAAACAAATAAATAAAAACATAAATCCAAATGTATGTCCCAAATAAATTAAAAAAAACATAAAAATATATCAACGTCAAACAACATCACATAAAGTGGCAACGTCATCAGGAATATCTACAGGAATCCTCTGTGGATCTGCCTCCTTCTTGAAATCATTCTGAGTCTTCTTAATTTCTTCCAACAGCGCGTTGACATCCATTATATGAGCAACGACTGAGTTGTTGCAAAGCATCGTTACAATGCACTCCCCTTTCAAGGCGATCTAGAGCTCCTTCATCTCTTCCTCCAATGACTTCACCTGCCCCTCAAAAGGCTATAGAGCGGCATTCACAGTCGTGCTGGCATTGCTGTCGAGATTTGCAAATAGCTGGGCCACCCAGGGAAAGGGCACTGTAGGCGCTCTTGTCTCGAGAGGTGCCTTAGACACTAATGTCGAAGGTCGTAATGCCTCCTCTGCAGCCGCTGCTGCTCTATGAGTGAACTGTAGACTCAATGCCCCTTCTTGCCCCTGCTCTTGATATAGTGCACTTGTTTAGAGCGCTCATAACCCCCCTTACAAATCTCCCCGGAAGCGATCACAACACCCCAAGAAATGAGGAACTGAGTCAGAAACATGCCATATGGGAGGCTATATTCCTTAATTCCCCAAGCCTCATCCATAATCAGCTTGAACTTGTACAGTAGAAAATCTATCCGCGTTTGCTGACCCAGTAAAAGCATGCATTGAGCTCTCGTGAACAGGCACTCGGTAGAATTAGTTCTGCCATTGACGTTCGGCTTCTGGACAAAGTGCAAAATCCACTAAAACACACTAAACTCACTCTGCTTGATTATGCTGCCAACCACTGCAGAGGTCTTCCTTATCATTCAGCGTCCACAAGTCCTACTCTATTGTCCTCTACTCATTTGTCAAGGGAACCGCCAGGAAGTAGGAGGTCTCAAACCGAGGGCAGCATAGGAAATTGGCAATGACGTCTGCCGAGAAGATGAATTGCATTCCTCGCACCTCCATCTATACCTTAGATGCTCTGTCAATAGAGACGAGCACACAAAAAAATCGTGCACGAGAGTGTCGACATAGAAACCCTCCACTCACGAGAGCTGGTGCAGGAATTCCTGGTACTCAAACAGCTGGTAGAGGATGTGCTCCTTGTACAACAAATCGTCAAAATCAGAAAGCGGACACTCTTTGGTCATCATCGAATCAGCAAACTCCTACTCGTGGGACGATGATCTAGCCCCAGCCCTCGTTGTGCGTGCACGCTTAGCTCTTGACATTTTACAAATGCTGCAACAATTGTATATAAATAACCACAAAACGTAATTAAAATATTAAAAAAGCTGCAACAAAATGGCAATCTATCGCCACAACAACAATCGACGCTCCATATAGTGATCAATCGCGTCATAAACACCGATTGATCGCCTAAAAACAAAACATATAGCGTTTGGAGTTTTAGCAATCGATCCGTACATGCTAAGGATCGATTACTACAAAAAGATCGATCATATAGATTACCAATTGATCATACTTTTAAACGACGTTTTTCATTGCATAGACAATCAATCATCCATGCAACAAAACGCACAGCACCACTAAGCGATCGATCGCCAACAAGGAGATCAATCGCTACTTTGTCAAAATGATGCGTTTCAATATCAAGCTAACCGATAGATCACTTCGATATAAGCGATCGATCGGTAGAGACTTTTTAAACACAAAGCATCAATGACCGATCGATCGATCACTAAAGTGATCGATTGGCACTAAATTGAAAAGTACCATTTTATCGACCGATCGATCGGTCAATAAAGTTTTGATCAGTCCCTAATTATACATCACCGATTGATCATCTAAATTAGACGATCGATCGTTTGACTCAGCATTTACATAACGATTGATCGGCACGGGGTTGAAAATGCACAAATTATATAAAACCCCAAAACAAGCCCAAAAGCAGCCCAAATTGATCCCTAAACAATCCTAAACTCCTAAAACATACATCAACGCTAAAATAAATACATTTTACGAACCAAAATGAATGATATAGCAAATTAAAAATCATAAACTAAAAACTCATTTAAAACACTTAACATCGCTTAAAAAACAACATAACTGCGCACGATGTAGATGATAATAGGAGATGATTCCATGCACTGATAGAAATCAAGGCACCATTTCGAAGGATCTCGTTCAAGTACCAATTGGGCCGGTTACGAGAGCACGGGAAAAGAAGTTCAAGGATGTACTCAACGACTTATTCAAGAGTTATGGGCTCAAGCAAATGCGTGGAGGCCCTTTGAGCATGATCCACGTGAACAACAAAGATTGTCAACATGATTCAAGTTCTAGAAGGATCCGGTTAAGGCTAAGCTCAAATTGGCAAGATAATATTCTAGAAGACTCAATTAGGCGCCACTTTAAGGAGGTCCAATTAGGCGCCTAATTCTTTCCTTCTTGGTTCGGATTGCATGGTTGTTTTAGGCGCCATTTTGTTTCCTTTCTTGGCTCTTGTAGGCGCCAACTTTTATTTCCTTTTTAGTGTGTTTTGTTTTAGACGTGTTAGGCTTTATTTCCTTATCTAATTTCGGGTTTAATTAGGTTTCCATGTTAGGGTTATTTTCCTTGTAATGTTTAGCCTTTAAATATGAGCCTTTGCTTTGTAATTTGGCAGACATTGATTATTCAAAAATTGTGAGGATTATTCTCTTTGGTTCTTTGAAGAACTACTCGAACTTATCAGGATTTCCCGTGGCGTTCAACTTGACTTATCAAACGGAATTTCCATCACCGTTTGTGGCGTCTTCCTTATACCGAGGTTCTTGTTTTCATAAACAACGGGTCGAGGTCTTCCATTCGAATCAGTCCTAGAACGATCTTGGGTTCCCTTTCGTTGTTGGGTCTCGTTATTCTTGGCGAGGTTCATATCATTTGGTTTCAGAGCACAGTTTCTAGTTCAGGTTTGCCTATCCTTTAAATTTTTCGTTCCTTTGTTTCTTTCTTTTAGCCGCTCACATCCTTTGCCTATCTTTCAATTTTCGTTTCTTTCTTTCCTTTCAAATTCGGTTCACATCACCTAACTCTTTTTAAACACTAACGAACTTGACCTTGCTTTGCCTAGTTCTATTGTTTCTCTTTTGCAGGAATATGAGGATGTCTTTCCCGAGGAAACACCACATGGGTTACCTCCAATCCGAGGGATTGAACATCAAATTGATTTTGATCCCGGTGCAACAATTCCAAACCGACCAGCTTATAGGAGCAATCCCAAGGAGACAAAGGAGCTTCAACAGCAAGTAAGTGAGTTGTTGGAGAAAGGGCACGTGAAGTAGAGCATGAGCCCATATGCGGTCCCGGTTTTACTTGTACCTAAAAAGGATGGGACGTGGAGAATGTGCGTTGATTGCCGAGCCATCAACAACATAACAGTAAAGTATCGTCATCCTATTCCTCGCTTAAATGATATGTTAGATGAGCTGCATGGTTCTTGCATATTTTCTAAAATTGATTTAAAGAGTGGTTATCATCAAATTAGGATAAAAGAAGGAGATGATGGAAAACCGCCTTTAAAACAAAATATGGTTTGTATGAATGGTTAGTTATGCCTTTGGTTTGACTAATGCTCCGAGCACCTTTATGAGACTTATGAACCATGTTTTGCGTGCATTTATAGGTAGATTTGTTGTTGTTTACTTTGATGATATACTCATTTATAGCAAAAACGTGGACGATCATGTAGTACATTTGAAATTGTTTTAGATGTGCTTAGGAAAGAAAAGTTGTTTGCTAATCTGAAGAAGTGTACTTTTTACACCGATAAACTTGTATTTGTTGTTAGTGCCCAAAGTATACAGGTTGATGAAGAGAAGGTACGTGCAATCAAAGAATGGCCGAGTCCCACGAGTGTAGGTAATGTTTGTAGTTTTCACGGACTTGCTAGTTTTTACCAGCGGTTCGTTAAGGACTTTAGTAGCATAGCCGCACCACTTACCGACGTGATCAAGAAGAACATTGGATTTCGATGGGGAGACGAGCAAGAGAAGGCATTTCAATTACTTAAAGAGAAGCAGACCAATGCTCATTTATTGTCTTTACCTAACTTTTCCAAAACGTTTGAAATTGAATGTGATGCTTCAGGTATTGGCATTGGCGCAGTACTTATGCAGGAAGGACGACCACTTGCTTATTTCAGCGAGAAATTAAGCGGGGCAGCCTTAAATTATCCAACTTATGACAAAGAGTTGTATGCATTGGTTCGGGCTTTGGAGACGTGGCAGCACTATTTATGGCCTAAGGAGTTCGTGATTCATACCGAACATGAGTCCTTGAAACATTTGAAGGGCCAACACAAGCTTAACAAAAGGCATGCGCGATGGGTAGAATTCATTGAGACGTTTCCATACGTCATTCGGTATAAGCAAGGTAAGGAGAATGTAGTCGCCGATGCACTTTCTCGCAGGTATGCATTACTTTCCACACTTGATGCAAAATTGCTTGGTTTTGAGCACATTAAAACTTTATACGCTGATGACCATGAATTTTGTGAGGAATATAGGGCTTGTGAGAAAACCTCATGTGGTAAGTTCTTTAGGCTTGATGGATTCTTATTTCGAGAGAATAAGTTATGCGTGCCAATTGTTCATTGAGGGAGTTATTAGTGCAAGAATCTCATGGTGGAGGATTAATGGGACATTTTGGAGTTGCCAAAACCTTAGCTGCTTTACAGGAACACTTCTATTGGCCTCACATGAAACGAGATGTTGAAGAATTTGTGGTAGATGTGTCACATGTAGGCAAGCTAAATCCAAAGTGCAGCCCACGGTTTGTATACTCCTTTACCCATTCCTAGTGAGCCTTGGATTGATATTTCAATGGATTTTGTGTTAGGATTGCCTAGGACTAAACAAGGAAGATATTCAATTTTTGTGGTTGTGGATAGATTTTCTAAGATGGCACATTTTATTCCATGTCACAAAACAGATGATGCTTCGCATGTTGCTGACAATAATGGAGATCAAGGCACCATTTCGAAGGATCTTGTTCAAGTACCATTTGGGCCGGTTACGAGAGCATGGGTAAAGAAGTTCAAGGATGTACTCAACGGACTTATTCAAGAGTTATGGGCTCAAGCAAATGCGTGGAGGCCCATTGAGCATGATCCACGTGAACAACAAAGATTGTCAACATGATTCAAGTTCTAGAAGAATCCGGTTAAGGCTAAGCTCAAATTGGAAAGATAATATTCTAGAAGACTCAATTAGGCCACTTTAGGCGTCCAATTAGGCGCCTAATTCTTTCCTTCTTTTCGGATTGCATGGTGTTCAGCGCCATTTTGTTTCCTTTCTTGGCTCTTGTAGGGCCAACTTTTATTGCCTTTTTAGTGTGTTTTGTTTTAGGCGTGTTAGGCTTTATTTCCTTATCTAATTTCGGGTTTAATTAGGTTTCCATGTTAGGGTTATTTTCGTTGTAACGTTTAGCCTTTAAATAGGAGCCTTTGCTTTGTAATTCGGCAGACATTGATTATTCAAAATTGTGAGGATTAATCTCTTTTGGTTCTTTGAAGAACTACTCGAACTTATCAGAATTTCCCGTGGCGTTCAACTTGACTTATCAAACGGAATTTCATCACCGTTTGTGACGTCTTCCTTATACCGAGGTTCTTGTTTTCATAAACAACGGGTCGAGGTCTTCCATTCGAATCAGTCCTAGAACGATCTTAGGTTCCCTTTCATTGTTGGGTCTCTTATTCTTGGCGAGGTTCACATCATGGTTGGAAGGCAATGCAACACAACATGGTTCCTTGAAGGATTCGAGAAATTTTGTGAAGAGATAACACTGAAAATGACTTCAACGGCTCCATATAATCCTTCTCGATGATCGATCGTTAATCATAACCGATCGATCGCTTGCTCTTTCATACGTGGCACTCTCCCATTCGTTGCAGGCAAGATCGATCGCTACACTAACGATCATCGAATGTGGATTCGAAAAAATAATGGTTATGTTAACCGGCCGATCGTCGTTTCGCAGTTTTCGACGGTTACACTTACCGATCGAACGTTTGTTTAAACCGATCGATTGCTTATCAGAACCACATGCTGATTCGTAACCGATTGATCGGTTTATAATCATCGATCGATCGGTAAAGTCATCGATCGCTGTTGTGTGACGAAATTTTTCGTCACCAAAAAATTAACCTGAGTGACAAAAAATTTTATTTCGTCACAAATAAACCTTTAGTGACAATTTTACGAAAAATATTTTCATCACAAAAAAACTCTTCTTAGTGACTTTTTGTGACGAAAATAGCATTTCGTCACCGAGAATCTCGTTACTAAGTCTATTTTCTAGTAGTGTGTGATGCTTTTGGGAAGAACTAAAACTTTTTGTCCTCATTCTTTGGTGTGGGGATGAAGCCAAGGCCGTGGCCCCCCAAACCCAAAAAAATTTTAGTGAAATTTTTTAAAATGGAATCCTATACCTTGCCCTCAGACAAGAATTACCATATTATATTTTGGCTCTCCCAAAAATAAATCCTGACTTCGCAGCTGATAGGGGCTCTGGAACATTGTGTTGGTATGATTTGGGAATGAATTCTTCATGCCTAAAACTATAGCTCAAGTAGCATATAATATAGGATAGTAGAAGCTCTACCACCTATTCGAAGGACTCGCTGTGGTATAAACCCTAACTACTGTGTTGGCTTCGAGACAAGAGAAAAAGGTTATATGCTATGAGAGGTAGTAGAAGCTGTACCACCTATTTAAAACCTATTCAAAGGACTGTGTGATCATTGATCAAAATGATTCTCGGCTTCAAGATTGATGATGTTTATGTTTGGCTGTGGTCACCGCTGCCTCGCCGGAATCAATAACTATTTCACGGCTTTAGATTTGATTGATGTTTGGCTCAAAAGAAGACTATTCTCACAGACTTCCACATCAAAGAGACTATGCAGCTGTTCATTTGCATGTGCAAGTCAGAAAAAGAAAGAAAAGACTATGTCACGTGAGTGTCATGTCTTGGGAACCCCTACGTAAAAAGTTTTTGATATAGTGTCAGAGAAAGTAAGAGTCCGTTCGGTTAAAAAAAATCTTCAGATTTTTTTGAATTCTCAGAATACAAAATATTCTACAACCAAACATCATTCTTAACACTACATAAAAATAACTAAACACGCATACAATAAAGTTAACATCACCTAAAATTCTCAAAACACGAAAAATTCTCAAAAAAACACCACAACCGAACAAAGTCTAAATTTTTGATATAATATCAGAGAAAATAAGGTAGTATTTGAACCTAAAATTTTTAATAAAATTGGTTAATGTTAAAAAAAAGATTGAATTTGAACAAAGATAAAAATAAAAATAAAATTAATCTGTATTTATAAATGTAAAATTTTAATAAAATTTTTGATTCACAAGGTATGTAGGTATACATGCCCCTCGTGCTAAAGAGGAAATGGTAAAAGTGCAACCTGCAAAAATGGCAGGACTTGGTAATTCTGAGGCACGTTCGAGTTGATGCAAAAACATTTTGTATCTACGAATTCACTTTTTTTCTACTACTAATTTTGGGGCACGTTCGAGCTGCAAAAAATATTTAATAAGTCACTACGTAGGGGTTAAACAATGAAATGAGTAAAAAGTAAATATAAACCCGAAAATAACATATTCTCTAAAAAATCATAATTAACTAGTTTAATGATTTCATACACAACGCGCAGATACCAAAATTATAGAGAAAAACACAAAAAATGAGCAGAACCCCCCATTGTCTAGAACAAAGGAAATCCTCTAAAGGGATAAAGGGTAAATGTGATCATCACTCACAGAAAGTTATTCCCAGATAGAAAATAAGAACTCTCCCCGCTCAATTGGAAAATAGCCTGGAGATACAAAACACTCAGACGAGAAACCTTTCTTCAAACGAGACAAATGCTTCAACTTTCATTTTTCAACTTGTGTCCAAAACTAACATAGAGCATTTCTTTATCTATGCCAACTAGAGAGTGCCTTCCAAAAACACGAAAATTAAAGAATATATATATATATATATATAAACTTGGAGACTATGGAAAGAGAAAATAATATTATAAAAAAATTCATAAACTAACGTTTCCCCACTAAAACAATTTGAGTTTTTGGGACAGTTGATTTTTTACCACCATAAAATTCATCTCAAAAAGTATTCTTCGGGGACAAATTTTGCTATGAATTGCCAAAGATGTGGCTAGCTAATATTTTGGGACAAAAAACATGTTAGGACCCTAATAAAATAACTCCAAAAAAATTTTCTCCCCATCAAATCATCCATTTTTACTACAAATAAATATAAAAAATAATTCATTCAAATCATCTTCTCTCTTCACTTTTTTACCAACTCCAATACCCAAAATTTTAACACTCAAAACACTACAAATCTGTTGACAAAACAATATTTTTCGCAACATAATTTTTTTAAGGGGATAAAAATTTTAAAAAAAAATCTTACGTAGCGTTGGGAAAAAATTTTAGTAAAATTTTAGGTTAAAATTTTGAGTTGGTAAAAAGGTGAAGAGAGAGAATGAAAAGAGTTAGTTGAAAATGGTGAAAAAGTGAAAAAGTTTATGAAAGAAAAGTGAAGAGAAAAATTTTAGGGATTAAAATTTTTTTAAAATTTTTTGTTTGCCAAACACTATGTTAGTATTCTGGGACGGATGTGCGATGTACATATGCCGCCCACAAAACTTTTTGTGTTTTTTGCAAGAAAACTTAAAAAAAAAAAAAAAATTACCTTTTTGGACGGCTCAAAGGCTTATCACTTATCATTAGAACAACGTTACTGTTCGAAGGGTTCATCTACTATTTGAATGAAAATAAAAAAAAATTAAGTTCAAAAATTACCCCCCTTTCTTTTATGGGAACTCTTTTAAATATCGTTCAAACGCCTCACGTGTAACAAAAAAAATGTAATCTCCAAATGTGATCTATCCTCTCACAAAACATACACTCACACACCACTCACAATCGTTCCTTTGTTGGAGTGTGAGAGGGAGAGAGAGATAGAAGAAGAAGAAGAAGAAGATAATTATGAAGGAGAGTAAAGATTTTAATGATGGATAAACATAAGATTTGATTTTTAACGATGTGTTTGATACTTCTTTGATGAACATGGTTTTGATTTTATAGGTCTACAATGCAAAAGAATTGTTTAAGAGAGATAAATTTCTTGAAAAATATTTGAGAAATTGTTGATTTATGATTTGACTTCTTCATTTGAGGTAAAAATTTTGAGTTTTACGTTTAGATGTAGAGATATCGGTAACATTGTATTAGGGATTTAGAATACGACGAATGTAAATTGTTGTTTTGATGAATTTAGTGTTGATTTCATGAAGAATAAAAATGAGGCGATTTCGAGTTTGTATGCTCTTTGTTTTCTAATGTTGAAATGGTTAATCCACCATTAGAACAATTTTCTCGTAATTGTTAGAGCAGTTCATCCACCGTTAGAACATTTTTTTCATAGTTGTTAGAACGATATGATAATTGTGAGAACAGTTTGTGATTTGTATATATTTGCGTTTTGAGAGGACTAAGAAGAATTGGTGACAAGACTAGAACCGGCTATGGCTAGAGAACAAGGAATCTAAGGGATTATGTATTCTTTTGTAATATACTGTTCATATTTGTATTATGTAATTGTATTCATAATAATGTTTTTAAGTTAAATGTTTTTAACAAAATATTATCAAGCACATATTATATTCTCTAACAGTCGAACAATTCAAAACACGTAAAGATCAGAATCATCAATATGTTAGAACATGATAATTTTTACTGTTTGAAGGAAATGTTAAATCGTTAGAACATATCCATACTTCACTTGTCGATTTTTCATTAGGTGTGAAGTGGTAGCTATTAGTAAATTTAAGTCATCCAAATGAATAGAATGATTAAATTGGAATTGATCGAAACCACAGAGAGGCTAAGAAGAAAAAATGTACCATAGAGACTAATTTGATAATCGCAAAAACTCTAAGAAGTGGCAGAGTAATTTAGCCTGAAAATTTCTCTACAATCTTGAGACCTGGGCAATGGCCAACAAAATCACGAGGATGAAAAGCTAAAAAATCTTAGTTTTGATTTGATAACAGGACCAAACTAAACAGTCCACTTCTTGTCTGCATTCGAACAGGAAAAAGCTATTGACAATATTCCAGCTAAATAGTGAAGAACAACAAAAACAAAACAAAAAATTATTAGCGTGCTGCAAGGGGATATCCCCGCAAAATAATTATCTTGAGATTCGAAGGAAAGAGATCCTACCAGGTTATAAAGCTATCTAGTACTTCTCTTTTTTTTAATTACTATATAAAAACTTAGGCTATATTGTAAACAACATTCCTATGTTTTTTGGGCTAGTTAAAATCGAGGCCTGTATTCTTAATTTTTTTATTTTAAGACATGTGCAACGTTACCAGTAAATTAAAGGCGCCACTCCACTTGACATCTAATAATTGATGGAAATGTAACATGTACATTGACAAAATGTGACCTAACATTTAAAAATTCAAATATAATCCACATCAATTAATGCTTAGAAAAACTTTTTAAAAACGATACTTAACCGTATGATATTTTTAATGTGTCATCCATCCATTGCAACTTGAAAAAAAAAATAGTGACAATTTCATAAACACTGGCAGTAGATTTAATGTAATTCATCATTGGTGTAAGACTATCCTTGCAGATAAAGACGCATATAAAACTTGTGCTTAGTAATTATTAGTCGGAAAGTGAGGTGGCATCTGAAATTTAACAGTTAAAGTTCTACAAGTATTAAAATTAAAAATTTGAGATTAAGATTCTGCCTAAAAAGCATAAGTATGTTTTTGACAATGAAAAAACAGTCATTGATGTTCACTTTGCCGGGATGTTCGTGCAGGAACGTTGGGGCGTTCTGGGCTTTTTTCTTTAATGTTCTACCTTGTTGCCTGCCTATGTTTTTTATGTTCGTGAGTCATTCGAACGTCTCAGGGGCGTCATTCTGAGGAGCTCAGAGGACTGAAAGATTTGAGTTAAAAATTCAATGTTCTACGACTTGTTGTAGACCCTTATGATCCAATTCTTGTATCGTATGCTTTATACTATGTTTCCCTGAGGACTCACTCGCTTCAGCCTCTGCACCTATTATATCATCTTGGTCGACAAAACTCTTCAACTTCTTTAGGCTAAGAGCTTCATGTATATGTTGAGCGACTAAATCGTACCGGTGATGTTTAAAGACTGGACAAAAGGTTATCCTGTAACTTATATTTTGGGCCTTATATCGACTGGGGTGAGCGAGCCATCCCAACTCCCTGAGGAAGATGTGGAACAACTGGGCCGGTCGCCGGTGCTAGCACTTTATTTGTCGTGGTCTTGCCCAACTCCTAATGGCCAACACCCGACCGCTACCAAGCATCGGCCATACTGTCTCCCAAAAAATCTCATAACCGAGGGCCTCGGTTCGGCCCACAGTTTAGGGGGCCCAAGGCGCTGAACCAAGGGCCTCCAAGTAATTTCACTTCTTCTTCTTTTTTTTACAATTCCCCCCCTTTTAATTTATTTCCCAGTTCCCCTCCCCCTTCACGAGTCACAACCCTCCCCCCCCCCCCCCCCCTTCCTCTCTCACCATGAAAAATGGCCCTCTTCACACTTCTAAAATCTCACCGCCAACGTCCTCTCTCTCTTACGAAGTCAACTCTCTCTCTCTCTCTCTCAAAACCATTTCCCTCTCAACATGTATAACAGCACCAGTAATAGCCCAGTAATTTTTTCTGGGTGATTATTAGCCAGTAAATTTGAAGGACAAGAGCTCCTTTCTAATCACCTTTGGGCTGTGAGTAGTTCTTTTCTGCAAAGGTGCATTGGTTTTGAATACACGATCATCTTCTTAATAAATTCAATTGATTTTGCGCCAAGAAAATCTTTGTGTACTTGAGAATCAACCGACCACCAAATCTGATCGGTCGGCCAGTTCTCCCAACCAACGGTTCAGCTGTCGGTTAGGAGTTTACAAGAACCAAACAGAGGCGTTCGGGTCTCGGTTGGGATTGAAAATCGAACCAAGGGGTCAGTTTTCACTCCTACTCCAAACTAGTTAAATATTTTCATCTATATTGTGCGTCAGTTGCCGAGGTTCGGTTATTGTGCTGATGGCTAGTGATGGACGGCCACAATTAAATTTTCAAGATCCAAGAGCTCATAACATGCCACCTCAATTGATGAATTTGACCCGCAAACTGACCAGATTCAACCCGTTTTGGTGCTGACCTGCGAAGAAGAGCTAGCAAAAACACAAAAATACCCAAATCGATTTTGCTCTTCTTCTTCGTGACTTTGCACACTCCATCCCTTCTTTGCAGAGTCTCCCAGCCGCCCATCCCTGCTTTGAGTTTGTACTTTTATTTAATCCGTAAAAGCTATTTAAGGCATTCATGTTCTCTACATAAATTTTTGGTCTGTTAATCTGTTTGAAGTGAAAACATAGTTTTTCATTGGTATTGAGCTTTCAATCTAATACCAATGTTTGATGTTGAACTGTGAGTTAATTATATTATCTTTTTTATAGATTTTTTTTTTGTATTGCAGAGTGTCATGTTAAAGAAATCGCCAAGCCAACTAAGGACACAGTGACTAAAGTATGTACAATGAAAAGTTGTTACTCTTTGCATAATACATGGTGAATTCTGTTTGATAATTTGGAAATACTCTTCATGTTGGTAAAAGCTTATAGTATTGTGGTTTTAGCGCTACTGGAGTATTGTTCTTGCCTCTCTAAAGCTAGCATTCTTCAAAGTATCGTGCTTGCTGTTAATATGCTCTGTACTTTGAGAATTTTGAATACTGACCCTATAATGCCTACTCTATGCTCTTGTTTTTTTTTTTGGTTTCCTAAACTAGTGGAGGATTTGGAAATCTGTACTTGACATGCTTACATTATAATTGGGTTTTTACTTTTTGTGATTTTTGGGCTGGTGAAGTTTGTTAGGTCGGGAGATTTGGTGTCATACTGTGCTGAAGAAGGGGTGAGGATTCTTGGAGAAGGGAAGTTCCTGGTTTTTGATAGTTTTCCTGGAAATTAGAGGACAAAAAATTGCCTCACTTTAAAGGTAATTTTACTTGAGGAATGGGATCCTGTTGTAATATATTCGCTTTTGCATATTCTTATGGTTACATAAATGTGTTTACTGATAGAGACACTTCAGTGACTTTTTCTTATGTCCTGATGTGAAATGGTATTGTGCATGGTGTTCTATTTTTTCTTCTGTAATCTTGAGATACGAGAACATTAGGAGTCGTCAAGCATTCATTTTGATTGTTTGTATTAGTTAAGCAAGCATGGTCTCTCTCTCTCTCTTATTTATCCTCTCTATCATGAATGAATTATTTGTCTGCCAATATGCAGATTCCACTACGGGTTGTCTTAGCTATCCCACCCTTCAAATATCCTGTCAATCTGGCTATTTCAAAAATTGCTCCCGCGTTTATTGCCGGAAACTCCCTGGTATTTACCCATAGTGATTCTAGCATTTCACATTCGAATGGGCTATAAGTGTTGCATTGCGGCTGCACCTCGAATATTCCAATAAGATCCCAACGAAATGGACTTCTATGTTTGTTTGACGGTTTTATGCGTCAATTTGTTCTGATAAAATCATTCCTTGCTGGGTGTTGTAGCCGCACTGCCCATGGTGCACTGCTTTCATTTGGCTGGCTTCCCCGAAGGCCTTATTAGCTGTGTCTTTTATTGCACCTATTTTGAGTTTTCAATTACTGTGGTTACTGTTAAAATGTGATGTCGTTAAAGTTAGTATATGATATAATATTAGCTGAACCCTTCTCACTTTATTATTTTTTGAATTAAATGAAGCTGCCGGTCCCTGCAACAAAGGGTGTTGTTGGTTCGAAAAGGCCTTTAACAGCTGAAACAAGAGTGTTGTTGGAGTTATGAAGTTGTTGTAAAATTGTATTGGGTAAATTGCTTGTAATTATCTTGCCAATTTTGTTGGGTAAGTTGTAAATGGTTACGATTTAAGGGTATTATGCTACAATAGAAGTTGCTATAATGTAAATTTTCGACTTTAAGAATATTATGCTACAATGGAAGTGGCTGTCATGTGCATTTTTATGAATGTCTTGGGTCCTGAAATTACTTATGAAACAACTAAAATTTTCATAAAAACTTCAAATTTCTAGCAGCTAGCATTTACATAAAATCTCTAAATTTACAGCAACTAAAATGTATATCTATTCAAATTTACAGCAACTGGAATTCACAGAAAAGTTCTAAATTTACAGCAACTAGAGAAGGCATCTCCAAATTTCTGCAACTCCAAAATTCCGGCTACTTGACAGCAACTCCAAAAAAGGTCACACTTTCCAAACAATGACAACAACTCTGCAACATGGACAGCAACTCGTTGCAACAACTCCAAAAAATTTATGTTTCTCCAAAATCTCGAGCACTCATATAATCTAAAATTACAAACTAATTGGAATTACCAACATTAAAATTACTAGAACATCATAGCTTTTCACCTCACATTCATAGAAGATTTTATTTCAAATGGGCCAAAGAAGTTATACTTTTTCCAGATGATTAAGATCATAAAAATTATCATATTCTTTGTACAAGCAGCACAAACGGGCTCTGCTTTCTTACTGAAATTCATTCACTCATCTTCTTTGTCTCTGTCCTGTCCTAACTATATTTCAGACTTATAAATTGAAACTTCTGGAAACAGTAATTTGGAGATTTTTTTATAGAAAAAAAATGCATACTCATGACTAAGTCCATACATCAGAAATATATATGGTCGAGTTTTCAATTATCTTTCTCAACCTAAACATGAGGAGACCCGCTAATACAAAACAAAGATAGAGAAACACTTCCATTATTGTCAAAGGCCTTGAAATTTTCTCAACCTAAACTGATTCCAAGACTAGATATGTATACTTCAGGGAACAGCATAGACAAGAGGTTATGGGGAATACTAATATGATCACATCGAAATCTGGAGTAGAAGATAAAACAAGGGTTAAATATATTTTGTCCCCCTTATCTTTAGGGTCATTTACACTTTGCATCCCGATGTATTATTTTTGACACATTGGACCCTTTAACTTACACATTTTTTCAATTTGGACCCGTACCCAAATTGCCCATCAATTTAGACGGATTCCGTCAAAATATTTACCCATTGCCCCCTTTATCTTTGGAGATATGTACACATTGCCTCTCTTAGCTTTGAGGGCATTTATACATTACACCTCATGTTTTGATGGAATCTGTTTAAATTGACGGACAATTTGGGTATGAGGTCCAAATTGAAAAAATGTGTAAGTTAAGGGGTCCAATGTGTCAAAAATAATACATCGAAGTACAAAGTGAAAATTACTCTAAAGATAAGATAGACAAAGTGTATTTAACCCATAAAACAACCCGTATGGCCAGATTTTAGGCATATACAACTTCGCCAACAACAGTCGATCTTACCTGTAGCTGCTGTCCACCCCCAAGATTTCCATTGTCAGAACTTTTTCTTAGCTCATATCTGTCAATTTTTCTACATTACCAGTGGTGCTTCTTATGGTCTGACTTGTCAGAACATTTATGTTCCACTATCACAGGTAACATGGGGTCTATTTCTGTCCAAACACTAGGACTCCATGATATGGTTAATTTTCCGTTTATTAATATTGATTTGCAAGTGCCAGGTACCGTGTTAGCTTAGGTTACAAGTTATTTAGATAAGTGCAAAAAACCCAAAGAAACCCATTTTATGGAAATAAACCATGATTACGGGGGCTGTGCGACAGGGGTATAAACCATTATAAACATTACACAATCAACGGTGCGATAGGGGCTGTGCGATAGGATTGTTTGTGATAGAATGCAAGTTTACCACTATACAAGGGCTGCGCGACGGCTAGGATGGAGCTGGGCGACGAGGGGCCAGCAATGGGGAGTTGGGGGCGGCTAGGCTCGACGGCTCTGGGAGGATGGAGCTAGTCTGGGAAGCTGGGAGACGTGCGAAGAAAATTCCAGAGAAGAAGAGAGAGTTTGGTGTTTTCTTTAGATCTTTTTTGCGGGTCAACACCAAAACGTGTCAAATCAAGTCAGTTCGCAGATCAAATTCATTAATTGAGATGGCGTGTTATGAGCCTTTAGATCTTGAAAATATAATCGTGGTCGTCCATCAGCACATTAACAAGGTCGGCTCTAGCTACAGGCAGCATAGGTGGTTGACTAAGGCCTCAAATTTAGGATGCTCTCAATTTATTTAAATTTTTTATAATGGTATATTTTTTTAAAAAAAATTAATATTAATGCTTACAAAACTTAACGTTGAGTATATTAATTGAAAATGCCTATTAAAATTCCTTGATTGAATGATCATTAGCTTTTCTCCAAATTTAGGAAGCCCCAATTCAAATTTTCTTTAAATATATATTTAAAGAAAATTTAATATTAAGGCCTCAAAAAATTAAGTTAAAGAGCTTATTGATTAAAGGGACCTATTAAATCTCCTTAATTGAATGAGTGTTAACTTTTCACTTTTTATGGTATTTATTGGGTTCGACATATAATATCTCCTTGTTTAAAAATAATAATTATAATTAATTCAAATAAATCCTATAAAGTCTAATTCAATCTCTTAATTTATTGAATTTTTTACTTAGATATTGCTAGCTACTTACACTTATTTGAGACAATATCTATCAAGTACTAAAAATATAGAAAAATCATCTCTCAACTATTATGTTTTTTATTCTTATCATTTATTGGAGCTTCTCAACTCTTATCTTTCCTCAATAAAGTCTTAGCTACTATTACTCTAAACTTTTTACATTAATTTATTTTAAGTTGTATTTATTTTAGTTATTATTAAAATTAATAAAATCTTACTTAAGATCGAATATGACTCAAGAAAGATTAAATAATTAGTAATATTAATAATTAAAAATAATATATTAACAAATCTACGATATAGCATTTTGGTAAGTAATTTTACATTAAAAAAGCTATAAGAATACTTTTAACTAATTTTATTAATATTTTGTTTTTAAATATATTATTTTATAAATTATTATAGAAACCTCACTTTAGAATTTAGCCTAAGGCTCCAATTACCATAAGCCTCCCCTCAACATTAACCATCAGAATAGTAACCGAACCCTCAGTTGCCGTCCTGCTGCGCAACAGGAAGAGGAACAGGGCTGAGTTCGAGGAGGTGGAGAGAAAACTTGAAGAAACTTTGGAGTTGCACAGGGGAATGGAGAATGAGGCTAAACAAAATCGTCTCGCTGAGCAAAATGATAACGTGGAAGACTATGTGCCTGGTCTTGATAGTTGCTTGAACAAAGATCCAGCAGGTCGACCATCCATGGAGGAACTTGCTATTATGTAAAGAGAGTCGAACGAACTATAGAGAGAGATCTGTGAGAGAGAGAGAGCGCCAAAAGAAGGAGAGAGAGTCTTTTAAAACGGGTTGAACATGTGAAAATGGGTCGATAATGGGTAAAATGAATTGGGTCCAATTTGGCTAATTATTAAATGATGTGGCACTTTTACAGATGTCTATCTTTTAATCTCAGCTATTGACTCGAATAAATTTTTGGGATGAAAAATTAGTTTTGTCCCAAAAAAATTATTTCCATTTATGGCGGTGTTGGATGTAGTATTGGAATTGTAATTCATGGAACTTTGAGCAATATTTTGAGACAAAAAATGGCTTTATGCTAAAAAAATTATTTCCGTTCATAGCCGTTGGATGTAGTTCGAACGGCAAGGATAATCTATCTAGAAAAGAGATTTTAGGGGACGGTAGGACGGGGATTAAGGGAAGGATTTACCGTCCCAAAAAACTCTTTTTGGACGGATTTTGACTTTTTGGAACGAAAATTTTGTCTCGAGAAATCAGTTCTGTTGTAGTGCCGACAGTACTGTGTTTGTACCACAATGGAACACTGATGAAGGTGTGGAACGATTTTGTTTTCAACTACAATCCCTTGTTCAATTAGCAAACCTAATTTTCTCTTTAAGGTCGGTTCGTAGCAACCCTAATTTTCTCTTTTAAGGTCGGTACGTTTAGTAAATAAAGAAACCAAGTAGAGTTTATAGCAGATGACTTTTGAGGTATTCAGAACTCAAATACGTTCGACGTTAACAAAGTTCCCTCCCTGTTTTATTTATTTATTTTTTTTTTCTGTAGAGCTCCTTTGATGTTTATCACTCCTCATCAGAATTTCTTTTCAAGCAGTGCAAAGCAAGCTTCTGCGTTGACAAGTTTCAGAGAATATGTCTTGAAAATTTGGCTAATATTACTCCGCTAGTCTATAGGGTTTTTGCGATTCCTAGATTAGTCCCTATGGTAAGTTTATTCCAACAGGTCTCTTTATGTTTTAGATCAATTCTCAATTTAGTCCCTACATTAACTTGGATGACGGAAATTACGGAGTTAATTAACAGTTACCACGTCACGCCGAATGAAAAATCAAGACATAAAAAATAGACGTTGACTCGACTCCCTGAACTTGAAAAAGTAAGTCTCACATGCCAAATGGATAAGTTTAGTCTCTCTGTTTACTTGGATGATGGTATCCATTTAGTACGTGAGACCCATTTTTTCAAGTTGAGGATTCAAGTCAGCATCCCTGCTTCGCATGTCGATTTTTCATTAGACGTAACATGGTATCTGTTAATTATATCGACAATTTTACATCATTTAAGTAAATGGAGGGACTAAATTGAGAATTAGTCCAAATCACATAGAGACTAATAAAAAAAAACTTACCATAGAAACTAATATGAGAATTGTGAAAACTTCAAGTACCGGCAGAGTAATTTAACCTGAAATTTTCTCCACAATCTTGAAATCTGAGCAATGGCCAACAAAATCACGAGGATGAAAAGCTAAAAAATATTAGTTTTGATTTGACAACAGAACCAAACTAAACAGTCCGCTTCTTGTCTGCATTCGAACAGGAATAAGCTATCGACAATATTCCAGCTAATTAGTAGTGAAGAACAACAAAAACAAAACAAAAAATTATTAGAGTACTGAAAGCCGATATCCCCGCAAAATAATTATCTTGAGATCCGAAGGAAAGAGGTCCTACCTGGTTATAAAGCTATCTAATACTTCTCTGTTTTTTAATTACTAGATAAAAACTTAGGCTAAAATGTAAATAGCATTCCTATGTTTTTTGGGCTAGTTAAAATCGAGGCCTGTATTCTTAATTTTTTTATTTTAAGACATGTGCATCGTTAAAATTAAATTAAAGACCCCACTCCACTTTGACATCTAATAATTGATGGAAATGTAACATGTATATTGACAACATGTGACCTAACATTTAAAAATTCAAATATAATCCACATCACTTAATGCTTAGAAATTTTTTTAAAAAACGATACTTAACCGTATGATATTTTTCATGTGCCATCCATCTATTGAAACTTGAAAAAAAAAAAAAAAAAAAAAAAAAAAAAAAAAAGAAGAAGATAAATACACTTTGCACTCTGATCTAATATTATTTTTATCACATTGCACCCACTAACTATTGATTGCAGACACTTTGCACCCTCTGTTAAAAATTTTCTGTCAATTTGGATGGAAATTTATTTTTTGGTCTAAAAATTACAATTTTAAGCTTATAAAATGGTCACTGCTAAAAAAATATAGGGACAAATTATCATTTAGCACGTCAAAAAATTATTTTCCGTCTAAAGTTAGCTTAAAATTTTAGGAGAGGGTGCAAAGTGTCTAAAAATCAATAATTAGTGGATGCAATGTGACAAAAGTAATATGTCATGTCTCATGCCAGGACTTACCTCCTAGGCTCACCTATAGTAATGGTATGCACACAAGCGGAGATTACGGCACGAATAGATCCTATATATTTCTAAGACTTGGTTTTCAAAAGTTCAGCAGAAAACGTTTACTTGAAAATTTATTTTGAAATTGGAAATATAACATTTCAAATAATTCTAGCAATTCTATCTAAAATGAGATATTAACTGGAAATTAAAGAAAAATTAAGGGAAGAAATGAAAATTTAAGAAATAAAATCAAAGATGGCATAGGACAAGAAATGGAATAAGAGAATTTTTTAAAAAAAATATAAACATTTCCATTATGATCACGGATTTTTTTCTTATACAAAATATCCTTTCATGAGGAATACAAAAGTAAGAGAAAAGAAGTACAAAAACAGAAGCTATCTACAGCTTTCCGTAATACATCATTCGTGAAACGGCTACTTAAACGATAAAACAAAAGAGTGCCTACCACTGAAATCTACTCATTCCCTAACTCTGTATTGGAGGATAGGACGACAAGCTCGTTTTTCCCTGTGCTTTCTGCCGGTGGAGAGGGACTATGGGCAGGAGGGTTCGGGTCGACATTGACCAGCCCAAAGTCCTCTACATGAGGAAGTGAGATATAGGTGGATCTTTGAGGTACCATTGGGCTCGTACCCCACATATACCTCGAATGTATCCGTGACATAAAGTCATATCTTAACAACTAAATGTATGGATCAACATCCAAAATCTGCTCGCTCATAAACGTCAGCATCTATCAGGTCTGATGTCCACAGCAGTACATACAAAAGATAAACAAATAAAAGGGGTGAGTCCTACTGACTCAGTAAGGGGGATAGGGGAACATGACATATAATGATATAAAATCAAAATAACAGACATAGTGAAAAAATAACCATCAAGCAATATTCGAACCAATTCAATATGAGCGATGCAATGCAAAATGAATGCATTCTTTTCCCGGTCATTTCACTTTCTTTCTTTCTTTTCTAGTAGTAGAGGTATCCTTTCTTCGCTCTGTTTAACCCCAGAGTCCAGGTTGTGCGTCCCTCCTCTCCTCTGGGACTGTCCCGTGCCCCACACCAGGACCCGGTTAGGCGTACATTGTTCCATCGCCAAGGGATACCAACCACTATCCTTTCAGTGGTGGCTTGCACTATCCCATGTGAACGGTACCGTCACCCGATCTCAGGACCACCTCTAGGTATATATATATTTTTTTTTGGGGGTCAAAATAGCAGTTCCCATACCCATGATATGTTTATGCAACATGGCATATCATACACATAACAGATAGACCATTCACAAAGGTCGGTCAATAAAATGCAAGATATTGCATTAAAAAAAATGCATTTGACATTAATCTTAGTACGTACTCACTCTAAGGCATTTTTCTTCTTCTACCTCTGCTCTTTCTGAAAATTTAATACTAATTAACGATTTAAGTCTTCAAATGGGGCTTCTTAGACCCTATTGGGCCTATCCCTAAAGTTTCAAAGTATTATGGGCATGTTTAGGGTTAACGGGCCTAAAGTCCATTTAGGCCGCTAAACGGGCTTTGTGATTTGAGCCCCTAATTCTACTCGGTTTGGACTCAAATTTGGCTTCCCCATCTATTTTTCATGATCCACACAGTCATAAAGTTATTTTTTCAGTTTGGACCTTTTTACCCTAATTTTTTATGTGAAATATCGAAATTGCCCTTAGAGACCTCCAGGGGAAAAATTAATACTAATTACTTATTTAAGTCTTCAAATGGGGGCTTCTTGGGCCTTCTTAGACCCTATTGGGCCTATCCCTAAAGTTTCAAAGTGTTTTGGGCTTGTTTAGGGTTAACGGGCTTAAAGTCCATTTAGGCCACTAACAGGCTTTGTGATTTGAGCCATTATTCTAGCTCAATGTGGACCTGTCAAATTTATGCGTCCAATATTTTTTTTCCGTCACCTCGGATCTCTAGGACCATTCACTTCTTGGGGTATAGTGTTCTTTTTCCGGTCAAAAATAGCAGTTTCTCTATATCTGTATTTGATATGTTATGCAACATGGCATAACATAGCACATAACAGATATACATTTCACAAAGGAGGTTTAATGCAAGATAGCGAAAAAAAAGCATTGCCATTATCTTAGTACGTACTAATCTAAGGCATTTTCTTCTTCTACCTCTGCTCTTTTTGAAAAATTAATACTAATTACTTATTTAAGTCTTCAAATGGGGGCTTCTTGGGCCTTCTTAGACCCTAATGGGCCTATCCTAAAGTTTCAAAGCTTCTGGGCTTGTTTAGGGTTAATGGGCCTAAAGTCAATTAGGCCACTAAACGGGCTTTGTGATTTGAGCCCTATTCTACTCGGTTGGACTCAAATTTGGGCTTCCCCATCAATTTTTAATTCTCTACACAGCCATAAATTTATTTCCCAGTTTGGACCTTTTTACCCTAACTTTTTGGTGAATGTGAACTGCCCTAGAGACCTGCAGTTTCAACCTTTTCCAACCTCCGATTGAGCTGAAGTTTTTACTGGTACCTACTGTGACCATATACTACAAGTCCACCAATTTTCATGCAAAACATCAGAGGATTTCATGGGGATGTTTTGGACAGCAGGGGTTTTTCATGAAAGGTCCTAATTTTTTTTTTCCTCCTTTACCGCACCTAAAGGTGATCTCCAAGTCCTTGTGGTCTCAGACCTTACTAAAAAGCTATTGATGCATATCAGCTTATTAACAGAGCAGGAAAATGGTATTGGTGAGAAGAATGTGCTCATATTTGATCTTGGTGGTGGAACGTTAGATGTCTCACTTCTCACGGTTGAAGATGGCATTTTTGAAGTGAAAGCTACAGCTGGTAATACCCACTTGGGAGGTGAAGATTTTGACCGTAGAATGGTGAAGCATTTCGTTAAAGCTTTCAAGGAAAAACATAAGAAGGATATTACTGGTGGTAAGGCTCTTAGGAAGTTGTGGAATGCTTGTGAAAGGGCTAGGAGGACTCTCTCATCTAATACTCGAACAACAATCCAGATTGATTCGCTGTATGACGGTACAGACTTCAGCTCAAACATCACACAGGCCAGGTTTGAGAAGCTGAACATGGATTTATTCCGGAAGTGTATGGGACCCGTTAAAAAGTGTTTGGGGGATGCGAAGATGGATAAGAATAGTGTCCATGATGTGGTTCTGGTTGGAGGGTCTACCAGGATTCCCAAGGTACAGCAATTGTTGAAGGAGTTCTTTGATGGAAAGGAGCTCTGCAAAAGGGTTAACCCTGATGAGCTCGTTGCTTATGGTGCTGCAGTTCAGGCTGCACTTCTCAACAATGAGGGTAATAGGAAGGTGCAGGGTATCTTGTGCGTGGATGTAACTCCTCTTTCACTTGGTGTCGAGAGTGCTGGAGGTGTCATGAATGTTTTGGTCCCAAGGAACACCCTCATCCCCACGAAGGAGCAGATTTTCTCAACCTCCATTGATAATCAATCTGGCGTGCTGTTTCAGGTGTACGAGGGTGAACTTAGACAAAAAAAAAAGGTGTATGAGGGTGAATGTGGCAGTACTCGTAGTCGTGACAACAACTTGCTGGGTAAGTTTGAGCTCTCTGGTATTCCTCCTGCTCCTAGTGGAGTTCCAAAAATCACTGTTTCCTTTGACATTGATGTTGATGGCATCTTGAGCGCCTCTGCCAAGGATAAAGTGAGTGGACAGAAGAACGGCATTACAATCACTGACAAAGGCAGGCTTTCTAAGAAAGAGATAGAGAAGTTACTGCAGGAGGCTAAGAAGTACAAGGCTGAGGACGAGGAATACAACATGAAGGTTGAAACAAAGAATGCACTGGAGAACTACGCTTACAACATGATGAACACATTCAAAGATGAAAAGTTTGCAGCTAAGGTCCCTTCTGCTAGGAAGAAGGAGATTGAAGATGGAATTGAGCAGGCTATCCATTGGCTCGAACGGAACCAACTTGCAGAGGCGGAAGAATTTGAGTTCAAGCAGGCTGAACTGGAGAGCATCTGCCACCCGATCATTGCACAAATTGATCGAGGCACTGACGTTGACGACCGCGAAAGCGTGGAAGAGGACAAGGAGCATAAGGATAAGGACAAGGCACAGGAGGCTAAGAAGTACAAGGCTGAGGATGAGGAACACAACATGAAGGTTGAGACAAAGAATGCACTGGAGAACTACGCTTACAACATGATGAACACATTCAAAGATGAAAGGTGTGCAGCTAAGGTCCCTGCTGCTAGGAAGAAGGAGATTGAAGATGCAATTGAGCAGGCTATCCATTGGCTCAAACGGAACCAACTTGCAGAGGCCGAAGAATTTGAGTTCAAGCAGGCTGAGCTGGAGAGCATCTGCCACCCGGTCATTGCACAAATTGATCAAGGCACTGATGTTGACGACTGTGAAGGCGTGGAAGAGGACAAGGAGCATAAGGATAAGGACAAGGCACAGGAGGCTGAGAAGTACATGCATCAGGATAAGGAGCGTAAGATGGAGGTCAAGAGGAAGAACGTACTGGAGAACTATGTTTATGAGATGAGGAACATGTTCAGAGATGAAAAGATTGCAGCCAAGGTCCCAGTTGCTGACAAGAAGAAGATTGAAGATGCAATTGAGCAGGCCATTCGTTGGCTCAAACAAAACCAGCTTGCTGAGGAGCATGAATTGGAGGACAAGATGAGCGAGCTGAGGAGTGTCTGCAACCCAATCATTGCCAAGATCTGTGTACATACTAATGGTGATACGGGTGGAGCCATGCAAGAGAATACAGAGCCTAAAAAGGAAATAGAAAACAAGGTGCCGGAGGATTAGAAGTACATGGCTCGGGATAAGGAGCAAGAGGAGGAAAATGAGAAGAACATGGCATGCAATCAGGTGCATCAGGAGAAGGTTGAGAAGAACGTAGCCAAGGATAAGATTCATCAGAAGAAGGTTGAGGCAAAGAAAGCTTTGGAAAGTTGTGCTTACTACATGAGGTACACGATCAGAGACATGAAGGATGCTTTGACAAAGACCGAAGACAAAATTTAGCAGGCCATCCTCTGGCTTGATAGGAACCAGCTCGCCGAGGCAGAGGAGTTTGAGCAGAAAGGAGCCAGAGGGTTATGTTACCATTTCATTACCAAAATGAACCAAGGAGCTGCTGCTGAGAATAGCTGATCTTCTGCAACTTATCAATAATGTAATTGTTAATAAAGACTACAAAAAAGTACGCCACTCAAATAGGATATTATTATAGCATGATATATCGTATTATATTATGGCATATGAGTAAATCAAATATTGATTACATCAATAGTTCATAAATCATGAATCTTATTTGTTGGTTAGCTTACAAGATACTATAAAAATATTATAATGTATAGATGTATGTCCCATTATATATGTATTAGAATGTATTTAATTAAAGAGTATATGGTAGTCCATCATATTGAAGTTATTAAGGTATAGTATAGTATGTCACTCAAGTATAATATTTTTATAATTTTTGTAGCATGATATATCATATTATATTATGACATCATATATAATATATGATATAGGGCTAATAGTTGAGAAAAAAATGAGTAAATCAAATATTGGTCATCACACTTGGCTAATATCTTGTTCGAACAGATATACTTAGCGACATTGATGCCAATGGTATCTTGAATGTCTCCGCCGAGGACAAAACCACCGGACTTAGAAACAGGATTACAATCACGAATGAAAAGGGCAGACTCTCCAAGGAAGAGATCGACAAGAAGGTCGAAGAGGCTAAGAAGTACAAGTCAGATGATGAGGAGCATAAAAAGAAGTTTGAGGCCCAAAATGCACTGGAGAACTACGCTTATAATATGAGGAACACATTCAAAGTTGAGAAGTTTGCAGCTAAAGTTCCTGCAGCTTTCAAGAAGAAGATGGAAGATGCAATTGAGGAGGCTATCGAGTGGCTCGAAAGGAACCAACTTGCTGAGAGCGATGAATTTGAGGACAAAATGAGCGAGCTTGAGAGCATCTGCAATCCAATCTTCAGCAAGATTTATCGAGGTGCTGATGACATGGGTGGAGCGACAAAAGAGGCCAAGAAGAGCAAGAAATTTGAAAGAAAGTTACGGGAAGGTGAAAAGTACCACCAGAAGAAAGAGATTGAGAAGAAGGCCGAGTGCATGGCCAAGGATAAGGATAAGGAGCATGAGAAGATGGTTGAGGCAAAGAATGCATTGGAGAATTAAGCTTCTTCTTTTTTTTTCTGAATAAAGCATATTATTAAGAACACGAACTAAAGGAGAATGTTCGAATCGCACAACAAAATATGCAAAGGAATAGCACTGGAACCAGAAGAACCCGAGACATGAGATCTGGCAGCCCACTGCGCAAGTAAATGCGCCTGATTGTTGAGCTGTCTAGAGATCCAATTGAGAAACCACTCATGGTGGAGGCCAAATTCCACACGCAGTAGTGGAGTAATGTCAGCAATCTTCCAACAGGGTAAATTATCCACCAGAGAAACATCCTCAAACAAAAGAAGAGAATCAGTTTCAAAAATAACCTTATCCCACCCATGCTGACCAGCAAGTTCAACAGCCCGGACAGCAGCCCAAGCTTCGCCCACTAACGGGTCCACAGCCATAATTCGCTCCATGTACACAGTACAGAGAGAGCTGGAGAAGTCTCGACAAGAGACGGCTATGTACGATCTATTGTGACATATAGCAACGTCAAAATTAATCTTCATCCATCCTGGATTTGGAGGCATCCAGGTTGCACCAAGGGTAGGAGCCTGAGAGAGCCAAGCCATCGAATGCTCAGTATAATGATGATGCAGCGAATTTTGAAGGTCAGAAAACACCACAGGCTGCCCCTTATGAACCGCTTCATTTCTCGAAAACCAGAGCACATCACAAAGAAGCGCTGCATGCATTAAAAAAGGCAGGCAGGGACGAGGCTCTCAAGCCCAAAACAGAATCAGCATTAAGCAAAACACGGATCCAATCAGCAGAGTTGGACACCGGCAACCGAGATAGATCAATCGGCCACGAAGAGATTCTCCAAAGGCGCTGGGCAACAGTGCAGTTAAAGAAAAGATGAAAAGTGGTTTCTGCCAACAGACCACAATTACCACACAAGCGGGAGTCATGGAACTCTTCATTAGTTGAGAGGAAGGAGGGAGCACGCACCAGTAGAGCACCAGCATCTATCTTCCACATAAGGAGTTTAAGCCTATCTTGGAGCTGGGATTTCCAGAGTTTAGACCAATCCGGAGAAGATAGATGCATAGAAGGAGGCCTACGCTGGGATTGATATTGGATAATAGCTTCCTTGACCGAGAAGTCTCCCTTGTTTGCAGGAGTCCAAATGACAGAATCGTGATGGCCAGCATTCGGGGGAAGTAAACGCAATATCTGGTGGACTGATTCAGTGGTAAAAAGAGAGGATAAGAGAGGAATATCCCAACCCCCACCATCAACAACAGCCAGGTCAGAGACATACCAAAAATTGTCCCCCTGAATAGCAGATTCAATCCAAATAGGCCTATGGTTAGGCAACCAGGGGATCCAGGAGTCCTCACGGATGGATATGGCAGAACTATTACCAGGAATGAAGCAAATGTTATTCTGAAGAGAATTAAGGACCTTAGCAATGCCCTGCCAAATCAGGGAAGCCCTAGGCCTAGGGCTCGCCCCGAGAAGAGGAGTCGTAGGAAAATATTTTGCTTTCAGGATTCTTACCCAAAGCAGATCAGGTTTACTTAGCACTAACCACACCAGTTTTTGAATGAAGGCTTTGTTAATCTCCTCCATACAACGCATCCCCAGACCACCAAACTCTTGAGGCTGACAAATGGAAGTCCAAGCCTTAGGCGTGTAATTATGGGATTTCTCTGGGGTGAAGCCCCACCAGAAATTCTTGAACATCCTATCCACGTCTTTGCACCACCTTGCTGGCAATAGATAGGACTGCATATAATATTGTGGTATAGAGGTTGCAACTGATTTAATCAAAGTCGTACGACCTGCCTGCGAAAGAATTTTTGACTTCCAGCCCGCCACTTTAGAATTAATTCTCTCTTTAGCGCAGCAAAGTGTCCAACTCTGTCTTTGCCCATAAAGACCGGTAATCCCAAGTATTGGCTGTCCCGAGACATAATTTTCAACTGGAGTGCCTCACGTACAGCAGCTATCACATCCAGATTAGTGTTTGGGCTAAAAAACATCGAAGATTTTCTACTGTTAATGAGCTGCCCTGTCCAACTGCAATAAAGATCCAAAATATTGTTGATAGATCTAGCTTCCCGAATATTTGCTCGACAAAAAATGAGCAGATCATCCGCGAACATGAGATGGGTAACCGGAGGTGCTCGTCAAGCAGCAGTCACCCCATGTAAACGACCACAAAGTTCTTCCCTAGAAAACAACCGTGATAGGACTTCAGAAGAGAGAATGAAAAGGAAAGGTGACAGAGGGTCACCCTGCCTTAATCCTCTGCTAGGTTTTATCAAGCCAAGTGGACTACCATTATGCAAGATAGCGTATGTGACCGTTGATAGGCATTGCTCAATGAGTTGTATCCACTGAGTGCTAAAACCAAAACAATGCATTACCTACAAAATAAACGACCAATCCATCCTGTCGTAAGCTTGGGTCATATCCAATTTGATGGCAGCTACCCCTTTCCGTCCCCCTTTCCTCCGCATAGAGTGGAACAGTTCCGTTGCACACACGGAGTTCTCTTGTATAAGACGCCCCGGGACAAATGCAGATTGTGAGTTAGAGATTAACTTGGGAGGAGAAGCTTAAGGAGGTTTGCTAAAATCTTATAGCAGATTTTATAGCTTACATTACATAAGCTAGTAGGTCTAAATTGATCTGCCAACACCGGGTTAGTGCACTTTGGAATTAATGCAAGAAAGGTGTGGTTAAGCTGCTTGAGAAGGAAACCCGAAGCAAAAAAAGAACGGACCATACCGATAACCTCAGGTGCAATTGTCTTCCAGTAAGCTTGATAGAAAGAGGCTGTCATCCCGTCAGGACTCGGGGCTTTGGCTCCTCCAAGAAGCTTCACCGTATGATATATCTCCCTATCAGAAGGGATGGCACACAAGATCTGATTTTCTGCTGGCGAAATCACAGGTTGAATAAGATCAGCCAAATCTAGGGCACAAGGAGGTTGAGAGGATTGCTAAAGAGAAGAAAAGTGTGCCTCAAGAAGATTGCCTATACTTTGACGCTCATCACACCAATTACCATTCGAGTCTTTAAGCCTCATAATGTCATTCCTTCTTCTGCGGACAACTGTAGATACGTGAAAAAATCTGGTGTTAAGGTCAGTTGTTGTAAGCCATTGTACTCGAGACTTGGACTTCCACAGAGTCTCCTCTTGCCTCAACACCTCCTGAAGGGCCACCCGAAGAGAGGTAGCCGTAACCTCACTCATATCAGTACTAGGGTGCTGTTCTAACAATGCCAATTGAGTGTGGAGATGCTGAATAGTAGAAAAAAGTTTCCCTACAGAGTCATGATTCAAATCTTCAACGTCGTTCTAGAGGCCGCCATTTTCTGGACCAAACGAAAAGCTGGAGACCCTCGAGTGTTCATTTGCCAAGAAGTTCCAATCACTTCACTGTAGGTATTCTCCTTGAGCCAGAATTGCTCAAATCGAAATGGTTTGGGACCCAATAACTTTTTACCCATTGGTTGAAGGAGAAAGGGGCAATGGTCAGAAGTAACTCTGGGTAAATGAGAGACAAGGGCCCTGGGGAACATCAGAGTCCATTCAGTAGTCTCAAACCCCTTATCAAGGCGTTCCTTAATACGCCGAGATCCCGCACGTCCATTGCACCAAGTGTATTGGGGCCCTACAAAACCAAATCAACCAATCCATGCTGAAGAATAAGTTGTGATAGTCCAGTAGTAGAGGAGGATGCGACAGCCCTCCCACCAAATTTTTCGGCTTGAGATAAAACGGTATTAAAATCCCCTAAGATTACCCATGGCCCAGCCACATGGTTGCCGAAGGTAGATAAATTCTCCCAAAATAAATCCTTCTGATGCCAATCCACCGGACTGTGGATGAAAGAAATTGTTCAGTAAGAGTGGGACGAATCAGCATGAAAACTAACACTAATACAATTGCGATCCAGTAATAGAAGATCAAATACCACACCCGATCGCCAAGAGAATGAAATTCCCCCACTTAGACCCTCAGCCGGGTAAGAATGGGAATGAGAAAAGCCAACACGAGACAGAAAAGTTTGAGCAACACCTACTTTCGTTTCTGTAAGGCACATACAATCCGGATTGTATTGCCATATGATAGCCCGTAAGGAACGTATTGCCGCAGGGCGGGCCAGCCCCTGGCAGTTCTAAAAAAGGATTAACATTATGGAGGAGGGGGCATATCTTGGCCCACCTCCTCAGTCAAAGAAAAAGCAAACACAGTAGAACTAGCATCCACCGTAGTCGAATCAGGTAAGAAATGGGAGCGAAGAGATCTGCCTCGGGGACTAGGGCTGTTCAGTGCCACCGGAAAATTCTGGTGGCACCGGGTTGCCGGTACCCGGCTTCACCGGTGCCAGTGCCGGTTTGAAGTTTTTAACAAAACCCGGTGCCGGTCCCGGTTCCCGGCTTACCGGCCCCACGGGTTTTGTTTTGGTTTTTTTTTTTTTTTTTTTTTTTTTAGCAAAACTGTGCGTTTTGCTGCCCTAATAGGTTAGTTGTATAACCCCCCTCCCCGACCGATCAAATCTGAAATTCCCCCCCCGGCAAGTCTTTGACAAGGCCCCC
This sequence comes from Morella rubra, assembly GCA_003952965.2. Classification (NCBI taxonomy): domain Eukaryota; kingdom Viridiplantae; phylum Streptophyta; class Magnoliopsida; order Fagales; family Myricaceae; genus Morella; species Morella rubra. Next base: position 25,117,192 of record CM025850.1, on the reverse strand, counting down.
CCCCCCGCGAGCCTGCGCCCTGCCCCTCCCCCCCCTCGCCTGCGAGTCTCTCTCTCTCCCTCCTCCTCCTCCTCCTCTCCTTCTCCCCGACCACGACGCCTGCGCCCTGGAGGATTTTGCCCGAGTGCCGTGTGGTGTCTGTCAAGGGCAACTGTGTATTTGTTTAGGTATGTTAAAAATCACTAAATTTGTTAATTTCAATTTGTTCTATTGAAAATATTAGGATATATATTATTGCTGAATGTTTTTTCCATTATTTGTTGTTTTTAGGGTTTGTAATTGAATAAATTTGGGAAGTTTAAGAAAACAAGAAAAATAAATTTGTTTTTAGGGTTTTTAGGATTTGTTAATTTTAATTTGTTCTATTGAAAATATTAGGACATATATTATTGCTGAATGTTTTTCCCATTATATGTTGTTTTTAGGGTTTGTAATTGAATAAATTTAAGAAGTTTAAGAAAACAAGAAAAATAAATTTGTTTTTAAGGGTTTTGAATTTGATATATTGGAGTTGATATTGCTTTATATTGGTGATCAACGTACGATTGTATTTAATTTAGTGTCACTGCTAAACCCTCTGTTGTTAATTTGCAGATGGACACTCCACCACAATCACAGTCATCTGCAGCTGCATGTAGTAGTGCTACTGCTATGTCGCCCTCAGTATCGTGTCCGGTTGTTGGGTCCACTCCGGATTCTGAGACAATGGAGTCAATGGGTGTAGGTGATGTAAGTGGACGACCACCACGCCCTGAACCCAAAAAGAGGAAAAACTCAAATCCTTCTAATGTATGGCTGCACTACACCAAGGTACCTAACTCTGATCCACCTAAAGCAAAATGTAATTATTGTAAAAAAGATTTTATGGCTCATCACAAGAATGGGACATCGGGGTTATGGCAACATCACAATATTTGTCCATATTTCAAGAGAAAAAAGGGGGGTCAGTTAGATGTTGGGCAGATGTTTTTGACTCACGATGCTGAGAAGTCAACGGGGTCTGATGTTGGAACGATGGGGGTGACACATAAGTTTTGTGAGAAGACTATTAAAGATCTGATTGCTAGGATGATAATTATCGATGAGATGCCTTTTATTGTAGTTCAGAAACATGGATTTAGGGATTTAATTCATTATCTGGAGCCTAGATTTAAAATGCCATCTAGGATAACAATTATGAGGCTTTGCATGAAACTTTATTTGAAGGAGAAGGAGAAGTTGAAGCATCTGATTCGAACGAATGGGTATAGAGTGTCTTTTACCACAGACACTTGGACATCGATTCAAAATTTTAATTATATGTGTGTGACTGGACACTTCATCGATGCTAATTGGACCTTGCAGAAGAGAATTTTGTCTTTTAGAAGGGTGCAAGATCATAAGGGGTTAGTATTGCTAAGGAAATAGAAGATTGTATGAATGATTGGGGGATACAAAAGATCCTTACAATAACAGTTGACAATGCCTCCTCTAATGACACTGCCATTGACCATTTAAAGAGAAGGCAATTGCAAAAAGATACTCTAGATGTAGGGAGGATTGTTTGTGGCCATGAATTCCTACACTTGAGATGTTGTGCACATATTTTGAATTTGATTGTGTCTGAGGGGATGAAAGAGGTTGATAAGTCAATTGCTAAGGTTCGGAATATGATCAAGTATGTTAAGTCATCACCCCAAAGGTTAGACAAGTTTAAAGAATGTGTGCAGATTAAAGAGATTACATGTACTCAATTTTTGACTCTTGATGTTACTACTCGTTGGAACTCAACTTATTTGATGTTGGATGTGGCTTTGAAGTATCGAGAGGTATTTGAGTTGATGTTGGATGAGGATGGGCATTTTATATTGTATTTGGGTGAAGAGGGGCATGGGAGAAGAGGATTAGGCCCCCCCACACTCGAGGATTGGGAGCACATCCGTCACTTTGTAAAATTCTTGAAGTTATTTTATGAAGTAACAATAAGAATGTCGGGATCAAATGTGTCTACAGCTAATGTGTACTTGGAGGAGTTGGCTAAGATACATAGCCATTTGGACAAGTATTCTTCTAGTAATGATACTTTGCTTAAAGAGATGGCATCCCGCATGAAAACGAAGTATGACAAGTATTGGGGTGATTTGATGATAGTGAATAGACTTTTATTTGTTGCAGCATTGCTTGATCCAAGAAACAAGATGGTTGTACTGAATTATTGGTTTAAGAAAGTAATGGGAGAAGTGGAAGGCGAAGTTATGGTATTGAATGTGAAGGGTACTTTAGAACGGTTGTTTATGGAATATAACAATGGCAACTATGGTAGTGTCGTGGAGGTGGGTGACAGTGATAGTGTGACTATGGGGATAATGAGGAGTGGGATGAGTTTGATCTTGTAAGGGCTGCTAGCCAAATTTCAGACTCTAAATCTGAGGTGGAGAGATATTTATCAGAGTCAGTTGAATCAAAGGCTCCTTCATTTAAAATTTTGCTTTGGTGGAACGTTAACTCTCATAAGTATCCTATCCTTGCCCGCATAGCTCGGGACGTGTTGGCAATTCCTATTACCACTGTACCTTCTGAGTCAGTATTTAGCACTGGAGGTCGGATATTGGATCCTTTTCGGAGTTCATTGGCCCCAAAAACTGCAGAAGGTCTCATTTGTGCTCAAAATTGGATGAGATGTGATCCTATCGTGGAGGAGGAGGACATGACTTCTGATATGACAGAAGATCCACAAACTTATACGATTGACTCGGGTAATTTTATTTCTTTTTTTAGTTTATTAGTTTGAATAATATTTTTATTTTTATAAATTATAACTTAGTGTATTTAACTATATTGTGTAGAGTTACCTATCTTGGCGACGGAGATCGAGGAGTAGGGATTTGAAGGAGCTACCCATCTTTACGATGTTCTTACAATTACTTCTCTAAGATTATTGTTTTTTATTTTATTGGTTGAGACTTTACATTCTCATCTCGTTGTGATGTTCTCTAAGTTTATTGATTTTAGATTTTATTAGTTTGAACTTTAAATTCTCATCTTATTTTTAAGATGATGTTTAATTTTATTGATTTTGGATTTCATTAGTTTAGATTTTAATGATATGTGATTAATGGACCAAAAAAAAAAAAAAAAAATACATTGGACCAAGTGTGTAAAATGCTAAAAAAATGGCCAATATGAATGTAGGATAACCCGGAAACCGCCACCGCTAAGAGCCGGTTTTTGCCCTTAACGGTGTAGGTGTAGGTGGTAATTATTTAAAAACCGGTTATCCGGTGTAGGTGCCGGTTTTGGCCAAAACCGGCACCTACACTGGGGTTGAACAGCCCTATCGGGGACCCCTCTGAGAAAGTCCACGACTCCGCGGCCATGCACGTCTTCCATGAGAATGCATACACCAAGTTGCCAAAGGAGAATCGTCAGTGAAGTCTGACTGCGAAGTTGATTTTCCAGAATCTAGATGCTGCAGAGAAGAGGGAAGGATGCGAAGGCGTTTGGAATTATCCAGAGGCCACAAGGGAACCCGTTTCTTCCCCATCATCTGAATAGAGGATGTAGTGGGTGGGCTAGCAGCGACATTAGTGTCATGAGTGTTTCGGCCCTCATTAATTACATCCTGGACTGGATCAACCTCTTTGGAAATATCAGTAATAACAACAGAAGGCCCAGCACCAATAAGGGGTGTATGGCTCAAAGGAGAGCCCTTTTGAGGAGTCGAAAAGGGCACAGAAGGAAAGTCTGCTGTCCCCAAAGGACCAGACAAGGGCTGACCCCCTTCACGCTGAATAGTGTTATTCAGATCGACAAGAAAGCTATAATTTTTCACCCATTCAGCTTGTACTGACATGCTGGTTGGGCACGGTGTGTGTAACGTAACCTGAGCCAGGGGGCTACCTTGTACCAACGGGCAGACAGGACTAATGTCAATGGGGTCCACCAAATCAGTGCGAGGAAGTTGGCGAATAATAGAAGGTGTCGGTGGTGGCCCACAGCCCTAGCCTGCCGCCGGTGAAGATGAGCCGCCACTCTGAAGCAAACTGGAGGCTGAGGGCTCCAAGACGAATACTCTGAGCGGCGCTTCCTGTCCATCTCCGTAGCTTTAAGATTAGAAACGGCCTCTCTGGGTATCGTAGCAGATGGAGGACGATATGAACAGAACCTCTGGGAATGATTCAGTCGACCACAATGCAAGCACCATTCAGATATTCTCTCATAGCGATATTGAATCCAGATAGGCGACTTGTCAGGTCTTTCCAAGGGGAAACCCAAATACAGAGGTTGGGACAAGTCGACCATCACCAAAGCTCGAAGGTAAGCAATGCCCCAAACTTTTTTCGTTTCATCAAAATCCACTTCCAGAACTTTTCCAGCCTTGAGGCCCAGCTCCAAAGTAAAGGTTTTAGTCATACGACCTAAGGGTAGCCCGTGTATCTGCACCCACAAAGGGGCCATGTCAAAGGATAGTTCCTGAAGAGTGGAATCCACATCCCATTCGCGAAGCACTAGCATGGCGCCTCGTATATTCCACGGTGCCTGTCGAAGGACCCTATCCCTGATAGTAGTATTTGGAAAAGAAAATATGAAGCTATCATCCGGTCCATAAGAAATAACAAATTTGGAACAAAGCTCCAAGACTTCTGGATAGCCTCCCAAGTGCCGGTCTTATTCGAGGGGCACTCAGAAAAGAGTTTGCCTACCAGGAGAGTAGCCGCCTCATTCTTAGCATCATCAGAATATTCAGCCACCCGAGGACCTCCCGAAGCGTGGGAGGAGTTCGAATGTAGCAAGGAAAAGCCTTCAGTGACCGAGTCAATAGAAGAAGCATTCATATCCATCACCCCACAACAACGGCCAGAACACCAGCAAGAAAGAAAACAAAAGAAAGAAAGAACAGGGAAACAGAGGCAAGAAAACACAAGTCCAATGCAGACGGAAATAGGAAAGACAAGGGCGACAACTCGAGGAAACAGGAAAGGGAGGAAGCCACAGGGGAGTGAGGGTAAACAAAACGGAGAGGAGAAGGAAAAAGGTAAAAAGAGGGCGGAAGGAAAGAAACAACGAAGTCTGATAAGGCAAAAAGGAGGTGTAAAAGAGACCACAGAAGGAGGAGGTGACTAGACGGGGCAAGAAAAGGCGTTGGGAAAGGGATGGTAGCAAAGAAGAAAAAGAAAAAGCACTACCAGGATAGGCGGAAAGGAGAGAAGTCTCCAGAGAGCTCTCAAAAACGAGCGAGGTGAGAATTAAGCTTCTTACATGAGCTACAGAATCACAGGTGTGAAGGATGCCTTGACAAAGAACGAAGATGCAATTCAGCAGACCATCCGCTCTCTTGATAGGAACCAAGTCGCCAAGGCAGATGAGTTTGAAGAGAAGATGAAGGAGCTAGAAGGTATCTATCACACGTTCATTGCAAAATTCTACAAAGTAGCTGGTGATGATAAGAGTTGATCATGGAAGAATGCCTTCAGTCTTTGGGTTAAGGAGTTGGTTTTGAAAAATGTTGCGGTAGGGATGAGATTTTTTGCCAGGAGTGAAGAGAGGAAGATGAGGAAGGCATAGTGTTTCACTTCTTGCCTTCCTCATCTGGGTGACAGATGCCTCCCAAGGCAAAATTTATCTTGGGTTCACACTATTACCTGGGCATCCCTCAACTTTAGTGGCAACTCCTTTATTGCAACTATTAGGAGAATTTTTCTGTCTGCACTGGTGTACACGCTGTGGAGAGAAAAGGAACATTAAGGTGGCTTCTGGTTCTACGAGAAGATTAATATACAGTGTGATGGAAGTCTCTTGGCTTGTCCAAGCTAAAGATTTGCCTCCTCCAGAGCATTCCTACCTCTGCTGCTAACCTGAACATTGTAGCTGAAAATTGGCATTTCTAATTTAGTGTCCTGGGCTCGTTGATTGTTTTTCTCTGCTGAATGTTTATCATCATTATCTACTGTAATGGCTCCTTTTGGTTATTCTTTGTTTAGACTATGTTGTGGATTGATGTCCTGTTTGTCAAGGTTATGATACTTGTGTAGGGGTTACTCCCCGTGTATTTTTTTTGCTTTTTCAATATATCTTACTACAAAAAAAAAGGATGAGGAGAGGCTTTGGCAGTACAATTAAGGTAAAAGACAGATTATAAGCACTCTGAGTGAATTATAGGTCTCTGCCTAGAGTGTCTTTGCAGGAAGACTCGAGTCCTCATGGAAAATGGTCTTATGCTCATGGTACATTATCCATAAACCAAATACCCCCCCTCCCCGATCAAATTCAATATCTATACAACCTCGGACAATGTTAAAAGTTTTCTGTGACAGATCTTTCTGACCATCTTGATGAGTGATAACCGGTCTAATGACAATAACATAGCCAACCCCTTGCACATTCCTGGGACCAAATATTCTTGTCTTATTGGAAGCATTAATTTTAGTGCAGCAAGCATTAGAAGAAGCTACAGAGGCGAGTTTCAACTGTCCCCGGGACATTGTGAAGAAAATCCTGTTTGTAGCCAATCAATTTTCTGTGAGCCTATTTGTGCTAATGCCGCATCTGTCTGATCCCCTAAAACAGTGTAAAAAACTTCTGAAGGGTTGCGTTCATATTTTTGTGCTGATATTGAACATCATTCTGAAATGTTGAAACAGAAGAGGCATTAGCTAACAAAGTGCCCAGAGGAGTGCCACTAGTTTGGCTAAAAGATTTGGAGCTTATTGGGATTGAGTTCACTATTTCTGTGACATATTTTGATTGTTATAACATAATTGCTTATTGGGATTGAGTAAATAGCTTTATTTCCAAAGGCTTGGACAACCTTCGAGGGTACCAAATTCATGGCCAGTGGAAACAGTTCAGACTTGTGATATCATTCCCGACATTATATGTATTCTGTGTTGACTTGTCAAACTCCGGGTGCTGCTTCATGAGAATACAGCAAATGTATGCTCAAGAAGTGAATCGTGCAGCAGCAAAATCAGAGCACAGGTCATTCAAACATTTCCGTGAAATCACAGAAGATTAACAGAATAATATAATAGTGGACTCATTAGAAAGCTGACTGAATTTCCTTTAAAACTGTACTTTGTTTGACTTAAAATCTTCAAATAGACCCAAATCCAAGCTTCCCAAGTTGCTTAAGAGTTGCTAGCATTTCAGACATATGCAATCTACTGTTGGTGTTTCCATATAATATCTCAGGTAAAAAATCCAAAATTAAGTGTTATTTATTGGGTTTGAAACCAGACTCCAAAGCCACACAATTCGGACCAAAATTCACATCAGCTGAACTCTCATAATGGATTGGACTAAGCACTAGCAGGTCACACACATTCGATTTTCCAGAAGATTTGCCCCTGTTATGGATTTCCTTATCATAACTTAAAAAGCATGAAAATCATAGGCCTATAAAGATCGAGTTCAAATAAACCTAGATACGCATATGACCAGATGTTTTTATCTTGGCATTGAAATCCAACACTATTTAAATCTCTAGGGTTGTGTTTGAGTGCCAAAATTTTAGAGTAATTAAAATTTTTAGTATAGAAGTTGGTGAAAAAGTGAGAGAGAAATAAAACAGTTGAAAAAAATATAAAAGTTGGTAAAAAAAAAAAAAAGTTTATGGGAGTTTGATGAAAAAGTGAGAAGGAGAGAAATTTTTTAATAATGATAAAATTTTGGAGAGCCAAAATTTTAGTTGCTGAAGACACCTATAGCCCTGCAATCTTGCCAGTTTGTCACAAGATAATTGTTAACTAAAAACAATGCCAATGCGCTTAGGCCCTAATAGAATCGACTTCCTGCTTCCTGGATACTAACACAAACAATTTTGAGCGTTGAACTCAGAAGCCAAGACTTGTACTTTTTTTGACAAACATGACAGGAAACTCAAGACAAGCCAACCTAATGAACAAAAAGGGCAAATCCATTTAAAAGAATTTGTTAAAAAGGATTCAAATGGCTCATTCTACCATATTATAATGTTTAAAGTGTATATAAAGGAGACGGATGGTGGAGTTTCAAAGCTAAATCAAGCAATAACACCACCCATGATTCTGAAACCAAGAACTATGGCCCTCTTGAAAACAAGATTCCAAAGACACTCGACCAGGATATACCTAACTCCACAATAGTAATAAGCACAGCAGGTCTGGTACTCTTGTACAAGCTCCCGAATGTGCTACTTCCATTCTCATAAATTTGACTTCATGCTTAAATACCCTAATTCAAAAGCTCAAGTCACTATGCAGTCACAATTCATGCAAAATCAATGATCTACCAAAATTTAATCAACAAGGTTGGAGAATGCAGGACCAGGTTTGCTGTTCCCTATTCACTAGGCAATCGGGGACTTGGCAGAATGTTATTGCACTGCTACCAAATCTAGGACATCCAATTCCACTAAATTCAAAACAAATCCTATCATAATGTGCTGCATTCATCAGCTAAAGATCCTTTCTTTACTCCTTTTACATGTAACTGGGAATTGCACCCAGAAGGGTTGCATTTCTAATTTGACCCTAAATTCCTAAGACATGTTTGACTAGGTTCCGAGCTGCTTCAATAAGAAGAACATATAGAAGGAATGCAAAAATTTTAAGAAACAAGAATCTCTAACCAAGAATCCATTTCCCTAGCAGACATTTGTTCAAAGGAGAACCAAAATCGTGGGAGAATCAATACGATTGGTAGCAACACACTAGTTCATCATGGCAGCTTAATTTACATCTAGTTCATCATGGCAGCTTGATTTACATCCATACATATATTTACGTCTATCAGTGAGGGAGTAAAGAACGGATTGGTGTCTCATTTCTTTTAACATAAGTAACAGAAAATTGAAAAAAATTTTACTTCTCACCAAGCAATTCTTGTTTCATTTCTAAGTATCTATTTCCTTATCTTATTATCAAGAGGACATGAACTTGCTAGACCTCAATGCCCATCAGCACAACAAACTCGAGACAAATACAACACCCTACAAATCCATTGCCATAACATTAAAGCCCATATCTTAGAAGATTTTGAAAAGAAAGAGAAAGAAAAAACAAACTCCAATTAAAAGAATAGAGTTTTAAAGTTGTCATTCCAACTCTTTGACAACCTTAATCCCCATAGTATTGGCGGTCCCAATGATGGACTTGCAAATGGACTTCAAAGGCATGTACTGGCAGTAAGGGTCGGACTGTTTGATCTTGGCAATCTCGTAGACGTGCTTGAGCGTTACTGTAGAGGCGACCTCGTGGCCTGGTCGGCCACTGCCAGACTCGACGCCGGCCGCCTTCTTGATGTACCAAGTCACAGAGGGAGACTTCACAGTAAACTCAAAGGTGTTGTCTTTGAAGGCAGTGATGGTCACAGCCATCGGTGTGTCGGGCTTGTACTTCTGAGTGCGTGCGTTGAAGTCCTTGCAGAAGGCCATTAGGTTCAGCCGGTACTGCCCCAGCGCAGGTCCCACAGGTGGTGCTGGGCGGGCTCCACCGGCCGGGACAGTAAGCCGGATCGTCGCTGAAACGGGCCGCCGGTTGAGGATCTCTTTCAGGGTCGACATGCCTTCACTGTGTTTGTGCGTGTGCACAAAAGAATCAGGAGGTCTTTTGCCTTTTATTTCCTTGTTTCTTTTTCCTGGTTAATAATAGATGCATTAACAAACGAAGAAGGCAGCCATATAAAACCAATAAAATCATGGGCCAGTTAACGGACTCAGGAGCATACAAATAGTCTAATTAACCATCAAATAGTCGAAAGCTGATACAAGTATAAGCTCATCAAAACCCTCAATCGTCGTGTACTGCTTCATAAAGATCATC
>CM025850.1:24993750-25106413 GCA_003952965.2 Morella rubra | reverse complement strand
ATGTCTAGTGAGGAACATTTGGACGATAATGAAGCAGAGGAAGTGAGCAGTTATTCTTTGGTTAGAGAGAGAAGGGGAGAGAAGGTACAATAATGCAGTTGTCGTAAATTGAACTGATCTTGCAACATAAACCGTGTCGAGGCCACCTGAATTTCCAAAGCAAAGAAAACCTGAACAAAGTGAAGAAACCACATAAAATTAATTAATTACACAATCAAGAAGGGAACTTTAAGCCTGAGCATCTCCTTTTTCTTTTATTTTCATTATGAGAGAAAGGCTATAAAAAGACCAAAGGGAAAAATCAAATAACTGCAATACCTCAGTGCAAAGACACAATTCAGGGCACTGACTTTCTCCACACCTACCACTGCAGGGCATATAGCCCGCACAGCATACATACCTATACAACAGGAGAAATAATAAATTTTGCCTAGTTTGTATTGATAAATTAATCAGCAGAACATTCTTACCCTCTTCTAGTTCTAGTGCTTATTTGATGGCTATCCTTTTAGGCCATAATTTTATAAACTTCCTCTCAATATTCTTTGTGCAGGCTACGTAATTACCCACTAATGACTAGACAAAATGATACGCTAAAGACAATTAATTGATTTATTAATCTGCAGGCATGTCCATAGCCATCAGAAGATAGTCTCTCTTTGAATTAGCATTTTTCTTGTCTTTTCTCAGCAATCAAATACGGCTAAAAGCTAATCAGACATTCAACTCGACAAAAAAAACACACACACGCCCCATATGATGACATTGAATAAAAGAAAAAAAAAAAAAAAAAAAAAAAACGACAAAAAGATAATTTCAGAGTTGCTTACTCTTTGAGAAGGTCGAATGAGATTGAAAGCCCCGGAAAGCTTGGGTATTTGGGTAAAGACTATCCCATGAGTATTTTGAGACCTGGGTAAGACCTAAGCTTGAGGTATTTGGGTAAGGAAGGGCCGGTGGGTAAGACGATGAGACAAGAGGAGCTCAACATGATCCAATCCCGGGGGGGTCAGGGGTCCGATTTTTCCCAAGAAGTTACGAACACTTGCGTCAAAGACAGGCAGATAGAGAGAAGAGTGGGGAGTGGAGTTGAGAGAGGAAGGAATTGATCCATGCTAGAGAAAAAAAAGGAGCTCAAAGTCAGCTTGAACGAAAAGTAAGGGATTGAGCAGCCAAGCCATGGAGAGCTAAGCCGGAAGCCTAAAAAATTCATTGAATGAGGTGAGGCATTTTTCACCGTTGGTCTGAAACTTTGAATTTTCAAACCATCCACCGATTGGGAAAAGAACTACCTTCGGAGGGAATCCGTTCCCCATCAAGCATACCTCTCATTTTAGTCTTCACTTGCAACAGTCTCCTTTTCGCATTTCTTTATGCTTATTCGGATGTTGATCGGTAAGGGTGGGCACTGGAACGGACGGAACTGGAATTGTCCATTCTGATTCCGGTTTCGGTATCCACTGAAATAATTACTTTACATTCCATTCTTTATCTGGGCATAAAAATTTCAGATTTAGTTTGGGTCCATTGACCCAAAAATGAATTTTTAAGTTATGTTTTGTGGGCCAAACAACTTTAAATTAAAATCACAACTAAACAACTAAATTTCAAAATAATATTTAACTATTTTATGATTTCAAAATAAACTCTAAATTAAAATTACAACTAAACATTAAATTCCAAAACAAAATAAACACTGTCAAAATAAACTTTAAATTAAATTTACAAAAAAACTACTAAACAAAAAATTAACTATACAAATAAATAAACAACTAAACATTCATCAAAAAATCCAAATTCAAAGAGGCAAAATCTAAAATAAAATTACAATATTTTTTTTAAATTTAGAAAAATTGTACTAGAACCGGAAATTCCGGTATTTCCACCGGAATTTCCGGTTCCGATTCTGATTCCGAAAATTCCCTAAAATGGGTTCCGGTTCCGATTCCGGAATAGGCCGGAACCGGTACCGGAATTCTAGTACCGAATCCGGAACCGAAACTTCTGCCGGAAACCGGATAAATTGATCACCCTTATTGATTGGGCTGGATGTCCGGATGACTGCCATTCCACTAGCGGCTTCTATATTTTTCTTCGCCCCAATTTGGTCTCTTGCAGCTCTCGCAAGCAACTCACCGTTGCCCGTTCCAACATCGAGGCCGAATACATGGCCCTCATTAATTCTTCTGCTGAGCTGATCCTCTGGCTCCAATCCTTTCTTAAGGAGCTTAATATTGTCTTTCTCCTGCAAGCTCCTGTTGTCGACCAACACAAAATGCTGACGTGCTATCTTAAAGCCACATCACCGGCAATAACTAGGTTAACGGAGTATGGATGCATGGATAGACTAATTGGTTACTAGTTGGTTACCGAAGCACATTTTCTTGACATTGAAACAATTGACACTAATTTGTCATAATTCAAAACCACACATATATACCATAAAATTAAGCCTTCAATTTTCTGTTTTCTTGAGCAAACTTTCTTAGGGACTTATAGCAGTAGCAATACCTATTTAGTCATTTAGGCTTTACAATCAATATAGTTCCATGAATTCACAACTCCGCAACTTTAGTCAAAAGAAACACACATTTTGATATCTACTGTGGGGAAAGCAACTGATCCTCAAATATTTGCGAGCCTAGCTAGAGCACCGCCAACGGCTCTGTTCGATCAAAGCTACTCCGTAGTGCTCTGGCTCTAGTGGACTTCTTTAGCCTCCCCGTCTCTGCCCCTTGCTCCGCAAGTACTATTTTGTTCCGGAGTCGAATGGGCGCCGTCGCAGGAGCCAGTGTCGTGTTATCTTTAGTGCCACCTTCGTGAATGAGTATCCTTGTTATCCCTGTGTACTGCAGCGACTCTGCTATTTGCAGCGCAGCCACACCCTTGTTCGTTCGAGCATCAACCTCTGCTCCCTTCTTTACTAGTAACTCCACCACTTCAGTTTGTCCCGACTCCGCCGCACAGTGCAAGGCCGTGTAACCATCTTCATCTTTAGCACCAATATCAATACCTTTCTCCAGTAGAGCTCGCACGGCATCTACTTTCCCTTTGAATGAAGCTCTATGTAGCGCTGTCCACCCATGCTGGTCTCGCCCGTTAATGGCTGCGCCATTCTCAAGAAGTTTTTGAATTGTTCTTACTTCACCCTTCCGAGAAGCAATACACAAACTGTCCCCAAGTCTGAGGATGTCGAAAAGCCGGTTTTGGCCGTACTCAACTGCAACGTCATAAGCCGTTTTCCCAACCCGGTTTCGAATATCTTTGTTGGCTCCCTTTTGCAGCAAAAGCTTGACCATGTACTCGTCGCCTAAGCTTGCGGCGATATGTAAAGGCGTGTTACCATCTCGGACATTACGGACATCGGCCCTTGCACCGGTTGCCAACAAAAGCCTTGCACAATCCCGTCTACGCTCCTCGACTGCAAGGTGCAAAGCCGTGTTCCCGTCCTTTGCTAGTGCGTCCACATTAGCCCCCTTGAGTAATAGAAGTCTCAACACCTCCGTGTGACCACCTCCGGCCGCAAGGTGGATAGGACCCCAAGTAGCGAACTCCAACCGTTCTGTGCAAGCTCGATGAGCCAACAATAGCTCCACTATCAGGGCTTCTCCGAAGGCTGACGCGGCCTCAAGTGGGCTAGACCCTGACCGACTTTGGGCCTCCACGTCGGGCTCGAATTCGAGAAGTAACTGGACAATATCGGCTCTACTCTGAGCGATGGCCAAATGAAGTAATGTTTGGCCGTAAGCATCAACGGAATCCACCGCTCTCCACGCTGCGTCACTCTTTTCAAGAACTTCCCTAATTTCATCCATAGAACCATCAAGCACAAGTTGAGCCAAAATCGGCGCGCCAACGAACATGATTTTGATGCCACTGTCTATAAAAACTTGTTTCTTCTTTGTGGTGAACCAGTCACTGGGGACAGCATCAAACATGGACGACGGTTCCTTAATGGCCGCACCCGGAACCACTACGCTATGCAAAAGGAATGAGTCATCGCTGTGAGGGAACGAGTGTGGAAGATCCGATCCCGGTGGGGAATGGTAAAGTATCTCAACCGTCAGCGTCGCAAGAGGAGATATAATCCCCGACTGTGGCCTTACACTATAACGCGTTTTGAGCAGTGGTTGAAGCCGAAACGCGACCGGCATGGTGTACATAACGTTTCGCAAGGTGAGCTCGCCTTGACATTTTTGTCCGTTTTCAATACGAATAGGAACAAGGTTTGATGGCTCTAAGCTTATAAGCCTGTCCATCTTTCTCGTAAACCCTGCTACTTACTCTATGCTTCAAATGGCAGGGTTCTGGATGCTGTTGTTGGGTTGGGAGGAAACGGAAAACAGATGAAGGGAAAGAGAAGGAAAGGACGGGAAGGAGAAGGCTTGGTCCGTTGGAATTTCAAGAGTTGGAAATGCACGTCGCCGGCTTCAATGAGAGATTGCCAAGTGGAGGTGTGAAAACCTTAACGTTGATTTCTTCTATTTGGCATTCGGAACCGTATAACTCCAAGGACGGTTGCATTTAAGGACCAGAAAGTTGATTCGGAGATGATTCTTGCAAGTCTATTTCATTGTGCTGTCATTATTATATATGAACGGAACCATTTTCTTTGCCTCTTTTTGTTCTAACAAGGCGTATATGCATCCAATAGCTAGCTTAGCGCCAAAAAAAAAAAAAGGCTTAATTAATTAATTTTGTATATAACAAAGTGGGATCAAGCTGGTTGAAACAACGCGCGTCTCTAGATGCTCCGTCCGGGTGTGTGATGTAAACCTGAATAAACCATTGAAATTGAATATTATTGTATATATAAACCAGTTCTTCAAAAAGTACAACAAAAGTACACAATATTATGCCATTTGGTTGCTTAAAAAGCCATTCTCTCGGGATAATATCTTAAATAGGTGATTTGTTAATTCATTCCCATTGGGGAAATAGCTAGTTGATCGCCAATTGACATGGCATATATAGATCTAGCCTTAGGCTTCGTTTGTTTACAAGTAAAATTAAAAAAATATACATTCTTACATATTTTTCGAGAAAATTATTAATGTTTGCCTATTTGGCTGATGGCTTAAAAATGGTCGAAAAAATTTTTAATGTTGGAAAACTATTTGAGAGGCTTTGATTTAAATTCAGGGAATCGAGCAGCTGACCTCTTCATGCTTGAAGAATCGATTGAGGAATATCTTGGATTAATTAATTACCACTTGCACTAAACTAAGCGCGCGTGAGTGTCCTTCATGAAGAGGGAGGAAGTCATAGCAACCCTATCTCCTAATCATGTAGAAGAGCCAAGCAAGTAAATAGGTTAGAACATAATTGTTAGTACATTTTGATAATTAATCCTTATTGCAAATTTAGAGACACTTTAGAACTATTCCGCTAGTTAAAAAAAAAACAGAACGGTTTATAATTCGCACGTTCTAATTCATTGATTTAGTTTGGACAGATATTGGAAGTAAAAATAATAACTATTGGAAACAGATGGGCACCATGTTTGCGAAAATAAATGACTACAACCCTTTATTAGCACAAGAATTAAGGACTAAACACTACAACAAATTTTTGACTTTTTGGGATAGAGTTTTTGACATTCATTAGCATAAGAATTAAGGATTAAAAATTACAGCAAATTTGACTTTTTGGGACGATTTTTTTGGGATGCCAAAAAATTCATCCCAAAAAGTACTATTTAGGGACAGATTTCAATTTTATCCTCAAAAATAGGGGAAGGGAGCTTTTCAAGACAAAAAATTAAAATTATCTCAGAAAAAAAATATTTGTGATGTTATTTTTTTTAGACGGAAAAGAGCCGTCATTTATTTATTGTCATTTATTTTCCACCATTTACTATAATGCATGTTATATTCTTAGTTTACGTTTTGTGTTGTTTTAATTTCGTTTCGAACTCTGCAAAATCAAATCCAAAAATATGAATCTGAACTACGTTAAGTAAAAGCTTTTATATTCTCTTTATTTTTTTGCGCAAGTTTGAAATTAATCTATTTTTTCTGAGGAGACAATTTGGCCTTTTGGGCTAATTATTACACGACATAACTTATATACTTGGGATCCTTTTTATGCTGCTCATTTTAGAGTGAGACATAAAGAGAAGAAAATAGAAGAATCAGCGGTCAAGCAAGCAAGGATGGAAACTCTATTACGAGTGCAACAACAGGAGCATTGATTGAAAGCCAATTATGACTAAAGATGGAGACATGGCTGGAGCAAGAGATGAAAAAATTCTTTAAGCGGTTTGACATATCCGTTTCTTTATTATTCGAACATTTACTTTCCACTCCATCCAAATGCGTGCGATTCAAACCAAGAAATTTTGTCGTTCGTTCCCATCTGGCGCCGTTTGAACATTTCGGATGAAAACCGTTAGAAGGTAGTAAGGACGGCATCGAACTTTTTTTAGACCACCTGAAACAGTTCGAAGGTTAAAGATGCAAAACGTTGCAAATGCTTTAGGAATGGTATTGAACATGTTCTTTTAATGTTGTAATAGTTTTCAACGGCTTCGAACATCCTTGGAAATATACGTTGGAATGGCTTTGGTCGATATCAAATGTCACGCCATTTTCCGACTGTGTACGAATACGTTTAAACATTAATGGTTTTTTGGGATGGAAACAAATCCGTCCTGAGAAGCCATTTTTGGGGACGGAATAATTTTTCGGTTCCAAAAAACCTTTTGTGACGGACTTACTGAGACAAACCGCACACAGAAAAAATCCGTCCCAAAAAAACCAATGCTGTTGTAGTGAAAGAAATGTAACACTACATACTAATTTTCCTCAATCAATAATTTATTAGCTCTTTAAGATTTCAAAATTTCAATGCAATAAGTCTCTAGGTTTTTATTCCAAATAAGATTAGTTCTTAATAGCTTTTGAAATTTGGGGCTTCAAAATTCGGGCATGCCATGCCACGCACGTGTTGAAATAATTAAAAATAATCTATAGATAATAAAAAATTAGTAAAATAGAAATATTTATAAAAATGGACTTAAGGAAAAAAAAAACTGAACGAAGCAACACGAGTGGAGGGGGGAGCCCCTCGGTCTCCAAGTCCTGACAGAATGTTAAGAAAGAACTTGCAGAAGCTGTGCATACTGTCAAGGAAGAGTTTGCAATTGTTAGTGGCAGAAATATTGTTCTGAAATGATAGACCCAATTCAACCAAGCAAATTAATTATTGGCACTTGAAAATTTCTCAGTAATTGGAAATGACGAAGGTTATTATAATTTGCTCTTTATCTGAAAGTCACATTAACCAGCAACCAAAAAATAGTTTATGGAACCATAAACCCCATTTGAATTTTAAGGGTGAATACATGCCTAATGAATAACTAGCGCATTAATCATCATTGAGTTAAAAAATGTTTGGCTCCTCAAAAAAAGAGTGAATGCTTAATGCTCGAACCTTAAAAGAGAAAATACGGAGGGAGCACTGAGGAGCAACTCTCTTATGCTTCAAGTTAGAGGGTCATATGCGTGAAAAATGCATAAGTAAAAGGGTTATGTACCCATTTAGTATCTAGATTTTGACCTCTTTTTACAAATTATTGTGGGATTTTTAAATTTATCATAAAGATTCTTGAGTTTGCAATTTTTATCAAACAAGTCCTTTTCGTTTAACTTCATGTATAAAGTAAACGAGTCACACATCAATTACAATCATAAGTTCACACGTATCATATAAAAATAAAATAATGTGACTTATATATTTTTTATTTTTATTTTTTTTATTTTTTAGAAAATAAAACAAACTAAATTATTTAAATTTTTTTAAAAATAAAAAATTAGGAAAAAGACTTAAAAAATTAGAATTCAAGTTTTGAGTGACATGTCAAATTTTTTTTTTTTATTAAAGCAGACATGTGAACTATTAATTTTAAGAATAAAATATTAAGAGAATTACTTCTTTTGACAAAAATTATAAATTCAAGGATTTATATGATCAATTTAAAAATTAATTTTTTTTTTTATTAAAATGGGTCAAAACAAGAGACTAAATAAATACTTAACTATGGGATACATTCCCTTTATAAACTCTCAGATAAGGAAAATTTAATAGACGATTGTCAGTTATAAAAGGATCGGATGGTATATGATCCCGACGGATTTCTCTGGCTTGCCCAACTTGCAATTCTCTGATTACTCCTATCCCTTTATTGGGGGCGGTAGGCAGAAAGTATGATTTTTCGTTTCTTGTTTACTTGACGTTTGTTCTAGACCAAGGTACATGTTTATGTATATAGGTCTACACTCGTTGTGCCTTTATTAAATAGGATGATGGATTATGTCATTGAGGTGGTGACCTTAAGCAAACGAGTGGATACACTGTAAGAATACATGCATTGAACGGATCTAATATGAATATCTTCTAGAAGTGATCACCGATGGTGAAAATGATATTCGGCACAATCGACTTATAGTATCTTAGACATGAGAGATTTATATAGATTGTTTATTGTATACTTGTGCTCTGACCGAGTCATTTGGTGATGATCTTTATAAGTCAAATATTCCAGACAAAGTTGGGTCTTGTATATAAGTAAATAGTTTTATATAAATGCTCAATAAGGAATCCACCAGTCTCTTAAGGAGATAGTATATTCATTAAATCTGTATGGGGTTGAACTCTAGAAAATCATTGGCCAGTGTAATTAATAAATTGTTTTGGAAACAATTTGGGAGTTCAACAAATTATAGATTGGAATTAAGAATTATATGAGCTAGGGACTTAATTGGTAATATTATTCTGATCCTATTGGCTCATGTGGAATATAGAATGGTGGAAGATAAATAAGTTAATATTGTTGGCAAAAGAGATTTCACAAATCAATCTCAAATTCTCAAGGGTGAATTGTAATATGTTGATGGACTTGATTACAATTAGTAGAAGCCCAAAATTCGGAATAAAAGAATATAAGGAGTTAATGGAAAAAGAGTTTTTCTATGTGATCCTA
The DNA here is from genome assembly GCA_003952965.2 of Morella rubra. Lineage (NCBI taxonomy): Eukaryota > Viridiplantae > Streptophyta > Magnoliopsida > Fagales > Myricaceae > Morella > Morella rubra. The sequence goes on along the minus strand of CM025850.1, from coordinate 25,097,430 downwards.
GCCGAGATTTGAGATCTCTAACGATCTCACGTATATCACAGCTAGGGTTTTCATATATAAGGATAGTTATGAGATAGTCTGTTCAAATTTATTTTAATGGACTAATTGTTAGTCTGAGAGTTGGCCATATGACTCAAAGAAAACCCTAAGATAGTTGTGAGCGTGGAAAGGAAGGAGACAGAACACTTGAGCTACTATTGTTAAACCTCGAGATTGTGAGTTCGACAAGAACCTGAAGATTTTCGAAGAATTCTCGGGATCTAAAAAAAGAATTAATAAGTTAATTTTTCGCTAATAAACTTTTACTCATGGCCCAATCATAGAGACAAACTTTCACTCATGGCCCAATCATAGAGGCTTGACGAGCGCGCTTGTCTTTCTGCAGGTCTAAGCCATATCCTAATGGGTCGATATCTTCTATCTATATCAACCAAGAATATTAACTTTTAGAAAAGAGAAAAAAAGACCTTGCACAATTGGTTTCTTATTATTTTTGGGAAGTATTTGCTATCGGTCTTGTATGATAATGCGCATATATAGATGCCTTTCTTCCTAATATCTATGTATATATTTAATTTAATTTATATCGAGTGCGGCCCAGCTTTTAGCATAAGGCAACCGGCAACCTCTTTTTAAACATGCAGCTTTTCGTAATAAGGCATACATTTAGCAACGTACATATACTCAAATGTAGATACACAAGAGGGGTCATATATTATAGTCATCCTTGTCTCAAATACAAGTGGGTGTTACATTCTGGCCATCTCGCCTAGGAAAGAACACTCGTACTGGGATAAACAAGTAGCAAATAAGGCAGCTAATAAGAAAAGAAAAAAAAAACAGCAAATGGGACAAAAGATCTTATTTCTGGTTCTGGTTCTAAATCTTTCTCCCGAAACGGACCTTCATGTCCCGAACAGGGCCTCCAACACCTGCAGGACAGAATGAAAATTGCTTCCAAATTAGAATACTGGAGAGTCGGTAAATGGATGAGATATTATATATGTTTCCTCAGTGGAAGCAAATGGAGATCTAATTAAACCACCTCCACAGATTTAATTGACTAAGATTATTGCCAATCACTCAAAGTTAACAACTGTAGAATACGTACCTAGGGAGAGATTTTGATGGTTAGAACATCTAGTCGCTGTCGCTGCTGCTGTCGCCGCGATCATGTCCGTCTTCGTGCTTCCTCTCCTTTTCTTCTTCTTCTTCTCTCCCTTCTCCTCATTGTCGGGGTCCCCAAGAATCTTGCCTTTGACCTTGTCCATGAGCCCTTCCTTGTTGTCGCCTTGGTGCTCAGGCTTGCGCTCGCCATGGTACTCGCCTCTGTGGTCTCCATATTGGTACTCGCTATTGTGCTCGTCGTGGTGCTCCCCCTTCACCTCATAATTGTCGTGGTCCCCATGGATCCTGTCCATGAGCCCTTCCTTGTGCTCGCCGTGGTGCTCGCCTTTGTGGTCTCCATATTGGTACTCGCCCTTGTGCTCGCCGTACACGCCTTTCTGGTCTCCAGATTGGTACTCGCCGCGGTGCTCCCCCTTCTCCCCATAATTATCGTGGTCCCCATGGATCTGTCCATCAGCCCTTCCTTGTGCTCGCCATGGTGCTCAGGCTGGTACTCGCCTTTGTGGTCTCCTTGGTACTTGCGCTCCTCGTCTTTCTTGTTGCCACCCATGTTTAGGGTCTCTCCAATCTTGTGAATGATTCCTGCCATTGTTTTCTCTCTGTTCGAAATGCTTCTGAATTCTGATACAATCTGAAGAGACCTGGTGGAGTTATAGACGTGTAAGGGTTCATCCGATGGTATCCATAGGTATTCATATAGGCTTGGGGTGCATATAAGGAATATAAAAGAAAGAGAAAAACTAATGTCCGACACGTGTCATCTATCTAAGATACATTACAAACACGTTGGAAGCATAGAGTAAACGGGAGAGGATGATACGTTTGGACAGCCGTAATATAAAAAGAGAGAAAAGCACTACTAGTTTCCCGCAATCTAGAAGGACAGAGATTTGTGACAGTAAGATTGGGGAATTACGTGAGTGCATCCGGACTCGCATAGGTCGGTGCTACGGCATTTAATTTGATCTCCGCGAAGAAGATCAAGTGGATTTGCTAGTCTTCTTTTTTTCTAAGCACAAGAGAGTATCGCAAAGAAAAAAAAAGCAGAAAGAAATGATACCTTTATTTCCAAGTTATTCTGTCTGACGCGTGGAGTGTAGTAAAATATCTTGCCGACAGATAGGGGGTGTGTTCTCCTGTTGTTGGGCTGCACGATTGCTACAGGTGGATATAGACATGGCTCGACAACTCGTGAGTACTATCTATCATGTTGGCATAATGTTATGCCGTTCGTCTTTATATTGGCATAATGTTATGCCATTTGTCCGGGAATATATGATGTTGCCGAATCAATTACTCCTTCCCTATTTCTGCTATCTATAACAGATGTACTGGTCAATTCAAGCACTTATTCCTGACATCCAGCTCGTTCTGTCTTCTTTCAAGAAATGGAAAGCTCTACATATTTTTAGGCATATGAATCATGCAGAACATAATATGAGCATCTCCCATCGTCATTAAAGTTACATTTTATCCAGAGAGATTCTTAGTTAGAATTTGTCACCCTCTTTAGAGGCTGATAGTGTGTAATGTTAATAATTTACCTATAAAAGAAAAATTACTTCTTCCCTTAAACATACCGTACATCCAATTAGATTTACTTTTCTTGTTTATACCTATTAATACTTAGAGAGGATGAATAAGTGTTATCTATCTATTTAAAAATCAATAACAATTTTGGAACAAGTCCTTAAATTGTTGAATTTAATTTTATCTAAATACATATTAAGTTGATCAACAAAATAAGTAGCGAAAAATTAAATCAAATACCAACCACACAAGATATAAGGATTTTGTTGATGAAGTAGGAACACTTTTGAACTACCTTTTTCAAAGGAAAAACCACTCCAAGAGAAAATTCACCAAGACAACTTATAACGATTCATACACAAGCAACCTCCAGTTGCTTGACTCTAACTATCCGATGTAATAATTTAAGTAATCCAGCTTATATCCGCTCCCGTGTGGTTAATCTTCAGCCCTCTGAGACCTCTAAAGTTCACATAAGAAGATTGGTTACGATGTTGATTGAATCTATACAACTTGAGCATATTTGCAATTCTCTCATTACTCCTATCCCTTTATTGGGTGTACAGGGGCGGCTCCAGTTATGGGCAACATCGCTAGTTGCCTAAGCCGCCAAATTTAAGAGACCTCCAATTCAAAATTTTCTTTAATAGTAAATTTTAAAGAGTATATTGATTGAAGATGCCTGTTAAATATTCTGATATTAATTGCAATTAATTCAAAGAAACTCTATATAGTCTAACCCAATTAATGATTCTATCTCTTTAATGAAAAGTCCTATAAAATCTATTGGAGATTAGATTTTCCTATCAAGATTAACATTAGAGGCCTATTAAAATCCTCTTTCAACTATTTTATTTCTTATTCTTATCATTTCTAGGTGATTCTTAACTCTTAACTTGGCATCAAGATCACTCGTCACTAAAGTCCCAAGTCCTATTAGTTTTTTCTGTTTGTTTTAATTTTATTATTCTATTTTATAATAATTTATTGACAGTAACGGTTGCTTCTGCAAAAAAAAAATTTTCAAAATTAAAACTAATAAAACTCTACTTACTATCGACTATGACACAAGAAAGATTAAATGGATTACATATTATCAATTGAAAATGATATATTAACAAATCTAAAATAAAATTTTAATTAGTAATTTTGCATCTCAAAAAGCTAGAAAAATATGTTTTAATTAAATTTTATTAATATTTTATTTTTAAAATATATTATTATAAAAATTATTATAAAAAACCTTACTTTAAAATTTCACCTAAGCCTCAATTACCTTAGCCTATTTTGAGGCAACATCATGGATAGCAACAGGTTAGTGTCTTGAATTACTTGTCGGCTTCGTTCAAGTGTCTAAGGGCTTCTTGGTTACGAGTTGGGCTCGCTCAATTATAGAGGCTTGACCAGCCTACTTGTCTCTTTGCGAGCCTAAGCCTTATCCTAAGGGGTCGATAACCTCTATCTATATCAACCAAGAATATTAGCTTTTTTAAAAAAACGAAGCCTTTCTCAATTGATTTGTTATTATTTTTGGGAAGCATTTGCTACCCATCTTGTAAGATAATGCCCCATATATATATACTTTCTACCTAATATCTACCAAAAACTCCGAGAATTAGCGCTTCTCGTTATACCGAGAGAGTCCATACCCCAAAGATAAGACAAAAGATGTGGAAAACCAGAATACAGAAATATAGATATCATTATAAAGAGCCCAACAGATTTACAGGGATATTCTGGCGCCATAAAAAAAAAAGCAAGCCACCTATAGAGCTTACAGGTGGGACAAAAAAAAAAAAAAAATCAAAAGCCAAACTTATGCTAAATAGTGCTTGTTACATTCTGATAATCTTGCGTAGGAAAGAACACTCGTACTAGTAAAAACAAGTAGCAAATAAGGCACTTAATTAAGAAGAAAAAGAAAAGCAGCAAATGGGACAAAAGATCTTATTTTTTATTCCGCTTCTCTTTCTAGTCTTTCTCCCGATACGGACCTTGTCCCGAACAGGACCTCCTACATCTGCAGGACCTTCTCTCCCTTGTCCTCATTGTTGCGGTCCCCACGAATCTTGCCTTTTACCTTCTCCATGATCCCTTCCTTGCGCTCGCCAAGGTGCTCCGTCTTGTGCTCGCCTTGGTACTCGCCTTTGTTGTCTCCATATTGGTACTCGCCCCTAGGCTCGGCATACCGGGTTTTGTTGTCACCCTTGAGCTCATCTTTGTTGTCTCCATATTGGTACTCGCCCTTGGGCTCTCCGTATTGGGCTTTGTTGTCTCCATATTGGTACTCTCCCTTGGCTCGCCATACTTACCTTTGTTGTCACCCTTGAGCTCGTCGTACTGGGCTTTGTTGTCTCCATATTGGTTCTCGCCCTTGGGCTCGTTGTACTTGCTTTTGTTGTCACCCTTGAGCTCGCTGTACTGGGCTTTGTTGTCTCCATATTGGTACTCGCCCTTGGGCTCGCCATACTGGGCTTTGATATCTCCAGATTGGTACTCGCTCTTGGGCTCGTCGTACTTGCCTTTGTTGTCACACTTGGGCTCGCCGTACTCGCCTTTGTTGTCTCCATATTGGTACTCACCCTTGGGCTCGCCATATTGGGCTTTGATGTCTCCATATTGGTACTCGCTCTTGGGCTCGCCGTACTTGCCTTTGTTGTCACCCTTGGGCTCGACGTACTCTCCTTTGTTGTCTCCATATTGGTACTCGCCCTTGGGCTCGCCGAACACGCCTAATTTGTTGTGGCCCTTTGGCTCGCCGTATAGGCTTTTGTTGTCTCCCTTTGGCTCGCCGAACACGCCTAATTTGTTGTCGCCCTTTGGCTCGCCGTACAGGCCTTTGTTGTCTCCCTTTGGCTCGCTGAACACGCCTAATTTGTTGTCGCCCTTTGGTTCGCCGTACAAGCCTTTGTTGTCTCCCTTTGGCTCGTCGAACATGCCTAATTTGTTGTCACCCTTTGGCTCGCCGTACATGCCTTTGTTGTCTCCCTTTGGCTCGCCGAACACACCTTTGTTGTCTCCATACTGGTGCGCCCCCTTGTCGCCGTCCCCTTGGATCTTGTCCATGAGCCCTTCCTTGTGCTCGCCATGGTACTCGCCTTTGTGGTCTCTAAGGTTGTCACCCTTGGGCTCGCGTTGCTGCTCCCTGGCCTTGTTCTCCTCGTCTTTCGTTTTGCCACCCCTGTGGAGGGTATCTCCAATCTTGTGAATGATTCCTGCCATTGTTTTCTCTCTGTTCGAAATGCTTCTGAATTCTGATTCAATCTGAAGAGATATGGACGCCCTTATATATGCATTCATGGAGTCATGGGTGCAAGAAATAGACAAGAAAGAAAAATTTCCGCTAATTATTCAATACGTGTCATCTCATATATGCCCAAGCAAACGTTTACAGAAGATACTTTTGGAAAGCTACAAATAAAAGACAGAAAAACACTATTAGTTTCCCGAATCTAGGACAGAGATATTTGTGACCAGTAAAATGGGGAATAACGTGTCGGGGACGGCATAGTGTAAGGCCGACCTAATTATATATATATAACCAGGGTCCGGATGAGTTACACACATTTCAAGTAATATTGTGCTCGTCTCACACAAACCAATCGATACTCAGACCAAAGATTGTGAGGATGGTTCCAAAAAAATTGGTAGTACCAATAAAATTTTTAACTTAGAACTTTGAATTAAGGAAGTTTAGTTGTCATCCGCTTGTCTGGATCACCAACACTAGTATCCACCTGCTCATCTTCCATAGAACGTGGTCGTTTTGGTGGTGTTGCTTTAATTTTTTTTTTTTTTGGTAAATGATAAGTAGTTTCATTAATCTCAAAACACAAGATATATAATAAGTCCAAAACAAGCAAAATGGTAACTTAATTAACACCCTTGAGCACCAACCATTGTACAAGTAAAATGATATTAATCATCGGCATAGTCAATATACATTCAACCTAAATGGGTTAGTCTAAGGGGTCTTCTGATAGGTATAATCTTACTAGGCTTTTTACTTCTTGTCTTCATCTCTTGAAACTTTCCATTTAGATTTTTTCTGAGTTCAGCACGTGATAAATTACACGAACAATTTCACATTGACTTGAAAACGTCTGAAAGGACTTTATATAAGCTTAGAAGTACCTCCACTCAGTAAACTGGTTTACCAAGCAGTAAATCTCAAATCTAAATCTCCGAAAAATCTGTTGCAATTTTTTTTTTAATACGGATTTGACTCGCCCGCCCCCTTTAAACCCAGACGCCTAACGACCCAGACCTAAAACACTACGGTTTCATCCACCAATAGAGCCATGGTTTTGGACGCGGAGAGGGTTTGCAGACGAAGGTGTAGGTGGAGACGATAGCTCTTGGGCCAGTACGTTGCTTGAAAATGAAAGTGGATTGTGAGGGAGTGTCAGAAGGGTGTGGAGAAGACAGCTGTTGGGCTAGCTTTTTTTATTTTTTTCCTAAGTGATAGCTGTCGGGCTAGCTATTACACTGCTTTTGAATGAAAGTGGAGTGGGGGAAGGTAACTACATATATATATATACAGAAGGCTATACCTTGTGTTTTGTTCTTGTTTTTCCTCTGACAAATGAAGGCTGAAATTAATGGGAGAGAGTATAAAGTGCCGTTTATTATCATTTTCTACTTTGTTTCTTGGGAGTTGAAATCAATCTATGTATAGTCAATTTCATGGTGGATTCTTTGTTTTTTTTTTTTTTTTTCTCTAATCAATTTCATGCTGGTTTTCTGTCATTTATTTTTCCTTTCGTCAGTTCTTTGGTAGATTTTGATTCTTTCACTTTTTTCTACTTTCTACAAAATCAGTTTCGTGTTGTCTCTCTTCTTTCTAAGAGCCTGAATTGAAGAGCGTCTGAAGATGATTAAGCACTTGTGTAATTCTGGAGAGAAAGCTGCTTTGAGTACAAATTTCGAACTTATCCATCGTTCAAGAGATGGATCATCGTTTCATAGAAGCAAGTACAGAGTTACTTTTTTATATAATATGTCTTGATCTAAGAAATTCATTCTCAGCATTTGATCATGCTAAGTTACTTCGTCTTGCTGAGTTTTATTCAGAAGATTTCTCAGCAATTGATCATATCGTACTTAGAAATCAACTTCAACACTACATTTATGATGTGAGAAGTCATAATGTTTTTTTCTAAGCTTCAAGATATTGGAAGTCTCCTGTGAAGATGGTTGAGACAAGAAAAATACTTACATCTATTGGTTTATCAGCTTACTGAGTTGGCGTTCACTTGCGACTGCAACCTATTGAGAGAGTGTTCTCTGCGATGAAGTTTATCAAAACTTACTTGTGTAATAAGATGAGAGATGAATAGATAAATGATAGTATGGTGGTATACATCGTAGGATCCAATTGCTACCTCTCAGCAAATAGTATGGTACGTATATTTCAATATTTTTAGTATTTTAATTTTAATTTTTGATATTTTAACTCTAAGACATTTTTTTGTATTACGTAATAAAATTTTTTTTTTTTTTTTATTTTCCTTTAAGAGTTTACCCCCTTCAATTGCATTCTTAGTTCCGCCACTGGGTCTATTATATATATATATAAATCACCAAGCTTGTATGAGTGCGAAGTGCTCAAAGTCCTCATCGTGAATCATCATCATCCCCGGACCCCACTTCTAACTAATTCATATCATATGTAAATATATATATATATCACCAAGCTTGTATGAGTGCGAAGTGCTCAAAGTCCTCATCGTGAATCATCATCATCCCCGGACCCCACTTCTAACTAATTCATATCATCTGTAACGACGTAATTTGTCTATTGAGGGATTGCCTGTGGCGGAGCATTCCTAGCCAGAGGTTCTTCAAGAACTGCTTTAATTTGTCTACCCGTAGAAGAAGTGCATCTTTATTTCCAAGTCATCCTGTCTGACGCGTGGCATGTAGTAATATCCTGCCGACAGATGGGGCGAGTGTTCTCCTGTTGCTAGGTTGCACGATTGCTAAATGTGGATATAGATATTTGTTCTTTGTAACAACCCAGGTGGATATATAAATGACTCGTCAGTACTATCTATAGATATTGGCCGAATGTTATGCCATTTCTCCGGCGATGTGGATAATGTGCAGAATCAATTACTTCACAATTGAGGCTAAGACAAGGCTTTAAAATGAGACATTTCATTTGGTTCTAAAATATATTCCTTATCGTATTTTTAAATAAAATATATATTTTCCAAAACAAAACAAAAAAGTTTTGAAAAAATTATTATTCAATCTTTTTTTAGACGCAAAATTAGGCATGGAAGTGTTGAATTCAAGATTTTGTTGATATATTACTTTTAATTAGATAGTTCATTAATTTTAAGTAGCGGCAAATCCAGCTTATATGCTACCTCTCCCATTTTTTCTATTATCTGGTAGGACCCATAAAATATAGGAGCTAATTTTCTGAACACATCTTTTGCTTTGTCCCACCATTCAAATGAATCCCTTTTCAGCAATTGAATCAATGGACGAGCTATACTAGAATAACTTTCTATAATATCCCGTCAATCACCGAAGTGTCGTGTAGTACCTTGGGTGTCGGCCAAACCAACATGGCCACAAATCTTCTAAGGAGCCATAGCCACACCTTCTGCCTTTATTATATGGCTCAGATATTTATTTTATCTCCCTTTACCCGAATTGGCATTTTTCATCTGGACATATAATTGATCGATTTTTTTTTTTTGAAGTTTCAAGCCTTTCTCCACATGCAATAAATGTTCAGACCAATTTGTACTGTAAATTAAAATATCATAAAAAAATAACAAGTACCGACTTACATATGTATGGTCTGAAAATCTCGCTCGTCAATTCTTGGAATGTAGCATTAGTTTTTTTTTCTTTTCTACGCAAATGTAGCATTAGTTAATCCGAGTTGATATGTTCAAAACGTCGTTTTCTTTACTTCATTGGGTTCCATCCGAAATTGGTGATAGCCAAACCCCAAGTCAAGCTTTGAAAAGAACTCTGCTCCTTGTAATTCGTCTAACAGTCATCAATAGTAGAGACAGGAAATTTATCTTTCACAATGATATTGTTAAGGGCTCGGTAATCTACACAGTCGCCATCATCCATCTTGCTTCTTCCACTAACAGTACCGAAGATGAGTATGGACTTGTACTTGGTTGAATCACCCCCAACTTTAATAAATCTGCAACAATTTTTTTCAATCTCACTTTTTGTTTTTTGTCATAACACTGCTAAAGCTTCTAACGCGGCTTTTCCCCCACTAAATTTCCACAAACACACTGGTGATAACAAGCTACTCAGAACTTCTGCATCTTGGTTGAATCACCCCCGACTTTAATAAATCTGCAACAATTTTTTCAATCTCACTTTTTTTTTTTCTCATAACACTGCTTATATACAATCAAAATAAGGTTTTTACAAAGCTTCTAACGCGGCTTTTCCCCCACTAAATTTCCACAAACACAGTGGTGATAACAAACTACTCAGAACTTCTGCATCAAAGTGTAAGTAATATGCCCTAAAAATTATTATTCTAAATAATTGTTATTTATATGCCACTTGTTTATATTTATTATATTGGGTAATATGTTGTGACATAAGATGTTACACGGTTATTTATTGAGTGATATTGTAGAAAATCATGCCAATGATTAATGAATCAAAAGCGGAGAGTATGATATTTTAGTTTTTGTACACTTGATGTTTTGTTCTAGACCAAGGTACATATTTATGTACAATAGGTCTATGCTCGTTGTGCCTCTATTAAATAGGATGATGTACTCAGTCATGAGGTGGTGACCTTAATCAAATTAGTGGGTGTAATGTAAGAGTACATGCACTGAACGGATCAAATATGGATACCTTCTGGAAGTGATCATTGATGTTGAGAAGGTATTCAACACAATTTGTTTATGTTATCCTTAGACCTGAGAGGTTTGTGCAGATTTGTTTATTGTATACTTGTACTTGATCGAGTCATTTGGTGATGATCTTTCTAGGTCAAATATTCCAGACAACGTCGGTCTTGTGTATGATGAATGAGTTTGTATAAATGCTCAATAAGGAATCCACAGTCTCTTGTGAGATAGTATATTCAAGTATATCTGTATAGGTTGGACTCGAGAAAAAGAATCTCTGGCCAGAGGAATTTTGTGAAAATATTTTTCGAAATTAAAAAAAAAAAATTTATTTATTTGTGAAATTGTTTTAGAAACAATTCGAGAGTCCAACGAGTTACAGATTATAAAATTAAGAATTATATGAGCTAGAGATTTTATCAATGATAATATTCCGTCCTATTAGCTCATATGGAATATAGTATGGTGGAAGGATAAATAAACGAATAATTGTTAGCAAAAGGGATTTCACAAATCAATCTCAAATTCTCCGAGGTGAATTGTAATATGTTGATGGACATGATTACAATTAGTAGAAGCCTAAAATTCGGAATAAAAGAATATAAGGGAGTTAATGGAAAAAGAGTTTTTTCATGTGATCCTACGGCCCAGATCTGAGATCCCTAACGATTCCACACACTATCACATCTAGGGTTTTCTTATATAAGGATAGCTATGAGATAGTCTACCTAATTGATTAATTGTTAGTTTGAGAGTTGCCATCAGGACTCAGAAAACTCTGCACAATTGTGAGCGTGGAGAGGAAGGAGGCAGAACACTTGGGCTGCTATTGTGAAATTCTCAAGATTGTGAGATCGACAAAAATCTGAAGATTATTGAAGAATTTTGGGGATCAACAGAGAGAATTGGTAAGTTAATTTTCCGTAGTTGTAACTTTTACAAAGGAGTTGGTGGCAGCCCATGCCACTACTGAACGAGCCAACCCATTCATTAAATGGTGGATCTTGTGGGCCACCTGTTGCTGAAATCTTTGAAGCATACTCTTTGCTCAATCAATAATTCCCAATTCTCTAGACAATCAGTTTGAGTTGTCCATCAGACTTTCAATAACAATGGCTGAGTCCCCATGAAAGAATATATTGTCTAACTTAACATCTTTAGCCTTTGAAAATTGCTAAAAAGGGCCACCAATACTTCTCTAATGTGTAGGTCCATGGTGTCCAAATTTTGAGTCCATGGATTCTAAATCTCTCCCGTCAGATTTAATATAGAACTGTCGCTCCCACAGAAAATTGGGATTGCACCGCTACATCAAAGGAAAGGCTATTAAAGCAACTATCGCAGAAAGCATTAGTAGTATTTATTACTTTTTTTTTTTTGAATTGGGAGGTCCTTCCAAGCCATTAGGTGTTCCTAATAAACCCAAAGAATTTGGCACAATAGTAAAGTAATATCAATGTGGGAATCTTCATGAACCACCCTATTCCTAGCTTGCCAAAGCAAATCAAACATAATGGCCACATAGAGTTAGAACTTGTGAATCTCGTCCACATCAATGCAGAGACTAGAATGGGGGTTGAGAATAATCTTAAGCCATTGAATAGGGCTCAAGTGGTTTAGAGAGTCAACATTGAGTGTGAAAGTTTGCCTGCGGAAAATAATACTTACTTAATCTGATGAATGATCTTGAACTTTGTCTGTGATTGAATTTCCAATCTTCGATAATCTTCAGGTTTTGTTGATCTCACACCTTGAGTCTTTAATTTCACAACTTAGCAACCCAAATGTTCTGCCTCATTCCTTTCCACGCCTTACAACCGTCATAGGTTTCTCAAAGTCATAATGGTCAACTGTTTAGAAAAAGCTATCTTATAGTCTTTTTTTGAACCCTAGGTGTGATATAATGTAGAATCATTAGGGACTTCAGATCTCAGCTGCAGGATTACATGGAAAAAGTCTTTTTCCATTAACTCCCTTATGTTCTTTTATTTTGAATTTTAGGCTTCTACTAATTGTGATCATGTCCACGAGTATTTGAGATTGATTGTGAAATCCTTTATGCTAACAATTATTCGTTTATTTATCCTTCTACCATACTATATTCCACATGAGTCAATAGGACCGGAATAATATCAATGATTAAGTCCCTAACTCATATAATTCTCAATTCACGATCTGTAACTCGTTGGACTATCAATTGTTTCAAAAATAATTTCACAAATATATATATTAATTTCAAAAAATATTTTCACAAAATACCATTGGCCAATGGATTCTTTTTCTAGTCCAACCCTATACAGATATATTGAATATACTGTCTCATCAAGAGACTAGTGATTCCTTATTGAGCATTTATACAAACCCATTTATTATGTAGAAGACCCAACGTTATCTGGAATATTTGACCTAAAAAGATCATCACCAAATGACTCGGTCAAAGCACAAGTACACTATAAATAGATCTGTATAAACCTCTCAGGTCTAAGGTTATAATAAACCAATTGTGTTGAATACCTTCTCAACATCAGTGATCACTTCCAGAAGGTATTCATATTTGATCCCGTTCAATGCATGTACTGTTATATTACACCCACTCGTTTGCTTAAGGTCACTATCTCAATGACGAAGTCCATCATCCTATTAAATAGAGTACAACGAGTGTAGACCTATTGTATATTGATGAGTGCATAAAAGTGCACTCTGAATGTTACTTCTTCATGTTCATTTGCTAATCCATAGTATAATTCGGACATTTTAATAGGATTTTTCCAACTTGAATGTTATTTTACGAAGTGTCCAAATGTGATTAATTTTTGGTGATTTTCTTGCAGGAAATAAATTAAGAAGAGTTGGAATTCTAACCCTAAGAGATGGAGCTTAATTCCAATTCTGGGCTCTATCCAATCAAGCAAGAAGACCTAGAAGTTGAAGTTGAATGAATTGATATGGGGTAGTGAGTTTGAAAAAAAAAATCCCGAATTGGAAGATCTCCTGCGTAGTTTTCAGTATTTTTATCATATCTCTTCCATCTAAGATGAGATTAATCTGATTCAAGAAGTGTTGGTATCCTAACTTAAAGAGAAAAATTTTCTCCAGAAATAGAGATTCTCAAATGCGGATGTTTGCTAGGAGAAATAGGCGCCGCAATATCTGGAGAATTATTGGTACGATATTCTCTAAGTAGTCGTCACTTTTATTATCATATCTTCGACGTCAGATATCGGATTGATCCAATTAAAAAATGATATGAAAGCCAACTCAAAGGGCTACATTTTACTCAGAAATAATGGTCTTCAAATTCCGACGTTTAATATGCGAAAAATGGCCTGAAATATTAGGAGTAAAATCTGGAACATTGAATGTGCGAATTTGGGATACGATTTTCTTTCTTTGAAAGGAAGATAGCTTAGAGGACGTGGGAAAGGACTTCTTAAGCTCGTGGAGGCTAGGTTTTGGTGAGGTTTTTGTTTTTGTTTTTCTTTTCTTTAGCTATCTTTTAAGGGAGAGAGTTTTTTTGCTCGAATGGATAGTTAAATCTCCAAGCAAGGCTAGGAATGAACTAGTATGAATAATGGTATTATCTATTTGGTTTTGATTCATGTAATCGTTCTTCACATTGATACAACTTTTGTTTATCATTCTCCAATTGTTATTAGTTTGTTTTCTCGTCTTTGAATGATCTTGGAATGATTCTCTTCATAGATTCAGTCATACTTTGTCTATCGAATGGTTAATATCCATGATTGTGTTTCAGATAAGTTATTATCTTGTTTATTTGATTTTCTGCTGCAATATTACCCACAAGGTATATTGTCGTCATTAGGTTATGTCAATAAGAATAATAATTCATATGGTTTTAAAGTGGTGAATGATTTCGCAAAGGGTTACTTTTGAATTAAGTTTTGGTTTGTAGTTCTATATCTTCTAGTCGAATTCCCCATTTGTGTTAATCAATGAATCAAGAGAAATTGATACACCAGATTTGAACGAGGAATTCCCGATGCTTTGCTATCCATAATCTTGAGTAACCATTTTCACCATTATAATTTTAAGCTTCTAAAATCATAGTTCAATCAAGTTATTTCCAATTGATAATTAAGTAATTTTATTTAATTTTCTTGTTCTAATTGTGTTTCTTTTAGCTATCTCCCTGAGGAATCGACACCCCAAAGCTATGCTACACTACCGCATTATTCTTTAGGCGTAATCATACATCAATATGTACTTCGATCTATAACAAAATATCAAGTGAACAAGGAACCAAAAAGTCATACTTCCTACCTTTGATTCATTAATCATTGGCATGACTTTTCTACAATGTCACTCAATAATATCTATATAACATCTTATGTCACATCATATTACCCAATAAATAAATATAAACATGTGATATCTAAATAACTATTATTCAGATAAATGATTTTTAAGGCATTATTCTTACAGAGTGGCCACAGTAACAACAGCCAGATACCCCTTGAAACATTGAAGTGAAAAATTAGATGATCTAAGGATTCAATGTGGGAGAGGCATAAGGGGCATGACACATCCTCTAGAGGAGAATTGTGAATCACCCTCGGAAAGTGACCACAAGTTGGTAAATATTCCATGCAATTCAGCACTTGGGACTAGATTATTTGCAGCTCTTGCTTGCAACGCGATGTGCTTATGTGCTGAGTTTATAGAGAATTACCCTTTGGACTCCGGTAGCAGTCACTACAACAAATTTGAGTTTTAGCAACCAAATGGAATGGTCGTCAAAACTCTAAAACTCATCACAATAAGATATAACACGACCAAATGGGCTGGTTGGTGAGTGGTCGGAAATACTCCATGGACATATCTCTTAGGCAACCAGTTTAGAAGTCGTCGCAAAATTGCGGGCATATTAATTGTTGCTTATATGTAGGAATGACTTGTTTATGTTCTTTGTAAATAATTGGAGCCAACTAGAATAAGTTGGTCACTAAAGATACTAATATGGCTACCAAAAACTATTTGCCAACCGAACATGTGCTTGCTAAAGACACTAATGTTGGCCACTAAAATCAATTTGCCACGAAAAAAAATGGTTGCTAACAATCTCCTAGCAAGTGCAGAATGTGGTTGCTATAATAAATTTGTTGACTAAACTAGAAACTTTGCCTTCACTTAAACGTTTCAAATAACTGAAATGGAAAAGCCATAAGCCTTAGGTGTCATATGTCATAAGGAGTATGATTTACAACTTGAAGTCCATAACTACCCTTTACAAAAAATATATTTTGTAATCAAGAGTCTCACATCCTAAGCATGTATGATGTGGAAACCACATAACCAAAATCTGCAAAATCAACATCTCATACCCAAAAGTAATTTGATCTTAAAGCAAGGCACCAACATCTTCCATTGCACAAAAAGTGCCAACTGTCCAGTGGAGACCATCTACAATCTTCTAACAAGTTTGGTGATATTCAAGCTCCAACATGTCGACAACAAAAAATGGGTTTCATCCCAGTCCTGCACAATAAGACATAAATATTCAAGCTCCAACATTTTGCAAAAACCTAATAATGTAAATATGAGAACATTTTGGTGATATAAATAATGATAGTCATTACATTTCTCACCGTTTCATCCATGGTGACCCATCACCATCAGTGATTGTCTCCCTGTCTCTCTCCCTGAGTTGGTGCTCGTGTCATGTACTGAGCCATGACTTGATCATACGAGTGGCATCTATCCATTAGGTTCTTCAAATCATTTTGTATTTGATCGTACCTTTCTAGCATAATCTCCAATTCACTTTTGTATGTATCCACTTGCTGGGTGAGGTGGATGACTTGGGAGGAGCATTCTTTTGATGAGGGTGTGGGCATAATAAACTTTCCTAAACCACTGGCATAGATCGATCTTTGCCCCAAAACTTCACGGAATATCTCATTTGCCACATCTACATTTGATTTGGTCAGATCCCTCTTAGTAAACAACGCCATCATCTTCTCCTACAACCAAAAAATAAAAAAAACTAAGCTAAGTTAAGGAATAACAGTTTAATCATTGTACTTTTTAAAACTTCATCCTATAAATATGGACAACAATTGTCTTCAAACGCACTAGGCAAGCATAATACTCACATAATTCTCCTCTGTTGTTGGAGTGACGAAAGTCAGATCTTTCTTAGTGTGAGAACGTTTATAAAACTCGATGAGATGCTTATCCACAGCAAGCTACACAGTACACAAAAGTCAATAGAGTTACTATAATGTGCATTCAACGAATGAAAATCCCAGGTCAACAGAGTTACCATAATCCGTATTCAACCTTTTCCTCTCAAAGGCATAGAATTGACTTAGACCCCGCTCTATGATTCACCTTCAACTTGGTCCTGTTCAGTGCATTCTTCCTGCAAGCTTCTACGAACCAGCAGCGTATAGATTGTCAAGTAATTGAAAACTAAGTAGTGCTTAGATTTTAGATGGAAACTGCTATTGGGACTTCTTAACGTCCATTTCATACTATTACCTTTATAATGTATGATGTTGCCATGTCTTCAATCTCTCAAGATGATCCCCCTTCAAGTTTCAAAAAACACTTGCTTTGTGTTTTCTTCGCCACTCTTTCAAAGATGTGCTTGCAGAAGCAGTAATAGTAACTAGTAGGCCTAAAATAGTAGGAGTTGAGTGGGAAGTACATGTACGATCTAAAAATATAATTCTTCGCCTAAACGTTTCTATCCAATTAGATCAACTTGGAAGCCAATCATCAATCGGGAGCTAAGAAGGCACCCTTCTCACAAGACCAAGTAAATTGCAAAACCAAACAGAAGCAAATCAATTTAATGATATAATATAAGTGGGGTTTAACTTCTGATGAAGTATATGGTCGTACAGATTCCGTTTCGAATTGCTGCTTGTTAAATGTACTTTTCATTCTCTTAAGTCTCTTGATGGGTAAGTGAAAATGACCTTAGAAAAATAAATAAAATAAAACCCAGAATACAAAGAAGAGAAAAAATGAAGCACAGAAAACAATGCAACAAACCAAAAAAAGAACTAACAATAAAACAAAAGGCAAAAAAACAAAAATTTCATTTACATAAAAATGCAATAAACAACCAAAATTTCATTCACAAGCGGACAATTCTTTCAGTAAGAACCACCATGTTGCAATTCCCAAAAAAAAAAAGAAAAACCCGGAGGTTTTTGCAAAATGATCACCTCAGGCATGTATACATTCCAAGAATTAGCCATAAACTGCATAATTCTTTTTGGATGTGGAAACTCATTTCTGACCTCATTCATCTACAACACTTTTTTGAAACAATAAACGAAAAAAAGGAAAGCAGGGAAAAGCAAGATGTTGTATGCATGGAAGATTCTGAGTATAGTACCATGTTTCGTGATTTGAACTTAACAAAGTAAATCTTTGTGATTGAAGAGAAAAAAATATTCCTTTGTAAAAGAGAAATTAGGAAGACAAACTTTTGCAACACTCCACACAATTACAATAGAGCATATTAGTTTCTAGGAAATTAGCAATTTAGTCACTAGGTTTATACCACGCTGATGATTTAGTCACTAGGTTTCATTTTTTTATTTTATAGTCACTAAGTCCATACCTGTGTGATGATTAGGTCCTTTCGTCCATATTCCATCAATACCGGAATCCATTTCCATATAAGCGTTTTCGCCAGCTCAGCGTCACTAATCCACGTCAGCTTCACTATCATGCAACCAACGTTAAACAATGCTGACTCTCTCTCTCTCTCTATGAGGCCATCCATGGCATACCCAACTCTTCCCAAGCTTTTGAGGTCGGCACTCCGCATATCGACAATAACTGTCCTCCTTCAAGATGAGACCGATGGGCTTTAGAGCTAAAGAGGATACCTGGATCCCTGTCCCACTAGTTAAGGGCGCTCTCGTTGTCAACGTCGGGGATGTGCTTCAGAGGGCACTAGTGTCATCAACATCGGGATGTGCTTAGGAGGGTTGACCCAATAGAAAAATCATGGTTGAAACAACTCAGAGAAATGGCAGCTGCTAGCTTCAGTAAAGAAGGAAGTGGGCCTCCAAATGATCCCTCGACCAGTCGCACAAGATGGAGTGGGTTTTGGGGCGCTAAAAGTACTAGTGGGAGCTCCTTTGTACATTCATCTTCAGATTTCAAGTCAAAACAAAGACGATTGTACAAAGATTTAGAAGCCATTTTTGCATCCAAGTGAGAGTAGATCATCCACATATAAGTACAGAATCTCATTTGGTTGGCAGTTTCTTACCTATCTTACGGCATCTGCTGCAGAGCTGTCTCTACTGCTTTCTATTATACTTTTAGCTGATGATGGGGAAATGGGTGATTGTTTAAACCAGGGGTCATAGGCCTGTAAGTTGTAACCCAATATGTCTCTTTTGTAGTAGCCGTGTAACCTATGATGTTCTCATATTTATGGAAGTTCGAATTGTTACAAATTTCTGTTGCAGAACTCGTTTGTATTTAATTGATCACACAAACTTCGGAAAACAGGCTCGAAACTTCTGTTGCAATTTGACCAGAGGAGAATATTTCAGTTGGATGTGCATGCGAGTAATGCCACATCTAAATTGTTGATGCAGGAACAGCGAATTAGCAAGTATCGTCCATGCAAGAAAACAAACTACTTTAGATCAGATGTAAAGCTTTTAGGTCTACTGAGGATTAAATTTCGGGCCTTTAGAAGCTACTCAAACCTTATTGGCTTGAGGACATGGCGCATGACCCCAATTGCAAGCTTGTTTAGTAGAAAACCACAGGAGAATTGTTCAAACACTAGATGGTATTTCATGCAACACTCCCAAGTGTCCAGTTTATCTTATTATGGCTTTACACATGTAATTTGGTCTTGGAAAACCTCAGTTATGTTTGTAGTTTCTTTACTTAAACACAGTTTTACAGAAAACGTCTGGTCTATACATCGCGCTGGGCAGTGTTGTTTTCAATGGCACAGTGTTGTCTTCCTCTGCTAGGCCTCCAACGTTAACTGCAACCACCAGTAATAACCTTAATACCTCTTTGGAAACGCTAGGAAATCAGAGTAGAGGCTACGCGCTTGTGGGAAATGGCAAGCAGTAGGGTGAATGTTCAGAAAATTCCTCAAGGTCGAAGCTTTCCTTTTGATCCATTCTTTTTGGAGGTACTGGAGGGAAAGGGAAGAGGTAAGAGGGATTTTACGGAAAAAATGCATAGAGCGAGAGGAGGATGATGAGCTAGACTTCCATCTCTATGCGACAGAGCATGTGATGCCTTTTGATCCTTTGGCCTTCGTCCTCCTTCCTACTCCAACGTTTCGTTTGCATGGGTCAGCATTTGAGAGAGAGAGAGAGAGTCAGCGTTGTTTAACACTGGTTGCATGACAGTGAAGCTGATGTGGATTAGTGACGCTAAGTTGGCGAAAACGCTGATGTGGAAATGGACTCCGTTAGAGATGTTGACGGAATATAGATGGAAGGACCCAATCGTCATACGGGTATGGACTCAGTGACTATAAAGTAAAAAAATGAAACCTAATGACTAAATCGTCAGCGTGGTATAAACCTAGTGACCAAATCACCAATTTTCCTTAGTTTTTATAAAAAGGACCAAGAAGCTCGCATAGCTAAGAGGAGAAAAGGCAGAGTTGAATTTCCAATTTGACATTTATATGGATAAAACAAAAACTAGCATTCTGATTGATCCAAACTAGTATGAAGGCATCACTTTTGCTAAATAGAAGAGGAGGAGATTTTTTTTGGATAACGAGAGAAAATCTATAGCACCCCTATGCACCAGGCTCGGACGAACTTGGCCCAACTTGGTCACATTGAAAGGCATCACTTTCGCTAAATGGAAGAAGAGGCGATATTTAACACCAATTAATCTGCAAATCTTGTAAACATGAGACAAAAAATGCTAAGGAAGGACTACGTCCCAACTACTACTAATGTTGGCAAGAAAATCAAGAAATCAACCTTGCAGCCCACCCGTGTCTCTCAGTCTCTCTCTCAACCATTAAATCGTCCATGATTACCGATCGCATATCTATGTGTACTCGTCTGATCAACCAGTAACGACTGTCCAATCGAAATTGCTATGACAACCGATCACCAAACTAGATGTCTGATCGATAATCATAGCTGATCGGGCCTTTATTTCTCAAAGACGATCGATTGTCTACAGGGTGATCGAATGTGATATAGGTGATGGAACGTTGATTTTAGGAACAAAATTTGCTGTGACAAAAAGTAATTAGTGACGAAATTTAATTTTCATCACAAAAAAGCATTTAGTGACTTGCTTTTGCTTGATTGTCAATCCACTATTTCATAAGCAAAATCGAAAAGGATTGAGACTCTCTCTGTTTTGTAAAGTCCTAAATATGTATTAACATCATTGCTTAAACTAAAAAGCTCACATTGTGTATTGAAAGGATTCAAGAAAAATTGGAATGAAAATGACCTTATCAAAGTCTTAAAAAACCTCTCTAGCATTGATGGTGTCGACACATTGCACTGGCACACAAGAGCTGATTTGAAGGTGTCGACACATGTTAAGATAGTGTCGACACATACTACTAACACCCAAAAAACTAGTTCCAGACTTGAAGATGGTGTCGACACATGGGAATTGTGTGTCCACACATGTTGTGGACCACTCAAGGCACCTAGGGCACCTCTACAACAGTACAAAAAAGCCCTTGGGGACCAGTCAAGACAAAGCACTTATAAAAAGATCAAGATGGAGAGAGAAAATGTCATCTCTTGCATCATCATTCTTAACCCATCCTACAAAGAGAGAGAAAAAGCTTGAAGAAGAAAGTTTTTCACAGATCCCAAGAAAACTATAGCTGCCACTTGCCATTACTCCTGCTTTTATTCTCTGATCTTGTCTTCTTGCTCATTATTGCGCCTTATATTTGCACATGTAGCTTTCAGAGCTATTCTTTATAACCTTTTTCATCAATCCTTTGTAAAACATTAAGTGTGGGGAAACATTTGGGCTTACCTGTAAGGATAGAAGAAATCTATCCATGAGTGCGACATTTGTTGTAAGAGTTAAAGTGTGACCTCAGCAAAACGATTATAACGGTTACTTTGCACCTGAAAGCTAAGGTGTGATTGCTATTATATTATAATGGAGAAAGCCTAAGGAAGGCAACAACTTTGGGGGTGGACGTAAGCAAGTCTTGACTGAACCACTTAAAAATATTAGTGTTATCTGTTTGACCTTTTCTCTCCATTATTTATTGCTTCTCTTTTATTGTGGTGTGTTTTAATATTTGAATCGAGAGTTAATCCTTTTTTGTAGGAGTACTTGAAGACAACCGAAGCCAAGGAAAATTGGGTCCTTGGTAGTGGATGCTCCAAGCACATGACTAAAGATAAGAGTTGGTTCAATTCGCTTAGTCCAAAAGAGAAAAAGGTTTAGTTACTTTTGGTGACAACGGTAAAGGCAAAATACTTGGTGTTGGCAATAATGGTATGACTCTAAATCCTACTATTAAACATGTACTTCTTATTGCTGGATTAAAGAATAATATCTTAAGTATTAGACAATTAAGTGATAAGGGAAACCGAGTTATTTTTGAAACATGAATATGCATTGTTGAAAAT
The DNA here is from genome assembly GCA_003952965.2 of Morella rubra. Classification (NCBI taxonomy): domain Eukaryota; kingdom Viridiplantae; phylum Streptophyta; class Magnoliopsida; order Fagales; family Myricaceae; genus Morella; species Morella rubra. The sequence goes on along the minus strand of CM025850.1, from coordinate 25,075,316 downwards.
ATTGAAAGCAAAAAAAAAAAAAAAATATTGAAAGCAAGAAAGTCTTATTTGTAGGACATAGATATGAAAATGTGTTTATTGTTCACTTCGAATTTTTTTTTTTTTTTTTTTTCTGAAAAAGTAAAAATTTTTATGCTCTAAGTGTTAAGAATGATTGGTTATGGCATAAGGTTTGTTCATGCAAGCATGGACTTGATTTCAAAATTATCAAAAAAGGAACTCATCTCTGGATTGCCTAACCTTGTTTTTAAAAAGGACAAAATTTATGCAACTTGTCAAAAAGGCAAACAGACTAGAAAATCTTTTAAACCTAAAAACATTGTATTCACTTCTAGGCTACTACAACTACTACACATGGACTTATTTGGTCTAACTCGAACGTTCAGTTTGGGTGGCAAACATTATGGCTTTGTTGTTGTTGATTTCAATAGATTTACATGGTTCTATTCCTAGCTCATAAGGATGAGGCCTTTCATGCTTTTGAAAAATTGAGCAAGAGAATTGAAAATGAAATCATCATAAGTAGCTTTAAAATGATATTGATCATGGAAAGAAAATTGGAAAATTCATCATTTGCAAAATTTTGTGGCGACAACGATATTAACCATAATCTCTCTACTCTTATAATTCCTCAACAAAACGGTGTCATTGAGAGAAAAAAGTAAAACCTTTAAAGAGATGGAAAAAATCTTGCCTTGTGAAAACAACTTACCAAACTACCTTTGGGCTTAAGTCGTTGACACAAGTTGCTATGTTAGAAACCGATGTATGATAAGGCCTATTCTCAAGAAAACTCCATATGAGCTATGAAAAAATAGAAAACCCAACATTGACTATTTTCATGTATTTGGATGCAAATGCTTTATTCTTAACAACAAGAATAACAACTTGGGTAAGTTTAATGCGAAAGCGGATGAAAAATATTTTTCTTGGTTATTCCATATCTAGTAAAGCTTATCGTGTGTTCAATAAAAGAAACTTTAGTTGTGGAAGAATTTGTTCATGTTGTTTTTGATGAATCTAACGCTCTTATAGAAAAGATGATGAAGATATTGTAGATCTTGATAAAGGAATTGAGAAACTTGCGATTAGTGAATGAAAGGAAGATTCGCATGTTCAAGAGCAAGAAACTTAGGAAACTGAAGAAAAAATGCCACAAAACAACAATGATTACCTAAAGCATGAAAATATGTCAAGAGTCATCCTCTCGAGCAAATCATAGGTAATGTTGAAAAATGGGTAAGTACTTGTTCTTCTTTGAACTATGCTAACAATTTTGCTTTACTTTCTCAACTAGAGCCTAAGAATTTTTTTAAGGCTAAAGATGATAAAATTCGGATCCATGCTACAGAAGAAAAGTTAAAACAATTTAAAAAAAAATCAAGTATGACATCTAGTTCCTAGACCTAAGGATTATGAAATTATTCGCACTAAATAGGTTTTTCGAAACAAAATGTATGAATTTGGAGTTGTGGTATAGAACAAAACAAGATTAGTAGCCCAAGATTACAACAAGAAAAGGGCATTGATTTTGATGAAATATTTGCTCTCGTTGTTAGATTAGAATCCATTAGTATGTTACTTGTTTTTGCTTGCTATAAAGACTTTAAATTTTTCAAATGGATGTGAAAAGTGCTTTCCTCAATGAGTTTCTTTCTGAGGAAGTCTATGTCGAGCAACCACTAGGCTCTGAAGATGAAAAACTACCAAATCATGTGTTCAAGCTTACAAGGGCTCTTTATATCTTAAAACAAGCACCAAGAGCATGGTATGAACGTTTAAGCTCTTTTCTTATTAAAAATGAGTTCTCACGAGGTATGATTGATACTACTCTTTTCACTAAGGCAAGAGACAATCAATTATTAATGGTTCAAATTTATGTTGATGACATTATTTTTGAATCTACTAATGAATTTTTGTGTGAAGAGTTCTCTGAAGTCATGCGAGGTGAGTTCGAGACGAGCTTTATTGTCATACCCTGAGCTTTCAAACATCACATGCATATTGTTTATGCTCTCTTGTTTGTGATTAGTAGTGAGACTAGGGATATTTAGCGACTAAGAGAGAGTATTTAGTACTTGAGATACTAAGTTCAAAACCTTGATTAGGACATGATTTAGTGAGAATTGGAGTTCACATGCAACTGAGTTATTGTTAGGAGATTGAGGAGCACGCATTGGATCAATTTAAATTTTTAAGCAAGTAGGTCATTTTTATCTCGAAACCTTGATTAGGACATGATTAAGTGAGATTTAGAGTTTGCGTGCAACTAGGTTGTTGTTCAGAATATTGAGGAGCTCGTATTGGATCAATTTAATTTTTTAAGCAAGTAGGACGTTTTTGTCTCGAAAATTGAACAACATGACTTTATTCTTTTATATTTTGGGAGTTTATCCACGAGTTTATAGTTCAAATTTGGAAACTTTTTATTTTTCAAAGGCAAATAGGTCGATTTCTCGAGAGCAATTAGGTTGATTTGCGATTATCGGAAGATTAGTGAAACGATTAGCAAGACTTAGCCATTAAAAAAGAAAAATTTGGCTGCCCTAGAGAGTAACACATGTGAGGGGAGAGCAGCACGACAAATCAAGCTAGAACACGACAAATCGATGCAAAAAGCACGACCAAGTTTTCACAGCTGCTTAGGGTGGTTGGGTGTTGTCACCCAGTCGATGTAGCCTTTTGAGTCACCAAACTAGCCTAGACACGTGCTGCAATGTGACGGATCAAGCTTGCCTATAAATAATGGGTGGTCGGCCATTTAAACTTACACCATCTCATCCTAAATTAGGAGTTAAAGCTTGAGATTAGTAGTGAAGTGAAGTAGAAGCAAGAAGGAAGGAATCGATTAAGAGAAGTTTAGTGAAGATCAAGCACGCTTAGAGTTAAAGTTTAGTTGTTGTCTTTGATTTCGATTCAAGTTTTCAAGATGATTATTGTGAATCTCTTGTCTTTATTATTCTAGCATCTCTTGATGTTATTAGTGTTTTTCTATTCTTCCTATTGCTCTTGATGTTCTTCGTGTTTTTGACGAAGAACAAGCTGATCCTTTCGAAAAAGTATTATTTTCAAAGTTTGATTCGTTTTCAAGTTGTTTTTTAACTTTGAGTTATTGTCTTGCATATCATAAATGAGATGTATGGGCGTTGATATGAGACATGCATACTTAACTTGTACGTTGGAAAGGAATATTGTGATGTTCAAGTGTAGTTAAGGTGTTGCATATCATGAATGATATGTATGGATGTTGACATGAGACATGCATACTTAACGCATACTGTGAAGACGTGACAGTACTGTGCACAAGAGAATGTGTTCACTTGTTGTGACACTCTGGCCTCTTTGTTGTACGCGGAAAGATCCTTTGTTAGGATAACTCACTCTGGAAGTTTGAGGCCGTATTGTGCTCTGGGAGTACTGCTGCAAAGATACAAAGGTTACTTGTAACCCATCACTCTGGCCAAGTGATTCACTCAAGTAGTGGTGATTGAGAATGAAAAAGGAAAATATCATTTTTGAGAAAACTGAGTCTTTTCATTTACTTTCTTCTTCTATTGAGATTTTATTATTGAACGGGTTTCTTCAATATCTTTCATTCTATCTGCTATTCTGTTATATTAACCGCTAGCTTTATTGAGTCATTTGGACTCACCGTTGTTTGTTAAATATTTCTTTAGCAGATGTCTGAAGTTTATTTAGGTGAGTTCACCAAAGGCATTCAACATGACTTTATCACTCTGGAGCTGACCTTTCGAGTCTATGTCACATGTGACCTAGATGTCCTGATAGAGGGGCGGGGCCATAGGTGGATTACACCGCACTTTGGTAATTACGTCAACATCTCGGACTTGGATAATACTGACGACGAAGATTATAAATCTTCAGTTTTAATGTTTTCTTAGTTTTTCCACTGCAATTTTCTTTTTAGTATGAACATTATAGAAAGTTGGTCCTCTTTTGTAATACCTCAGTATTAATAAAAGGTCATTTGTGTGTTTTGTTTAGTATCTTGTTGCTTTGTCAATCTTCCCATAGGCCGTAACCTCAGCTTTATAGTTGTGTCCATTACTATAAGACGATGCTTGAGATTTTCACGGTCTAGGCTATTACACTCATGGGAGAATTAAATTACTTTATCGAACTTCAAATCAAATAAAGCAATGAGGGCATTTATATTAATCAAACAAAATATACACGGGATCTCCTCAAACAATTAGGTATGGACAACTCAAAACCTATGGGTACACCTATTAGTTAATCAACCAAAATGGAAAAAGATGAAAAGTAAGAATGTAGATTAAACCAAATATCGAGACATGATCAGTTCCTTACTCTATCTTATAGCTAGTAGACTAGATATAATGTTTTGTGTTTGAATGTGTGTTAGATTTCAATCTTTCCCTAAGGAGTGTCACCTCCTCGTAGTCAAGAGAATATCGAGGCATGATCAGTTCCTTACTCTATCGATTTTGCTTCATTCGTCAAGAGATTAGTATGAGATTTCCTTTTGAATGATATATTGATTAATTTCTTGCTTGTTATTATAATTGCTTGTATTGATTCAACTACTATTTTTTTTTACCATGCGTACCGTGCTTTAATTATTTGTGTCCATACAATTTCCCCATGAAAACTTCATATTTTTATACATTTGCATGTCATGTGTCAACACTTGCGGCAACAAATGTCGACTCTTTTAGACTTTGCTTTACATGTCTTCTCTAGAGATGTATGTGAAGTTTCAAGGATTAAGGCAACCCAAGAGGGGGAGTGAATTGAGTTTCTAAACATTTTCGATTTTAACTCCCAAAATCATGTTTGCAAATTAAAGACTAATTTCGCTCAATTATATTGAAGTAAAGTAAATAGGTGTTGAAATTAAATAGAGGGTTAGAAAAGCAAACACAATGATTTTTAGGTAGTTCGGCAAATCCCTCCTACATCCATTCCTCAGGTTTATTTTCAAGCCTTGAGGTTTTCTCTACTCTTTTCCCAATCTAAGCTTTTTCTTTGGTGAACAACCTCACAAAAGAAATCACCTCTTTTAGAATAAAAGATACAAGAATTTTAACTCTCTCAAAGAGTAGATAAGAAAATGGAAAAGCTCTATCTCTTTATTCACACAATGACAAGGATAAGAAGTATAATTTGTGTGAAATGAGAAATATAAGAACTATAGATAATCAGGTTTTATCAAGCTTTATAGCCATTGCAAGCTTAAGAGTGTCTATATATAAGCCTCCAAGCCAAAATAGCCGTTTTTAGCCATTTGGGATGAGTTTATCAAAACTCTAGTTGTATTGGTTGACCGCTACAGGTGTCCTCTGTTCCAACTGTAATAAATACAGGTGTGCTAACATTTGAAAAGTTATTCCGGTTCACCGCTATATGAAGCAGTCGAGATGAAGTAAATCAATATATGAACCTGGTCGATCGTTATATCTAAAAATACAACCTTTGTTGATTTTAAAGCGTGATTTTCGCTATTTTAAGACTCTATCTCAAAACCTAACTCCCAAGGATATAGAAGAGATTTGAGAGTTATAAAAATATGATTTAAAAATACTTGAAACATATTTTATTTACCAAACTTGTGATAAAAAGCTTTATGCTTATTTTTGAGCTCCTTGTATCTTCTTCATCTTCAAACATCTTGTTTTTGGCTCTTTGATAAAAATGTCTTTGTCATTGAAGATGTATATTTTGTAAACTTAATCTATTTATTAAAATCATCAAAATATCGATTGTGAACAAAAACCAACATTATGCGTTGATGCTATCAATCCATGTGTCAACACATCAGTCGTCTTCCCGAGAGACTGTTTAGCAATGTAAACACCTTAGTCAGGCGTATGTGTAATATGTCGACACTTACTAACCATGTGTCGACACATGTTTCAAGAGGACATTTTTTGCACAACGGTTCAAATCGCTCATATAAATACCTTTATAGGTAAATGAGTTCTCACTCTCATTCCTTTTCCTTTAGAACCCTCGTATCTCTCTCCCAGACACTCTCCTAACCTCCAAATGGACCAAATCCATCAATCTCACCACAAATCTTCCATTTATCACCGAAAATCACTCAACCCTCACCCACATTATGTCAAGCGATCGCTCCAAGTGTGTAACTTTCCAAGCTGAGAGTTCTAGGGCAAGGAAGAAGGCGAGAAAAACCGAAGAGCCATCTAAAGCGTCTGAGATTCAATTCTTTTGGATTGGGCTTCACCAAAATCGCTTTGCGAAGGACTTTCAGCATCGCAAGGTATTTTTGAGAAAATGTGTTTTATTCTCTAGGTTTTCTAAGCATGGATCTGATTTCAAGGAGATGTTTGACTACCAAGGGTGGTCAAACTTTGTGGAGTTGAGTTTGGATGTCTTTCTCTTTTTGGTAAAGCAAGTTTTTACAATCTTTGCTTTTAATGTCTTTGAGGACGCCTCTAGTCTTGTGAAAGGGAAAGTTTTTGGATAGTGTTTGGAACTTCCCTCCTAATTTGGGGAAGAAATTCTTTGATTCTTTTGGGTTGTACTAGATGACCCTACATTGGATGAGATAGTAAAACCTAGGCAAGTGACCTTAACGTGCATAGGAGGTGACAACACTAATGGTATACAATATTATTCTCCCTAGGACAGAGAAATTTGAGAATGTTACTTTCTTCGACTTATTTGTCATGTATTGCCTTATCACTCGCACCAAGATGAATTTGGGCCACTTGTTGTTAAATAGTATGAAAGTAGCGAGTGAGAAGAAAAGACAAGGTCTGCCTTATTGCATGCTCTTTACTCATATTTTCCATATGTTCGAAGATGAGCTGGGAGGTGAAGAACGAGACGAGCTTAAAGTGTCTAAGGAATATAACAAGAAGACGATTCAGCTCATGGGTTTCATTGAAAATGCAGAAGGTGAATGGGTGAAGAAAGGAGTGGTAACTCAGAAAGGTGTTCTTGAATCTAGGGAAGATGATGAAGTAGAGGAAGATGAATCTGATGGGGGAGTTTCTAGTTATGCATCTTGCTTTCGAGCTCTGCAGCCTGTTCGTTTGACTTATCTTGAGGCCACCCTCCGTGATCTAAAGGAAGAACAACAGTGTTAGGGTCAGAAAATGGATTCCCTGGCTAAAGGTATGGCAAAGGGCTTTGAGGAGATTAAGTCTTTGTAATTCCTAGGATTAAGGCAACCAAGAAGGGGGTGAATTGAGTTTCAAAATTTTTTCAAAATTCACCCTTTAGAAAGTGTTTGTTAGCTATAAGTCCCACAAAGAAAAACGATTGCAATAAAATATTAAACACAAGAATATATATATTACAACTCAAATATATTACAACTAGTCAAATGTAAGGAGATAATAAACACATAGATCCGCTTAAGCATAATCTTACTTGACCCCTCAAGCTTCTTTACCGAGCCTGAGGTTTCTCCACTATGCTCTCTTCAGCCAAGGGAAAGGTTTCCTTAGACTTGAGCTTGAGAAAGACCTCTTCAAGCTTCAAGAACGAGTTTAAGAGCAAACCTCTCTAAACTCCTTTTTTTGATGAACAACACTTACCAAAAGGAAACAAGAGAATCACACTCTTAGAAGTGTATAGGGATGAATGCCTATTAAAACTGCCTTGATGGAGTAGATATTACAATGAGAAATTTCTATCTCTTAAGCTTCACACAATAACAAGGATGTGAAAGTGATGATTATGTGTGAATGATGTTTGAACAAGGATTGAAAGGTTTTTGATCACTTTTAGTCTTGGTAAAATGATTTTGGTCATTCAGCATCTTCAAAAGGTGTGAGGATGGCTTTATATAGGCCTCATAAGAAAAATAGCTGTTAATAGCCGTTAAGAGTCGATCTGTCAAAAATTTACGACAAACCGATTGACCGCTACATGAGCCGATCTACAGCTGTAGATTTCTGTTAAACCCAACAGTCATAATGTTAGAACAGAACGACTATATTTTCAAAAACAACAGGTCGAATACCGGTCGATTGCTTCACCAACTGATTGACCTCCTCAATTTAAGCACATGATCCGGTTGATTTAAAACCATGATTTTGACCAATTTAAAATACTCAATTTTAAAGACTAACTTTCTATAAGTGTACAAAAGGTTTGGGAGTTTAATTGGGATGATTTAAAGCCATTAAATTATTTTTAATCTTAAAAAAAATAGTAAAATGGTTTATGCAAGTTTTAAGAAATATGCAAGTGTGTGGTTAAAATTCTTGTTAAAGATGAAGTCTAGAGTTACAAAAGTTATCCTACCAACTTGAGTCTTCACTTTAAGAGCACTTCCATTGAAGGGGATGTTGCTTGATCGCTTCGTGCTCATTTTGGATCTTCTTTGCTTCACATCTCAATTACTTCTATTTTACCATCAAAACTGACATCAACCAACTCTCGACTCATGTACTCTGAGTTTGAGACTTTGAGCATCAAGTGCGCTCTACGCGTCACTCCCATAACAACAACTTCACAATTGCTCGGAAGATTCTTTGGAAGCTATGGGAGGATGTGACGACCTCAATTACAAACATGGTTCAAGCTACTGAGACTATGAGTGGAAGCATCCGGCTAACTACGGCTGACATTACTCAGATTATGCGATCTTCATTGAGACTGACCCTAACCTTCACCCTGATGTTATTGCTTGGGCTCACTGGTTCAGCACCTCTTGGACCGCCTTCCTTCGCCACTATAACCTTGACCCATGGCCGTGTACCTTGTTGAGACCATTCCCCCATCTACTCTTTTTGATAATGACAAAGCGGGAGATAGCGTAGAGAGAAAATTTTGTCGATCTCTTTATACTGCTTAAGGAACATTTTGCACTTCATATCTCTTGTATTTGAACTCCTTTGCAATTACAGTGTGGATGTTTTAAGGTTATTGATGTAATGTTTATGATAAGACCTTGTTATATATTTGTGCTTCAAATTGAAAATTATTGAAGCTTGCAAAATGTAGCATTTTTACTCTTGACATCTTGATTACTGAAGTGTTTGAGTTCTAACAATACATTATAAAGTTTGGGAAGTGTGGAGGATGATTATAAAAGTTTGGGAAGTGTGGAGGACGGTCATAAGCAAAATTGAGAAGGATTGAGACTCTCTCCATTTTGTGAAGTCCTAAATATGTATTAACATCATTGCTTAAACTAAAAAGCTCACATTGTCTATTGTAGGGGTTCAAGAAAAATTGGAATGAAAATGACCATATCAAAGTGATGAAAAACCTCTCAAGCATTAATGGCGTCAATACATTGCACTGGCACCCGAGAGCTGATTTGAAGGTGTTGACATATGTAAAGATAGTGTCGACACATGCCATTGACACCTGAAAGCCTAGTTCCTGACTTGAAGAAGGTCTCGACACATGGGAACTATGTGTCGACACATATTGCGGAATTGCAGATTTCTTCAAAACGACATTAGCTCCTAGTTAAGTCATCACTACGCCTAAAGCACCTCTCCAACATTACAATAAAGCCCTTGGGCACCACTCAAGACAAAAGGCTTACAAATATATCAGACAAGAGAGAAAAGGTCACCTTTTGAATCATCATTCTTGACCCAGCCTATAAAGAGAGAGAAAGAGATAGAAGAAAGTTTTCATAGATTCCAAGAAAGCTACAGCTGCCACCTGCCATTACTCCAGCTTTCATTCTCTGATCTTGTCTTCTTGCTCATTATTGTGCCTTGTATTTGCACATCTAGCTTAAAGAGTATTCTTTATTACTTATTTCATCAATTCTTTGTAAAACATTAAAATGTGGGAAAACACTTGGGCCTACCGTGAGGATAGAAGAAATCTCTCCGTGAGTGTGAGATTTGTTGTAAGAGTTAAAGCGTGACCTCAGCAAAACGCTTGTAATATTAGCACCCGGAAGCTAAGATGTGACTACTATTGGATTATAGTGGAGAAAGCCTAAGGAAGGCAATAGCTTTAGGGGTGGACGTAGGCAAGTCTTGGCCGAACCACCTAAAAATATCGATGTTATCTCTCTATTATTTTCTCTCCGTTATTTATTGCTTTTCTTTTATTGCGGTGTGTTTTAATTTCTGAATCGTTTTGCTCTAAGTTATTTCTTTAAAAAACTTTACTTTTAATAAAACCCAATTCACATTCCCTCTTGGGTTGTCAACTAGACTCACAGTTTTCGTCACCCAATCATTCGATCATCTAATTAGACAATGGATTGACCGAAATAAAAAGTTAAATAAAAATATTTATTGTCAAAAACCTTTATCATGAAACTATGAATGATTTCGCGACATAACCTTTCTTCACAAAGTCTCTGGTTGATAGATCGTCATTGGACTCGCAATGAAACGTCCAAAAAAAAAAGGGCAATAGGACTTAAAACTATTTTTCTTGGGTCTCTCACTCTCTCACTCTCTCTCTCTTTCTCTCTCTCGATCACTCATCGTTTCTCTTTTATTCTTTTTCTCTCTTTGCTCCAATTGCCCCCATGTCCTCAGCCTCTGTGCCCCTCATTCTATCACTACTCCACTCTACGCTCCTTCGCAAACCATAGAAAACTTTAAACCTTAGTCCTTGCTTATTTGTTTTCTTGTTACTCGTCCTTCATCGAACTCACCTCCAAATGCACATCTTGCACCGATAATTCCTCCAAGGTTAGCTTTTATTGCGGTTTGTTTCATTATCTTGATTCATTTCCATCAATTGGAGGTCTCGTTCTAAATTCATTTCAATCAACGATGGTAGGACCAACAATGGTAAATGGCCCCTCGTTATGGCTTTGAGATGTCGTACACCTTTGAGGCATATGTCATAAAATCCTACTAAGGTTGGCAAGAAAAAAAAATCAACCTCGCAGCCCACCCGTGTCTCTCAATCTCTCTCTCAATCATTACATCGTCCATGATAACCAATTGCATATCTATGTGTACTCATCCGATCGACCAGTAACAACTATCCAATTGAAATCGCTATGAGGACTGATCACCAAACTAGATGTCTAATTGGTAATCATAGCTAATTGGGCCTTTATTTCTCAAAGACGATCAACTGTTTACGGGGTGATCCAAGGTGATATGTGTGATCGAATGTTAATTTAGTAATGAAAGTTGCCGTGACGGAAAGTAATTAGTTACGGAAAATATTTCATCACTAAAAACATTTGGTGATGAAATTCAATTTCCATAAGAAAAATATTTAGTGATGTGCTTTTACGGAAGGAGCCAGTGACGAAACATAGTTTTTTAGCCACGAAAATTGGACTTTTGGTGAGTTCTAGTTTATACATCCATTCCAAATTAAACACAAAAGTTCAATTAATTAATTTCAATAACATTATAAGAAAAGTCTAAGTTGTAACTAATTACGTTCAATTAGTCTTTAGATACCTTCAAATAATCATGAACAACTACAAATAATCATCTTTATGTAAACGTACGATTTCTCAAACCAGCTCATTGCACAACAAGAAACTTGACTTTTAGTGATGAAATTTTGGGTGACAAAATGAACTTTGTTGTAAAAGTAAATTTTTTTGAAATATTTTAATTTTGTCACTAAAAGTCTAATTTTGGTGACGAAAATTGATTTCGTCACAATGGTTAGGACTCGTGACGAAGTTCAAATTTACTCAGGAAAGATAAACTTATTATGACGAAAGTTTCGTCAATAAATAAATAAAAAATGTTAAAATATTTTGTTGCTGACGAAAATGGTTGTCACAAAGAGCAAAACTCGTTCGTGAGGAAAGTTTTCACCACCCCATCATTCAATCGTCTAATTAGACGATAGAACGGCCAAAATGAAAAATTAAATAAAATATTTGTTGACAAAAACCTTCATCATGAAAATATGAATGATTTCGTGACACAAACCTTTCATCACAAAGTCCCTGGAGGACCTATCATCATTGGAATGATGATGAAATGTCCAAAAAAATAGGGCAACAGGACTCAAAACTATTTTCCCTCGGTCTTAATCTCTCTCTCTCTCTCTCCCTCTCTCTCTCTCTCTTTCTTTCTCTCTCTCTCTCCCTCTTGAATTTGTCTCTTAGTCACTCATCGTTTCTCTCTTATTCTTTCTCTCTCTCTGCTCCAGTCGCCTCCATGTCCACAGCCTCTGTGCCTCTCATTTTGTCTCCGCTCCACTCAGTGCTCCATCGCAAACCATAGAAAACTCTGAACCTTAGTCCTCGCTTATTCGCCTTCTTCTTCCTCGTCCTTCATCAAACTCAGCTCCAAATGCCCATCGTGCTCTAATAATTCCTCCAAGGTTAGCTTCTATTGTGGTTTGTTTCGTTATCTTGATTCATTTCAATCAATTGGAAGCACTATAAAAAAATTGGTCTTTAGCAGCGGTTGCTAAAAATGCCGCTAAAGACACCCTTTAGCGGGGTTTGTGGAAAAACGCCGCTAGAAACCACATATGACCGCCGCTAAAGATCCTACTTTAGCGCCTTTTATGCAAAACACTGCTATAGGTCGAACTTTGGCTGCATTTTTTGAAAAACACCACTAAAAGTTCATCTTTAGCGGCGTTTGGCGTTTGTTGACAAAGCCGCTAAAGTCTAATTTTTAGCAATTTTTGTGTACAAATACTGCTATAATTTATGTATCTATAGCGGCAGTCACTATGACTGCCGCGATAGGTCTAATTTCTAATAGCTTTGTGCCCAAACGTTGCTAGAAATTAGATCTATAGTGGTGGTCACAGTGACTGCCGCTAAAGCATACACCTTTAGCACATTTATTTTAAAAAATGTTGCTAAGGGTTATCTATAGCAGCGTTTTTGACACAAACGCTGCTATAGGTATAAGTAATAAAAAAATTTTATTTTTTAATTCATTTAATGTAAATAATTATTTTATATATTATTATATTAATTTTAATATATAATTTTATTTTGTATGTATTTGAAAAATTTTATTTTAAAGGACCTACTTAATAAAATATAAATTAGAGGGAGTGTTATGAAAATTAAGTTGTTATATGATATATTTTAAATTATAATCCATGGTTGTTATGGTAATTGCATATTTATTGACTAAATCTAAGTAGTTTAAAAACATTATTATCATACCATATATATTTTGAGCTATTTAATTATGACATATTATTTAATTTCAAACAAAAAATATTGTGAGATTAGCTTATGTAATTAAAGTACATAACTTAATATATGGTCTTAGAGGCTATGATTTAGTCATTAAGTAGGTACATACATATAAAGTACTTAGGTTAATTAGCACATATCATGTAGCAATGTTATATAATTGGTAATACTACAATATATATGTATAAGTATTTATGCAATGTATTGTGACACAAGTGTATGCATATTTATATATAAGGTACATATATATACTTTTGGCTAATTTGACATACTTTGCTTTAAAACTTTGAATAAAAGAACCAAAATAAAATAAACAATATAAAAGTTTCGATCATTTTTACCGCGGCGTTTGGCGTTTGTTGTACAAATGCCGCTAAAGGTCTAATTTAAATTAAATTTTTAAACAAATATGCTATAATTTATGATCTATAGCGGCAGTAATGACTGCCGCGCAGGTCTAATTTCTAATAGCTTTGTGCCCAAACGTTGCTCCCATCTATAGTGGTGGTCACATTTGACTGCCTCCCCTTTACTCTTTTTTCCAAAATCCCAGTGGTTCATCTCTGCTTGTCTCCCTAAGTTATTTAATGTAAATAATTATTTTATATATTATTATATTCCTTTTAATATATAATTTTATTTTGTCATGTATTTGAAAAATTTATTTTAAAGGACCTACTTAATAAAATATGAATTAGAGGAGTGTTATGAAAATTGAAGTTGTTATATGATATATTTTAAATTATTCTGCATATTTATTGACTAAATCTAAGTAGTTTAGAAACATCTATTATCATACTTATAATGGTGGACATATTATTTAATTTTATATTGTGAGATTCTTATGCAATTAAAGTACATAACTTTATATATGGTTCTATGATTTAGTCATTTAGGTACATACATATAAAGTACTTAGGTTAATTAGCACATATCCAACAATGTTATATAATTGTACCTGTAATTTTTTTTTTACTACTAAGTATTTAAGTGTATCCACATGTATTGTGACTCAATTTATTATATAATAAAAAAAGACTTTAAAAAAATAAATAGTTATAAGTGTATGCATATTTATATAAGCAATAAGTATGTACTTATTACATGAGCAACACATATATACTTTTTAAAATTTGAAATTTAATATCAATTTTATTTAATTATTTTCTTATCTGACACTAATTTGACACGTTAGTTGCGTACGTAGCTTTACAATTTTACTTTACCAGAATAAAAGAACATTATATAAATCAAAATAAAATAAACAAAATATCAAAACGGTGAGTTTCACTTTCTCATTTTCCGCAACCGAAATCTCTCCCTCCCTCTTCCTCTTTTATTCTCCGATCGAAATCCTCCCTCTTCCTCTTCATCAAACACTCTCCCTCTCCCTCGAAATCTCTTTTAGTTTCTCTCTAAAAAGCTCTGGTTTATTTATATTTGTTCTATCTTTTGTTTACTCGTCTGCAATCTTTGTTATCTCGTTGACCTGCATTTTCCCCTTTCTTTCTTTTTTCAGCTGAAATGGTCTCAAATCTTTGAGAGAGTAGCAAAGACTAGAGAAATGGGTATCTTCGGTTCCGAATTTTCTTCTTGAGATTAAAAGTTTGGTTTTCTTGGAATCTGGTGCAGGGTCTTGGAATAGAGAAAGAGGCATGGAGATCTTTCTTTTTGGAGAAGATTAGAACAACATGCGGTGGTGGCCAAGTCTCTCTATTGATGTTTTCCACAAAGTCATCTCACTGAACTTTTATTGTAGGGTGATTCTGTAATTCCTTCATCTTAATCAGAAAACTCGAAGATTTCTCGGCATCTTTTCCCTCTCTTCTCTATTTTCCATGGGATCCAACTTTTTGGTTGTTGTCCCCTGTTATGTCCGCCAGATTAGCTGAACATTATTGGACCATGTTCTGAACTGTCTTCCTCTCCGTGGATATTCCTTTAGTTTTTCTACTCGCTTAGTCCAATTTCTATCCCTGAATAGTTGTTTCTGTTGACTTGATCTCTTTGGTTTTAAGTTTTTTTATCCTTGAAGTTCCTATTTTTTGGAAAAGTTGTGTTTTCTCCTTATTTCCAGAAGTTTTGGTGTTTTTTGTTTTTGGAAATATCAGTAGTCAGGGTATCTTTTAAAGATTTTGTTTTCAATCCACAGCAGGGATGTGCAGCACTGAGTATGTCAAAGACTTAGATGTATTTTGCCAAGGGTGCATCTTCAGTTTTGATTTCTTTCACAGGTGTTGACTTTGATATTTGTTTCGGTAGTCATAGCATACTAATTGCTTATGTTTTGGTTTCTGTTTTTCATTTTTGAGTTTTGATTTCTGTTTTGATTTAGCATTTAGAATGTCCAATGAATTTTTATTCTACCTAGGAGCTTGCTGATCGACATTTTGGTTTATCAGCTACGTTTGGAACTTTTGGATTTCATGCAACCTGGTCTGTATATAAGTTGTTCGATTGCAAGGGAAAGGGCACTAATTCTTTCGGTGGCTGTTTTATTTAATCGTGGAATCTTATAGTTAGTTGCATTTTGGTTCCTAAAATGGTAGTTGTCGATACATTTAAGGAAACCATCATACTACTCAGAGAAACAAAAACATACAATTTCATTCTGGTTTATTAGTCTATTATCTCATCTATGTCAATGTAAAGTGTTACACATACTTTACAGCATTGATTCTCCATTTTTTTCATGTTTTATTAATTATTTGGAGTCCTCATCATGAATCGAAGAAAAGGAGAAATCTAGTTGAGCTTTTGCCAAAGGGTTGGATATTTTATGGATCTGTGCTAGAAAGGTAGCCTTTTGTGCTCCGTCCTTGAGAAGGTAGTCTTTGATCATGTGCTGGACGAAGCTATAATTGCTTAGGAATTATAGTGGTTCACCTCTTGTGTTATGGACCATTTGGAGAGTATGGTATCTGTCCCACATTGGTAGTATGGGATGCCAATGTGGGGTTTATATGCCTTAGGCTCCCTTCTCTCTTGAGCTAGCTTTTGGGGGTGAGTTCTCCTAAGACATGTAACAAATGGTATCAGAGCCTACACCATGCCTCCCAATTGCAATCGTGCGGCGTCGGGGGTGACGCCGGTATTCCAGTGTTAGCCCAGGGCTAGGAAAAGCCTAGTGCACAGCCAGCCTGCGTGGGCGCCGGGACTGCGGAGCGTGGTGGAATGTTATGGACCATTTGGAGAGTATGAGATCTGTCCCACATTGGTAGTATGGGATGCCAATGTGGGGTTTATATGCCTTAGGCTCCTTTCCTTCTTGAGCTAGCTTTTGGGGGTGAGTTCTCCTAGGGCATGTAACAACTTGATATGATTGGATCTCTTAGGAATTTAGTGGGGAAAGTGGAGCTGGGAAACTGAGACAGGCAAAGTTGCAATGCAATATTTGACTTCTCTTGGTAGCGGCAGTTGGGGGGTAGAATATGAAATGCTTTAGACGAATTACATACTGGAAGCATTTGGGAATGCGAAAACATGGAGGAATGACAATTCTAGCCGATTTGTGAGTTTCTTCTTGGTACACCCAGGTTTATCATGGGTTATAGCTTAAAAAGATTTGTGTATATGTGATTGTTAAAACTTTGTAAAGATGTGTTCCTTCTGCCTTATCAATTTATAGAGGAGATCTTAACATTGGCTTTTATCAAATACAGTAACGTATTTTCTGACTTTAAGAAGGGGAAGCTGATTGAAATTCATTTTAGTTCACTCGGGAGGATATGTGGTGCTAAAATTCAAACCTGTAAGCAAAAGAACCGGACTGTGTATGAATCAGTTGAAAGACACAATAGATGTGGATGAACCGAAAGGTATTTGAGTATCTTCCATAGGAATTTGCATTCCTTTATTGACTCAATTTTTTCAATTAAATTTTCACTCTGACAGTGTATTGTACATTTAGAGATGGGAGATCCATTGACTGCTGAGGAGCTGGAAGAAAAGGAGCAGCTGTTAGAGGATGTGAGTGGATTTTTTTTAGAAAGTAGTTTTGTTGGATACCCTTCTCTAAACATGGCTATTGATGAATTCCAGGGCTTTTCTTAATGTGAGGGATCTGCACTTTTGTTTGGTTGAGCCCATCCCATCCTTATCTTTATTCTGGGTTTGCTCCATACCTTTTTTTTTTTAATGATGTCAGCTGGCTTAAATTTTTTGGCCTCTTTTTTTCACATGAATTCACATGACAATTTGGTTGGGTTTTAGAATTAATGGTTGATGTAGTGTAAACTATAGACTGATTGCTATAGCTTCCATATGATTTTCACAGTAGAGTTCTTTTACAATAGTCCGAATTGTTAAGTCTAAATATGTCTCCTTCAGATTATGATAGGATCATTAAGAACATTGAAAGAGGGGAGGCTAGAATTTCACGCAAAGATGAGATCATGAAAGCTATTGGGAAGAAATTGGACAGGTACAAGAATCCATGGCTGGAACTCAAGATACAGTATGGTCAGAACAAGGGGATATTGTACAACGAAGAATGCTTATTGTGTTGTATTTGAATATTTTAGCTGGTCCTTGTTTATTGTTTTTTTATATTTGAAATTTGTTACTTTTTAAATTACTTATAGAGATTTTTGTGTTTGTTGTAAAACGTAATTAATCAATGATGAAGTATATTTTGTTTTATTATCTTTGTTCTTTAAGTTTTTACATCCAATGAATTATGGTTATTAAAATAAATTTGTATTATCGATTTAAAAAGCATATATAGGAAAAAATTATTAAAAATGTTGGTTGTTTAAAAATACCAAAAAAGCAAAAAAAAAAAAAAAACTGCTGGCATATATTTTTAGCAGTGGTCAAAAAACGCTGCTGTAGGCGAGACAAAATTGAGCTATAGCAGCGTTTCCCTAAAATGTTGCTAAAGACCTATAGCAGTTGCTAAAATTTTTTTACTAATGCACTTCGGGTCTTTAGCGGCGTTTGTGACCGCTGGTAAGCGGCTGCCGCTATAGACCCCAATTTTCACCAGTGGTTGCCAAAACCACTGCTATAGTCTACTGCGACGGATCTATAGCGGCGGTGGCGACCGCCACTAAAAAACGGCTGCTAAAGGTAATTTTTTTTTGTAGTGAGGTCTCGTTCTAAATTCATTTCGATCCACAAATTATGTCTTATTTTTTTCGTTTCCTATCATATCAAATTGATTTTACAGTGTAGTTAATTGCTTGCCGATCATTTGTTTGTCAGAAGAAATAGGGAAATAATGAGAAAACGAACGGAGTTTGCTGATTATTTAGGACGACTTCGTTATATGAACTCGTGTGGTTTAGTATGAGGTTTAGTCTGAGTATTTTTTTGAGAGTAAAGCAATCTTATAATATTCCAGTTGCTGCTGAAATTCGTACTTAAGCAGCTACGTAGAATCCCTCATATCTTGAGACTAATTGTCTCTTCTCATCTTATCAATATTTCAGATTTATACCGCTTACTTATATTTTTAAGGCACAACTATAAATCAAGGTGAAAGATGCTCTGATACAAGAAGGGACATACTTTTTAGTCTTCTTAAGGAAGTACCTTCTCTCAATCCATATCCAAACTATTCCAATTTTATTCTTTGTGAGGTTGCATTTGGAATGGGTGCTTAGAAGCTAAAGGTGTGTGATTTTTGTGCTTTTAACACTATCTTTTGTTACTATTTGATATACAAGCAGTCATGACATGTATGTGTGAGTGTTTGTCCTTGATAGGAATTCGATTGTCTTGTTTATTTGTCAAGATAGCAACACCATCTTCCAATTTACGTTAAGCCAGGACAAATTTTGTTCTTCACTTATGGTGTAATTACGTTGCAAAAGAGCTTAGGATGAGTTGTTCTACTCTAAGTGATGATACATAGGGGCCAGCTGGGAAAATGGACCAGATTGTAGATAATGGTGCTCTGCATTCCAGTTTTCTCTCTTAATTGTAGGATTGCATTAGCATACTTGAGCACTTGATGCAACACTCCAAGAGTCTATGGAAGAAAAACTTGGACTAGTTATTCACTAAAGCAATCATATTTGGTTTTGCTGGACTGCTGGTCTGCCTTGTAGCTGTTGAACCAGCTATCCAGACATTTTGAGTCGTAATTTGGATGGCCGGCTTGAGGTCCTAGAACATGGTTATTATTATCTTTTCTTTTGTTGCCTTAAATCATTTTTCTGTCAAATTGGTGCTTGTTTTGCCTTGGAACACCTTAGTCCAGCAAAAAGAATGAAAAATAAAATAAAATCTGATGATCTTATTATGTCGCAAGAGGATCTTGCTATACAAAAATCTAATTATCTTTAAGTCATGACCGCTGGTGTTTTTAAATTGAATTCCCTTTCTTTTATTACTTTTTGATATCTCTTCTTAGAAACACTATCTTGTATGCATTTAGAGTGGTAGATGTGTCAAGAGTACAAAAGACTATACTAAAAACACCTAAACCATACAAGCTAAGAAGCTAAGAAAATACGGATAGTTTTGAAAAGAAAAACCCAACATTGCATTTGCCCATGAAAAAAGAGATTGCAACATCTTACCCCTCAAACACTCCTACGACAAGTCATATATTCAAAGCATCTACTATTTCTCTCCCTCCACAAACACCACCAAATACAAGAAGGAATCATCTTCCAAACTGCCAAAGCCAGTGAGTCATCAAACTTCCTCTTCAGCATACTAGCCTCTTAGGCATAACATAGGACATATTTAGGATACAAAACACATACCACCACAACTCTTTAGCAACCGAACAGTGAAGAAGTACATGATCCACTGATTCCCCATTGCATTTACATAGATAACATCATTCATTCAAGCAAAAGCCCATCCTCCTTAAGTTGTTAATAGTCAAAACTTTCCCATGAGCAGCTTCTCGCACAAAGAGAAAGAGACTCTCAAGGGAAAAGAGCTCCTCCATAACTGATCAGCAGAATCACTGAAAGACCATACATCGACTTAATCCAGAAGACTCCATTTTTGGAACCCAACCAAAGCATCTTATCGTCATCCCCTCTCCTTAAAACCTTCAAATAGAGTAAACAAAAGAAGGCCAAAAATTCTTCCATATCCCAATAATGATTGTTCTGGCAAATTGACCATTCCAAACATCAATTCCTGAGCCTCCCTCCAAACAATCCGCCAACAAAGCGTCTTTGTATCGGAATAAGAAAATAATAAAGGGAACACAAACCTCAATGGTCTCTCACCACACCAATTGATGAGGGAAGGAAAAGAGATAGACAAAGAGTATTTGGAGATTACAGCTCACAACGAGAGAAGGAGGATAAGAGAGCAAAGCTCTACTAAATACTGATTTCAAAGAGTGAATGTATTTTCTGAATTGCCTCCTTCTACATCACCCACCACATATTTATACTACTCTTTACATTAATTGTGCTACATACTTCAAAGAGTCACATTAATTGTGTTACATCTTTCCAAGAGTCATACTACAACTTCCCAAGAGTCTAGGCAGAACTTACTAGTCAAAACTCAACTTACTAGAAGTCTAGATAACAGGAAAACATTAAAATGTTTTGAAATACTAAACACTTTTAATTCCCCAATGTTCAACTTCTCAATACTTTGAATCTCCTAAAGCTCGATCTTCAAAACTAAATTCTCTATGCATTAGTTGTCACATTCATTGGCACTACATCATTCTCTTGCAATGAGAAAGAACTCTCCTACGAGTTGTCTCCAACCTCTCCATGATATGATGATAAATATTGAACATTGAGGGTAGGATGAGTGTTGATAAGTGAAGGAAGCTCAAGCTTGTAGGCACTGTCATTAATCTTCTTCAGAATTCAACAAGGACCAATCTTCTTCTCCTTTAGCTAATTGTAAGTGCCAGAAGGAAATCTTTCTTTCTTTAAGAAGACCTAGACAAGATCACCTTCATTGAAAATTTTGGCATGACAATGTGCATTTGCCGCATGCTCATACTTTGTATTGCTTTCCTCAAGCTTCTTCCTTACTTCCTCATGAATTTGTGCAATAATATCAACAAAATGTTCAACCTTCTTATTTGTCAAAGATGAATTAGGAATAAGAGCAAGATCAAGATAATGTTGCAGAGCTTTCCCATATATCACCTTCAAAGGACTCATTCTAGTTGAGCGGTTCACCAGAGAATTATAAGCAAATTCAGCTTGTGATAGTGCCATAGCCAATTGTTTAGGCCGTTTCACTGTCAAGGATTGAAGAAAATTTCCCAAAGTTCGATTCACAACTTCGGTTTGTCCGTCAGTTTGGGGATGATAAGCACTATTATAGAGCAAATTTGTTCCAATTCATTTCCACAAACATCTCCAAAAATGACTAAGAAACTTAGTATCCCTATCCGAAACAATGGACTTTGGAACACCATGATGCTTGACTACTTCATTGAAGTAGAGATTTCTAACACAAGAAGCATTCATAGTCTTCTTGTAGGGAATAAAATGAGCCATTTTAGAAAATCGATCAACAACAACAACACAGATAGAATCATTACCTCTTTGAGTTCTTGGCAAACCAACCATGAAATCCATGCTAACATCTTCCCAAGTAGTATTGGGAAGGGGAAGAGGAGTGTACCAACTAGTGTTTTGAGTTTGGCCCTTGCAAGTTTGGCATATTCAGCACCTCGTCACAAAGTGGTTCACATCTTTATAGATTGAAGGCCAAAAATACTTCTCTTTTACCAATGAGATGGTTTTGTCTTTTCCAAAGTGTCCACCCAAACCCCCAGAATGCAATTCTTTGACAAAGTATTCTCTAAGGGAACATTTAGGAATGCATAAACAATTTCCTTTAAAGAGAAAATCACCTTGGATTGAATAGTCGCCATTACTTCTCTTTTGGCAAAGCTTCCATATCTCGCCAAAATCTTCATCTTCATCATACATATCTTTGATGGCATCAAAACCTTCAAGTTTAATACTCAAAGAATTGAGAAGACTCATTCGCCTACTTAGAGCATCCGCCGCTTTGTTGCACTTTCCACTTTTGTGTTTTAATATAAAAGTATATTCTTGTAGAAAAGCCACTCTTTTTGTATGTCTTCGATTTAGGCTTCCTACACTATTGGTGTGCTTGAGAGCTTCAGGGTCAAAATTCAAAATAAACTCTCTTTGAATCAAATAAGATCGCCAAATTCAAAGGGCTTGAACGATGGCATAGAGCTCCACATCATAAGTTGAATACTTCGTCTTTGCTTCATTCAACTTCTCACTAAGAAGGCAATAGGATGACTTCTTGGCTAAGTACTCCACCAGTGCCCAGATGAGAGGCATCACAATCTACTTCAAAAATCTTTTCGAAGTCCGGTATACAAAGCACTGGAGCGCTCGATAGCTTGTCATTTACAAGTTGAAAACTATTCTCAGCCTCCTTTGTCCAATTGAAATCTCCTTTCTTCATGCAATCCTTCAAAGGTGCTGAAATTGTGCAAAAATTTCTAATGAATCGGTGATAGAATGAAGCTAATCCATAGAAACTCCTTAGCTCATGGAAACTTTTTGGCGTACTCCACTCTTGCACAACTTTGATTTTCCTTCATCAACCGCAATTCTTGTATTTTTTTTTTCTAAGCAACCGCAATTCTTGTGGCCTCTCGCCCGATATTTTGACCTTAACCCCGCAATCCGACCAAAATCTAGTATTTGAAGCAATAGCAAGTCTAGAAGGAAGCAATAGACCAAAATATAAATTAAAAATGACCAAAATTAATTAGTTTAACAATTTAGATCATAATTTTGAAGCAAATAGAAGAGATGAGACCACCAAAATATAAATTAAAAATGACAAAAATTAATTAGTTTAACAATTAGAGACCATAATTTTGAAGAAAATAAAGCAAATAGATTAATGGAAGAGTTATAGACGAAAGATAAATTAAAAATCTTCCAAATTAATTTGCAGGAGTCTTGGGATTTCCACAAGGATTATAACCAGCACCTCCACTACGTGAAGAGTCACCTTTTTGATAAAAACTTCGAACCTCCATGAACTTCTTAGCACCATTTTGAGCAAGTTTAGCCTCCACCTTCAAGGCTAGTTGATATGTATCATTGAGCCTCCATATTCGATGCATCCCGACTTCATCAGGAATCGGCATTCTTAGTGCACCAACAAATCTTGCAACGAGTTACTCTTCGGTTTCTTGAACATCGTTGTGAGCCATGATTTTGTAAAACTCTTTAGTGTAATCAATTACAATTTTTTGAATTGAGGAAAAGCTATCTAAGCAAAATCCACAGGAAGAAACTTCTCTTTGAGTCTAGTCTTCATTTTCTCCCAAGAAGAAATCTTAAGCTTCTCTTTTCGAAGTCTTATCTCTTAAGTTTTTTCCCACCATGTCGAAGCATAGCCACAAAGTCTTGTAGCCACAAGCTTCACACGTTGATTTTATGGCATCTCCTTGTAATCAAAGAATTTCTCTATGGTACTAAGCCACTCAAGAAAATCTTCGAGTTGAAGGGGATCATGGAACTCCAGTAACTTGATCCTTAAAGTTTCAGAATCACAATGGAACATCCTTGGCAATTGCTCTTGTTGGTTGCCAAAAGGATTCACATCGGACTCGTCACTAGAAGACCCACGACTTGAAACACCACGCTCATGACGAGCCTCTTAGCGTTCAAGACACAAAGTGAGTTGCTCAACTTGTCTTCAAAGTGTTTGAAGTATTTCCTCTACCTCCTCGTGCCGCCATGACAAAGTGATTGAAGAACCCATGAGCATAATACAAGCCTGATTCCAAATGATGAGGGTAGGAAAGGAGATAAACAAAGAGAATTTGGAGAACACAACTCACAACGAGAAAGGAGGATAAGAGAGCAAGACTCTACTAAATTCTGATTTCAAAGAATGTATTTTTTGAATTGCCTCCTACATCACCCACGACATATTTATACTACTCCTTACATTAATTGTGCTACATACTTCAAAGAGTCACATTAATTGCGTTAGTTTCCAAGAGATAACTTCCCAAGAGGCTAGGCATGGGTGAAAACCAACTTACTAGAAGTCTACCAGGAACATTATATGCTGAAATACTACAGATCTCCCAAGGTTCAACTTCTCAATACTTTGAATACTACAATACTTGTGCTACATACTTCCACAAGTTCCAAGAGACTTTGTACTAGTCAAAACTCAACTTACTAGAAGTCTAGGTAAAAGGAAAACATTAATATGCTTTTGAAATACTAAAAACTTTTGATCTCCCAAGGTTCAACTTCTCAATACTTTGAATCTCCAATACTTTGATTTCCCAAGGTTCACCAATTGTCGCACCAGAAACAACTTTAAGACCACATTCCACCAGAAATTAAATATTCCCTGTAAAGAAGATCCATCCGTTACTATTCCATAAACTAACATTGTAAGAGCCCTGGACCACAATTGTTCTCCAACCACCCACCTCACTACCATACTTTTCCACAATGACTAGGAAGGTCTCTCTAAGGTGCCACAACCATTTTCCTAATAAATCTTTATTGTACAGGGGTAGACGCCTTAGACTGGGCCATCCAGAACTGATTGGAAAACAAAATTTAGCCCAATTATGCTCATCCCCGCCATTGCCCCACAGAAAACCCCTTTGTAACTTGTCCAATCTATTTGCCACCACAACTAGGATTGGAAAGAGAGAAAAAAAATACATTTGGAAACTAGAGAGAGTGGAGTTAATCAAAGTAATGATTCCCCCCTTTGAAAGATAAATACACTTCCAACCCGACAATTGACTAAAATCTACTCTAGATTAATTTCAAAGCAGCGCAACAGTTCAGATTCATATTTTTTTGATTTTGGAGAGTTCTAAACGAAATTAAAGCGACACAAAAAGTAAACTAAAAATATAACATGCATTAAATTAAATGACGGAAAGTAAATAACAATAAGTAAAGGACTAAAATTAAATGACAGAATTTAAATGAAAAGGACAAAAAAAAGAGAGCACAAGATTATTGGATTAAATAATAATGTCTTATGACAGCCCAAGATTCAAGTTAAAAAAAAAAATAACAAGAACATAATCCAAAATTGAAATAGAAATTACAAGAAATTAAAGAGCAAGAAACTTAAATCTAAATCTTAGAATTGAAATACAAGACATTGAAATAATAAAGCATAAAAGAAACTAATCTAGAAATTGAAAATAATGACTGAAAAATAAAACTTGTTGTTGAAAACTGTGAGAAAATAGAAGAAAAGAGAAGAAAAGAGAGAGAGAAAGAGATATTCGGCCAAATTATAAAAAATAGGAGAAGAGAGAGTATCGGCTAAGGGAGAAAATTGAGGGAGAAAGGAGAGAAGAGAATAAAGCATAAGCATAACTTAAAGAAAAGCTAGATAGAAAAAGTCGGGTTTTGTACAAGAGAGAATACTGGAGAGAAGAGAGAGAGAGAGAGAGAGAGAGAGAGAGAGAGAGAGAGAGGTGCGGCTGAAAAACATAAAAAGAGGTGAGAAAGTCTAGTGTTTGTTAGGCTAAGAGGTGAGAGAAAAAAAAAAGAGAGAGAATAATGAGGTGAGAAAGAGTGATTTTGCGAAAAGGAAAAAGAGAGAATAAATAAGGGGAAGAGTGGGCCAAGGAGAGAAGAAAAAGGGAGAGGAAGAGAAAATAGGGAAAAGGAAGCTAGGTTAGAAAAAGTAGGGAGGAGGAGAATAAGATGCTAGGTTAAAAAAAGGGAGAGTGAACAGAGAGAAAGAGGGTTGAGATTTAAGTGTCTCTCATTTCTTCATTGAATTACAACACTGCTATTAATGAATCCCTCTTGCTATACCATGTGTCCTAGTAGACTGCTCATGATCTCTGCTAGTATAGAAAGCAATTAATTTTTATCACCCTGCACAAAAATACTTAATTAGTTCATGGCATCATATGACGAAATTAAATTCATAAAATAATTACAATGCCAATAATTATAGTGCAAATGATAAAAATAATGATTTTAGAATGTATTCGGACATGGTATGACTGACGTACAGGCAAGGTAATGATGGAAAAAATTGCATGTGCAATAAATTAAATCTAAAGTCATGAAAATTCAACAATTAAATGCACAACTTAGATTTATGTCTCTTAACCATTTTTTCATCTAAAACCAATATTTAAAACATTAAACAATTAATATTATATTAGTTTTACATGTATTAAACATGCAATATTCTAGCTCAATCAACAACCTCCTTTCAACTCTTTTAATAATGACATCCCAAATGTGAACACTTTTAAATTTAGCTTCGAAATGAAGCGCATGGTAAGTCATCGATAGTGAAGAAACTCTACATCCCAGAATATCAGCCAACTCCTAAACATTTCCAACCCTACCAAGAGGAATAACCTCAGATTTGGAAAGATTAATCTATAACCCTGAGATAGCCTTAAAACAAAGGAGTGAGCACCTAAGATTACAAATTTTGTTCTCATTCACCTTGCATAAGATAAGCAAACAACAAGTGGGAAATTCTCACCCCATTACCTCCACCACATCCAATATCAAACCCCTTCGTGGACCACTCTCAACCAACTTCTTCATCATCTTGCTTAGAACTTCCATAACATTAACAAAAAAAAAAAGAGGTGAAAGAGACTCACCTTGGTGCAACCCTTGAGAGCCATCAAAGAAACATTAACAAACAAAAGAGGTGTAAAATTCAATCTACCTACACCATTTATCACCAAACCCACACCTCTTCAAAAGTTACAACAAATTTCTTGTTCAAATTTTCATAAGTCTTATGAATATCCAACTTGCATAACAATCTCGGCATACACGATCTGAACCTGTAGTCAATGAATTCATTAGCGATCAGCACTGAATGCAAAATCTGCCTACTGCTCACAATGGCATTCGTAGATGGCGAAATAAATTTATGCAACTATAACTTTAACCTATTAGCCTACACCATAGCAAAACTCTTATAAACACCACCTACAAGGCTAATAGGACGAAAATCTTTAAGCTTAATGGCTACCGCCTTCTTAGGAATAAGGACAATGAAGATTGCGTTCAAACTTTTAACAAATTTCCGCCGTTGTGCAAACTCATTAAACGTAGCCAAAACATCCCCCTTACCACTTTCCAACAAGACTGGAAGAAAGCTAAAGAGAAATCATCCAGTCCAGTGCCTTAATCCCATTGAGCCTACAAACCACACAAGTTACCTCTTCCTCATCAAAGGGCCTCTCTAACCAAATTGTTTCCTACCCAGTGATAGAATCAAACTCCAGTCCATCCAAAGAAGGCCTCTAGGAAAAAAAGTTCCTTATACAACAAACAATAGAAGTTTACAATCTTCTCAGAAACAACAGTAAATGTACTTCGTTGGCATATAACTTCATAGTTGAAATTGTGTCTTGTTTATTCCTGAAGATTCAAGTATGCTAAGGCATAGCATGGTTCGAACTTCTCAACAGAGTATGAGTGTGTCTAGAGCATTTGTAGTTTGATAGAAGTCTTCCTACGGTTAGACAACGCGAAGTTGGAGCGTTGTGTATTTTGCGTTTGGCAAAGTTTATTCAAAGTTTGCTAGAGGTTTACCAAGAATTAAATAAGCTAGCTTGAACGTTTCTAATTGTTTTAAGAACTCCCCCAAATTAACTTCATTCGTGACTCTCACCTCATAAGCCTAGGATATAAAAAGTATTTCCTCCAATTTTGTCATTCAGAAAAAAAAAATCCTTTTTTTATTGCAGAAAGTAATCCTCCATTGTCATTTTCTCCAAGACTCTTTGTTATTGTTTCTTAATTTACTCTGTAAGAACTAAGGTGCACCAGAAAGATATTGTACCTGCTCTTTAGTTTCCATCAGGATTTTTGATAACACAAAGTTTATCCGCTTAGGTCTTAGGGTTTACCAAAAGTGCTAGTTCCTGAGATGGTTTGTATAGCTCTGGTCTAGCAACAGTAGTAGTGAAGGTTCATTGGGCAAACTGTGTACAAGATCAATGGTGAAGGTTCTAGCGTGTTTGAACGGAGGAGAACGAGTCTCAATCCTTGCAAGTAGTGCAGATCCAGGTTCAAGATTTAGGTAAGAAGCTCAGTGGTTTAGAGTAGCAAGGGGATTTGTATATGTCTAACGGATCACCGTGTAGCTTCGAGTTCTCATAATAGTGAAAACCTTTCCCGGCTATAAGACCCGTAAAGTTTTTCTTCTTGAAGTTTGTCTTCAAGAGGCTTCTCTTTGTAACCAATCCGTGTGTCATTTTTCTATGATTGTATTAATTATCGTTGTTGAATTGTTAAATTTAGATTGTATATAAATTTTTCCAATATTGTCTTTAAGTTTAAAGACAGTTATCTGGAATATCTTGAAGCTTTGATAAAAAGATTTATTGCTTCATTGGTTTACTCATTATCTGTATATATAAAATCATGATTAAGATTTGGGTTCTTAAAATTGCTGATATTCTTGTGAAGTGTGTAATAAATTCAAAGATTAGAAAAAAAATTTAAAAGAACCTATTCACCCTTCCCTCTATGTTCGGGTGTACCATATTGAGTCTTAAATAGCCTAGTTCAATTGGTATCAAAGCTGATATTGATTTCCTAGACTCAAAACATTTAAGATGGACAAGAGTCAATCTCTTAGTGTTCCACCATATTTTGATGGATCAAATTATGCATATTGGAAAGTGAGGATGCAATCATTCCTCAAATCAATAGATAAAAGAGTTTCGACAACAGTTGTTAGTGGTTGGGATAAGCTAACTATTACCGTAAATGAGGAAGTCATTGTTAAAAAGCTAGTCAATGATTGACTACTGAAAGAGAGATAGCTAGTTGGATTGACAAAGGGATTATTGCTATCTTTATGAGTATGTCCCCTAAAAAGTCATGAGAATTTCAAATTTTGAAGTTTTGAAAGAGGCTTGGGATACTTTGAAGTTGGCTCATGAAGGAACAAAAGTTGTTAGAGACTCTAAGTTGAAGATGAATATTTCAAGGTTTGACGAACTGAAAAATGAAGGAAGATGAGTGCTTTGATGATTTCTATAGGAAACTCACAAGCTTAGTTAATTCAAGCTTTAGTTTGGGTGAGAAAATCCCTGATTCAAAAGTGGTTTGAAAGATTCTAAGATCACTGCTTGAAAGGTTTAAACCCAAAGTGACTGCTATTGAAGAAAATAAAGATTTGGATTCTATAAAGCTTGATGAGTTGGTCAGTTCTCTTCAAACGTATGAACTAACATTTACTACAACTAGAAAAGGAAATCCATTGTACTGAAGTTAATGGATGAGGATTCAGATTTAGGCGATGAGTTGTTTGATGAAGATGACATGGCGTTGTTCGTCAACAAGTTCAGAAAAATATTTCGGTTTAAGAAGGGTAGAAACTAGAAAAACTAAAAATCAAACTCTAAACTCTTTGGTAAACCAAACTGGAAGAATGATGATCAAAAGAATAAACTAGAGGAAAGAGAGTTTAAAAAGAAGTAGGAGCAAGGACTACAATGTCACGGTGCAAAGGATTTGGGCACTTTAGAGTTGAATGCCCTTCATTTTTAAAATCGAGGGGAAAGAAGCTATGAAGACTTCCTTCTAAGATTCTGATTCAGAGTCAACCTCCTCAAACCATGAAGACTCTAATAATGATAAGGTAAACTTAGTTGCATTTACATCTTCAGTTAAAACTAATAAGTTTGTTGATTTTGGTGATGCAGAAGAAACTATCACTAAAAATGTAGATGAATTTGAGTGCTTAAAGGAGACTTATCAAGAGATATATGAAGAAAGTATTAAAGTAAAGAAGGAGAATTGTGTGACTCTTAAGAAAATTCATGTTGTTGAAAAGAGGAAGATGAGTTAGCTGAAAAATTATTAGAGAAAAACAATATGGTTCAAGAGCTTATTGAGATGAACGCCTCTCTTGAAGATTATGTTTTGAAATTAACAAAGGAGTTGGACCAAGCTAATGTACGGTTGAAGAAGTTTTCAAATGAAACTAGCAAACTCGATAAGATGTTAAGCATTGGACATTCGGATGTTAATAAAAGAGGTTTGGGGTTCAAGAACAATGCATTGCCCCCACATCTTCTAAGAAAGGGATGTTTGTGCCAACCACTCAAAAAAATCCTACTATACCCATTGTAAGAAGTATGCTTTAAAAATCATTATTCTAGATAATTGTTATTTAGATACCACGTGTTTATATTTATTAAATTAGGTAATATGTTGTGACATGAGATGTTACACGGTTATTATTAAGTGACATTGTAGAAAATTCATGCCAATGGTTAATGAATCAAAGGCGAGAGTATGAATTTTTAGTTTCTTGTACACTTGATGTTTTTGTTCTAGACCAAGGTACATATTTATATACAACAACCCGTTGTGTCTCTATTAAATAGAGTGTGTACTCAATCATCAAGGTAGTGATCTTAAGAGTACATGCACTGAACTGGAACAAATATGGATACCTTTTGGAAGTGATCATTGATGTTGAGAAGGTATTCAGTACAATTTGTTTATGATATCCTTAGACCTGAGAAGTTTGTGCAGATTTGTTTATTGTGTACTTGTACTTTGACCAAGTCTTTTGGTGATAATCTTTCTAGGTCAAATATTTCAAACAACGTCAAGTCTTGTGTATGATGAATGAGTTTGTATAAATGCTCAATAAGGAATCCACCAGTCTTTTGTGAGATAGTATATTCAAGTATATTTGTATAGGGTTGGACTCGAGAAAAAGAAATCTTTAGCCAAAGGAATTTTGTGAAAATATTTTTCAAAATTAATATATATAATATATTTATTTGTGAAATTATTTTGGAATGATTTGTGAGAGTCCAACGAGTTACAGATTATAAAATTAAGAATTATATGAGCTAGAGATTTTATCAATGATAATATTCCGGTCCTATTAGCTCATATGGAATATAGTATGGTGGAAGGATAAATAAACAATTATAATTGTTAGCAAAAGGGATTTCACAAATCAATCTCAAATTCTCGGGGTGAATTGTAATATGTTGATGGACATGATTACAATTAGTAGAAGCCTAAAATTCAGAATAAAAGAATATAAGGGAGTTAATAGAAAAAGAGTTTTTCCATGCTATCTTACGGCTAAGATCTGAGATCTCTAACTATCTCATGCACTATCACAACTAGGGTTTTCATATATAAGGATAGCTATGAGATAGTCTACCCTAATGGTTAGTTTGAGAGTTGGCCATCAGAACTCAGAAAACCCTACTATAGTTGTGAGCGTGGAGAGGAAGGAGGTAGAACATTTGGGGCTATTGTAGAATTCTCTATGAGATGAACTTGAAATTGAGTGAAGAATTCATTCAAAAGTGAAATTTTAGATAATCGAAAGGAGTAACCTAAAAATTAAGTCAAAAGAGTTTTCACAAGAGGAGGTGCTAATTATGACATAATTTAAAAGAAAATTGATAATTTGGGAAATTAATGGAATAGTTTGGATCATGAGATTGCTTGCTTTAAATATGCTGAGTCCATGAAAAATTAAGATGTTTTTTGGAACTCTTAATCTTCTTTGCAAAAACAAAGAAGAAGACAATTGTATCAAAAAATCATATAACATTTTTTAGACATTCAAAGTAAGTTCCTATGAAGATTGTAGTTAAACTTTACTGGCAAATCCATAAATGTATTCTGGTTGGAGAAATTAATCTAACCAGCAGGCCAAAGAGTCTTCTCTGGAGACAGTTAAGAAAAATTATACGATATAGGGAAGCATTTGGCTCTAAAGATTCCAATACTCTGATAGAAAAGCATATGGTCTTTTATTTGGGATTTATTCTTACAAATTTTATCCATTGAGGCATAGTATAAAAAGTTGTATCTATGTATGCTCTACACTATACAAACTAGTGCAATCTTCAACACTCATGTACTAAGCATATTGATATAAATCCTTTCATACATAATCTTGTTAAAGTCAAATTATCTCAAAATTGAACATGTTTCAATGGAAAATCAATTAGCTGAAATTTTACAAAACTCCTTGATACATCTAGGTTTGAATTTTTAAGACAAGCTATTGGTATTTGTCAAATTGCATTAAAAAAGTTAATTTGTTTTGAGCATTCATATGTTATTATTTAATTTAGTAAGTCAAAAATGCTCTTAGATATTGTTTTGAGAATTTCCAGAACTATTGATGATTTTTTTCAAAATTTCAGCAAAACATTTTTGTTTGTGATTTTTCTATGTTTTTAAGTTTGCATGTAATTGCTGTGTAGTTTCAGTGTCTGGTGTCAATGGTGGAGAGCTACTAGTTCGCAGGTGAGTAAGAGGCGTGTTGGGCTTATTTTTTAAACCTAGCGTGTGTCTTGTTTTAAAAAGCCACTTACCCTCTTATTTTAACCTAACATTCTCTCTCCTCTCACTTGATACACCACTTGCTTTCTTTGCTCCGCACCTCACCAAAGTTGAATCTTTTTACTTTTGTGAAGAAAACTTAGTTTAAGCACCCACTAAGTCAAGAAAAAGGTATGATTACTAACATTCCTTCCTTTCTTTAAAGATTATGTGGAATGTTTGGTGGCTATGTGGTCCCGCATCGTGGGTGAGAAATGTACTTTGTTGGATTTTTGTGATTTAATTTTTTTTAAGCTAAAAGTCCTTATGGGTTTTGTTACCCATGTGATTATGAGTGTAAACTATGATTTTCTTAAATTATAATTCATTCTTTTAGATATTTTCAAAGATTCCAAAATCTAGGATTTATAAAGCTTTTCCCCTTTTCAAAAATTTGTTGAATCTTTTAAAATCTTTTATGAATCTTGTTAGTATTTGTCATTATTGAGTAAGATTAGTTGATAATAACATTGTCTTGCTTAGTTGGCTTGGTTGTGATGAAAATCATTGTTTATTGGAGTATATGGGCATACGAGTCTCACATGATTAAAGTTTCGTTTATTATTTCAACTCCTATTATATTCATGTGAGTTTGTGTTGAGATATTATATGAATTTTCACAAAACTTTACTATGTTTGATTGATATTTTAAAATAGCCCTGGACTTCATTTGTAAAATTGTTTGGCTATGATAAAAATATGTACAGATTTTCTTTAATAGTGATCTATGGAGAACTGTGTATATTTTTAGTGATTTGTTATGTGACAAATTGTGTACATTTTATTGGTATTTGGACATGTAAAAACTATGTACAGATTTTTTAGTGTTTGGCTATGTGAAACCCGTGTACAAATTTTATAGTTGGATTTGGATATCACATAATGTGTTTTCTTTCGGATTTATTTTGTGGGGTTTCGGTTTAATGTTTACATAAACTGTTACTGTTACCTTATGTTTGTGTGTATTTGGTTTAATGTTTATAAACTGTTACATAAATTGTTACCTTATGTTTGTATTTAATATTATTCCTCCTACTGAAGCAGTGGTGCAAGAGTTTTTTATTCTAACATGCACAATTTTAATGACTCTAAATCTTTCCCTGTTTTCTTTCGTGGTCAATATATTGATATTGATCCTTCCATACTTGCTAATTGTCTAGGGATGCCTAGGGATCATAAACCTACTTATCCATATTTGGCTAAGACTCGTCCTACACCATCTGTGATTGCAAATTACTTAGCTAACAAGAAGATAGCCTTTCGTGAAAAAAATTTTAATGCTAAACTTTTTTCCTTTATTCACTTGATTATTAGTAGGATTATTTCTACTAATATTTTTCCAAATTAGCATCAATCAGCTTTGTCTTTTGAAAGAATTCATTTCTTATATGCTTTCTTGGTTGGTGATCGTATTCATCTTCCCTTTCACATTTGTGCACGTATGGTTAAGGTTTTTCATTCTAAATCTACTACAAATAGATTGACATATTCTTGTTTGATAATGAAATTCCTTGCTGCAAAATATTTTACCATACCTCAGGAAAAACCTAGAAGGAAACTTCCTAGTGGTTTTGGTTTAGCTACAGTCACTCAAAGTAAATCCCACAAAGGCAGTAAGAAAACCACTCCTTCCATTGATCCTTTCCGTGGTCCTTTAAGTTCTGATTTGTCTTACATGGTTGAAGCTTTAAAGCTTCTCACTGAGAGATCTAATACCTCTGCTTCTGTTTAGTCTTCCATTCTTGCTACTATTGAATTTTTTAAACTGCATATAATGAAATCGGTAGCTGATGTGACTCTCATTAGAAAGCAAATGAATATTGCTAAAGAACCAACTGGGGCTGACAAGGATGTGGAATCCTTTGCTACTGCCGATGAAGAAGAATGAAGAGAAGAAGAGGAAGGTGAAGAAGCTACTGCCTTTGCCACTTCTGATGAAGAAGAAGATGTTTAGACCCTGTTTTGGCTACTTCCTGACAAATAAGGGGGAGTAGTTTTGGGTGGTCTGTTGGTGGTGGCTGGGGTTTTGCTACTGTCATCAAATGGGTTTTGTTGGCTACTACTTGGATTTGGTTGGTTGTGTTACTATTTTTAATTTGTTTTGAACAATATGACTTTATGGTTTATGTTCTTAACAATATGGTTTTTTTTTTAGAGATAGTTTTAAAACTCTTTGATGTTTCTTTGTAGTTTTGAAACTATGTCTTTTTGTATTGAAGTTTTTTTTAAAACTCTTGAGAGTATATTTAAAAAAAAAAACTTCAGTTGATATATTTGAAATTAGAAGTTTACTAGTTTCAGTATTTTAATTGTTGCATAGTTTAATATGCATTCTAAAGCATTTCTCATATGAGTTTGCTAGAGTAGATTGTTTCTTGTTATAATGTGATATAAGTCATGCTATGAGATAGGGGAAAATGCCCTCTATAGATGTTACTTATCTCATGGGAAGATTGGTAATTTTTGATTGACAGCTTATTCAATTGTAGTTGTTATACTTGTGTGATTTGATTACCTCGGAACTAATGAGGTTTATGTTAGTTCTTCTGTTGTTGAGATTGTATTATGCTGGTTTGATAATCTCAAGAATAGTTGTTTAGCCTATGTTAGTATAGGTTGTTGGTCTCATTGTCAATGGATTATGTGGTGGTGATTAACAGAATTCAAGTCTTTAGAGGCTAAGTTTGTTTTGTCATGAAATTTGCCAAAGGGTGAGATTGTAAATGTACTTAGTTGGCATATAACTTTGTAGTTGTAATTGTGTCTTGCTTATTGTTGGAGATTCAAGTATGTTAAAGCAGTACATGGTTCGAGCTTCTTAACAACATATGAGTGTGTCTGGAGCATCTGTACTTTAATGGAAGTCTTCCTATGGTTTGACAACACGAAGTTGGAGTGCTGTGTATTTTAAGGTTGGCAAAATTTGTTCGAGGTTTGCTTTAGGTTTACTAAGAATTACGTATGCTAGCCTGAAGGTTTCTAACTGCTTTAGGAACGCTCCAAAATTAACTGCCTTCGTGATTCCCACCTCAGAAAGCCTAGGATATAAAAAGCCTTTCCTCCCATTTTGTCAATCAGAAAAAAAAAAACGTTCTGTTTGTATTGCAGAGAATAAGCCTCCATTATCATCTTCTTCAAGACTCTTTGTTATTGTTTCTTAGTTTACTCTATACGAACTAAAGTGTGCCAAAAAGATATTGTACCTATTCTTTAGTTTCCATAAGGGATTTGATCACACAAGTTTACCTGCTTAGGTCTTAGGTTTACCATAAGTGTTGGCTCCTAAGATGATTTGTGTGGCAATAGTTGTAAAGGTTCACTGGGCAAACTGCGTACAAGATCAGTGGTGATAGTTCTAGCATGTTTGAACGAAGGAGAATGAGGTCTCAATCCCTGCAAGGAGTGCAAATTTAGATTTCAAGATTTGGGTAAGAAATTCGGTGGTTTAGAGTATCAAGGGGATTTGTGTACATCTAACGGATCACCGTGCAACTTCGAGTTCTCATATTAGTGAAAACCTTTTTCCGATCACAAGGCCTATAGAGTTTTTCTTCTTGAAGTTTGTCTTCAAGAGGTTTCCCTTCATAACCAATCCTTGTGTCATTTGTGTGTGATTGTGTTAATTATCATTGTTGAAATGTTAAGTTTAGATTGAATATAAATCTATCCAATATTATCTTTAAGTTTAAAAGATAGTTATCTTAAATATCTTGAAGCTTTGATAAAAAGATTTATTGCTTCATTGGTTTACTTGTTATCCGCATATATAAAATCTTGAATAAGATTTTGGGTTCTTGAACTTACTGATATTCTTGTGAAGTGTGCAATATATTGAATGATCAGAAAAAGAATTTAAATGAACCTATTCACCCCACTCTAGGTTTGGGTGTACCATATTGGGTCTTAAATCGCCTAGTCCAACAACCACATAATCCTCCACAATTTCCTTCTCCTCCTCCAAGCTAGAAATAATATCAACACATCTTAAGCTATTCGGTGTTAAAATTTAGTAAATCTATTGCCATTCTTTAGCAGCTCTAGATTTCTTCCTTAAATTCACCTCCTCCAATTAAATCAAATGATCCATTCCCCCATCATTACCAATTTCCTCTCTTTCCTGTCCTCATCTAGAAACCTCCTTCATCCAACAAATCAAGAGAGGAAAATTAGTTTAACAAGAAGACTTTCTAAAATTAAGATCCCCAAACACCTTCTGATTCCACACTTTGAGTTCTTTCTTCAAAACCTTCAACTTTGAATCATGCACAAAGCTAGGAGACCCCGAAAACTCATACGACCTCAACCACTCCCTCACTTTATCACTAAATCCACTCTCCTTGATCCACATATTCACGAAACGAAAAGGCTTCAATCCACCCCAAAAGAACGCGGCAATCTTTTTTGTGAAACCTCAGGGAATAGAGATTCCCAACTGGAGCTAAGGAGAAAACAATCAATCCTGGACCACGTCTGAAAGGATCTACTGTTGGACCACATTAATAAATCGCCCGATAACAAAAATTCTAACAGACCATTTTCAACAATAAAATCGGAGACTCCACCATAGTGCCCCAATCCCACCAAAGCCCGAGCATTCACTTGAGAAACGGGTTACATTAAAGTCACCTCCTACACACCATGGGAGATTCAAGCAAGTATAAACACTGGCCAACTCTTCCCACAAAAATCTCCAACTACTATCATCATTAGGTCCATAGACCACAGAAAACATCCACTGAATCACATCCTCAATATTTTTAAATACCACAAAAAAAAAAAGAGCTAATACACGATTCCACCAACTCCAACACACGTGAGGCCCACCCCACAACCGCCTAATCAAAGCCCTAGACACATTAGTCACCTTAGTCTCTTGAAGACACACCGAATCTAGTTTCCACCCCCGCAACAAATCCTCCACTCCTCTGCACTTCATCCTATCATTAAGCTCTCCAACATTCCAACTTAAAATTCTTGATTTCATTTAAACTTTAACAAAGCCCTTCCTTCACTTCTCCCCTTCCAAGAAATAGATGACTTCCCATCATAACTAATTGAAGAGACTCCAAACCCTTCAATTATCTCAGAAACTTGCCACCCGACCTACTAGGTGTCTTGCTTAAAATCTACACCCTATCCCTCTCCAAGGCAACAAAAAGATTCATCAACTCTTTCTCATAACCTGCACAAGACTATCCCACCATGTGCCTAAAGGAAGACACATGTCACGCCCCGTGGTTGTACTTACCCTCTAGGCTCATTTATAGTAATAGTATGGACACAAGGCGGAGATTATGGCACGAAATAACTCTTAACATTAATTGATCATTTTGCCCTTGAAAAGTTTCAGCGGAAGACTTATGTAAAACATTAAGCTTAAAGATTTCGAAATTAATTAAGCATGTAAATAATTGTTTTTAAAAGATTGGGTTGTTTACTAAATAATTTAACAAATTTAGAAAGAAGGAAAAATTAGAAAAGTTTAAATAAACATGAAGATTTTATAATTATATCACAGTTTCCAAAAACGTCCTTCTCAAGGACCACAAAAAGGCTAGAGTTACAAAAATGTGAGTACACTAGGGCTCACTAAGCCTATACAAACATGATATATGTACAAAAAAAATTTTACAAATACACTGGAAAAGAGAAGAATAAAACACTAAGGAAGGTCCTATCCAATTACTCCTCGATATCTGAGGTAAGATCCACCACACCGTCTTCCTACGTCACTTGACTAGTCTCCACTGGCAGGGCCGGTAGTGAAGGGTAGGGGACTATCGGCTCTGCCAGTGCACCAACCAAACCAAAGTCCTAGGCCCTGGACAGGGGCGGATCCTTGAGATACAAGCGAGAAGTCATGTGCTCCACAGATATCTCAAATGAATCCGAGATCCATGCCCAGATATGAAGGACCACGATATATGGGTCCAAGTCTATCACCTGCTAACTCTCAAAAAGTCACATATCCTACTGACATCATTTAAACACGAGCATAAAAGAAAATACAAATGAGGTTAGTTATACAGACAGTAAGGTCAGGGAAGGGGGCATGGCCCTCATAAAGACAGTAAATAAGCAAGTAAATAACACCAAAAATCTATAAAGCATAAGTTGAAACTCAAACAATTGCAATGATCATGCAATGATCATGCAATGACAGTATGCACCCAGTCCCATCCTTTCCTTTAGATTTGAGGTGTTCCCAATACCTACTCTGTTCACTCCCAAAGTAGGGCTATGCATCCCTCCTCTCCTCGAAATATTTTCCCTTGCCACGTGCACCAGAACCTTGTCAAAGGCATAATAGCCCCAATGGGAGCCCACCCACTCCTTGTAGTGGAGGGTTGCACTCTCCACTTATGTGCCTGGTAATGGCACCCTTTTTTAAGGAACCACCTCAGTAGATTTGGTTTCCAAATACCGGTCTTGGTCCACTCTCATCATGTATGTATGCTTTCAATGATGCTCAATAATTGACGCACTAATGAACATGACGATGCTTCAACGATCAATGTGATAAATAGTCAAAACATGAGTAATTGCAACTTATTTTGCATAACTTACAAACCATTTATTCATTTAATGCTAATGATTCATTGTTTCCTTTGAATTAAACTAAGTTTCTGTATTTTAAAAATAGTAAATATTTCTTTTACTCCTTAATTGAATTACTAATTTCTTTTAAAATTTATTAGTTCTTTATTATCCTTTATTTTTATAATTCAAGAATCATTAATTTAATTAAGTTGTTTTACGATTAATTTTTCCTAATATACTACATGGGCCTAATGGGCCCTATTGGACCTCAATGGGTCGGTGATCCATTTCAAATGAACTAAGGAGCCCATTTAGTATTATTAGGCTAATGGGTCCATATTGGACCTTAACAAGCCGAGTGATTTGAGCTCTCTAGGAGTGTAGTTTTGGGCTCAAATTTTTATATGTTCATCCTTTTTTATGCTCTACATGGCTATAATCCTAGTTTTTACATTCGGACTCTTTTACCCTCCATTTTTTTAGAAATGCCAAAACTGCGCTCAATAGTTCCAAAGGGCCTTTCTGACCTTTTCTTTTGCCCTTTTTTCGGTGAAATTTTTAGGGTATAACCTGAGGGTCCTAAACTTTATATTTGGAAATTTTTTACGAAAATGTGACATATTTTTACATGAAATATTCCTCAATGCATTCAGGTGCCATAGATCCTTAGGACTACTGCATGCATATGTTCTTATTTTGATCCTATCTCTACTCTATGTGTACCAACATGCTACAAAGCAATCAATGACACAAAAATACATCCAGGTACAATGATCAAAACAAATCAGCAACCAAAGTGCCTTTGATTCCCATTTTCCTTTCCAAAACCACAAGGATCCATGCATATGGCTCCACGCCATTCCTCTTGGCTTTCAAGGGCAGTTGGACTCAAATAGAGCCTCCCAGAGGGCACTGCCGTGACCCTCTCTATCCCATAGTCTCCCCTTTTTTCCATTTTTTAATTCCTAAGTTCACAAGTGTACAAAATCATAAGAGATTTACCCAAAAACAATGCAAAAGGGAGAAAAGCATCAAAACACCACATGCAAGTGTTTTGACTCTCTTCTATGGCTAACCCGTGGCCTTCTTGGTTCTCTTTTAAGCCATTTAAGCCACTGACCGTGGCCTCCTAGCACAAAATCCAACCTTTGCACAAACAAGTTACACACAAGTGCCATATACAACAATTTCAAATGTACATTGCTACATTTTTACATAAATGTTCAACATCTTTACTTATCTTCTAAGTGCAACCAACAAGGAATATCT
Source organism: Morella rubra (assembly GCA_003952965.2). Taxonomy (NCBI): domain Eukaryota; kingdom Viridiplantae; phylum Streptophyta; class Magnoliopsida; order Fagales; family Myricaceae; genus Morella; species Morella rubra. The sequence continues at coordinate 25,035,104 of CM025850.1, read as the reverse complement.
CATCAACATACAAAGACAGCGGCGTTTTTATTCAAGATCAACAAGGTAGCAAGAAATTTTGCACACAAACATGGTTGTAACTCATTTTTCCCCACAAAAACCTACATGCACTACACCCTTACCTTGCTAGCTTGCTTGGCTTCTCTTGATGACCTTGAAATCTACTCAGGTAAGAGAGCTTAGGTTAGAGAGGTAGGGGTTTGAAGAAAACAAAGAAAATGGCTCATGGGAGAGATTTTCTTCCATGGCCGAACACCCTGGGCTACTCCCACTTTTTTTTCCCTCTTCTTCTTCCTTCTTTTCTTCTTCTTCGGCCTCTCCCTCTTCTTTCTCTCTTCTTTTCTTTCGTCTCTCTTTCTCTTCGTCTTTCTTCCACTCCTCTCTTTCTTTCTTCTCTATTTCTCTCTCTAGTCCACGGCAAGACACACAAATGTGCCGTCCCCCCCCCCCCCCCTTTTAGCTAACACTTGAGTTTTTGTCTCATTCTACCTCATGATTACCTAGCTAATAGGGCCAAGCTACAATTGTAAGAGGGGCAATCATTAAGTTAAGTTTAACGAGTTAAAAAAATCTAATGATTGGATTGCTGTCTTTGGGTAAGGCAAATGTAAATGTGGACACTTGTCACAAAAGAAAACTTTTGTCTCTAAATAGGCCATCATTGCACTAAACCTAGGTGGGCAATGCCCAATGTTGGCCGGTCATATCCTTCACTAATGGGCTTGGGCTCTCATGGGCTTCCAAGCCCAAAATCCCTCCTAGGTCCAACCCCTATAGGTTCTCTAAGCCCATGGTGCAAGCTGACAATGTTAGGATCCATACTAAATTAAATCAAATTATTTAACAATTTTATAAAATAATAAAAGTCACTAAAATAATAAATCAAGAGGGATAAAATAATATTGGTCAATAAAGAATTTAATCTAGATGGATATTTGGAAATAATAGTGCTAAAATGTAATTTCGTCATGTGCAATAAAATAACCAAGTGCTAATTTAAAAACATAGGCAATAAAAATTCAAAGGAGAAATATAATGTAATTTCCGAAAAAAAAAAAAAGACTTCAAGAGACACAAAGCAAATTATTCTACAATATTAATGGGGTAGTTTCATAGTTCGCCCTGTTTTGATAGTTAGAGGGCGACATTGATTTTTGCTCATAATTAAAGTGTGAACTATCAAATTATCCCAAAATTAATATATCATATCACTATATCCAAAAACCAATCCTATGCCCCAAACTTATCCCAACTCTCCTCCCTCCCTTTACCAAGAAAACAGATTGCCAACGGTTCCATCACCATCTTAGGACCACTGTTGGCAACACACACCAATTTCCCTCCCTTCACACCGATGAATACGACACAACTTTAAGACCCACATATTGATCATCCATGTCATGGCACAAGGACACCTCCCTTGAGAAATCCACACACTCCAAACAATCTAAAAGACACATAGAAGACCCCTCGGGCATAGCCAGCACCTCTTATTTAGCAGAAAACAACTCTATGCGATGACAGAGTGCCATCTGCCTCTCCAGCCAACTCAGACCTACCCAGGTGTATCTCACGAGGAGAAATGCTCTTTCTTGTTGCTAATACAGGCATTCCTGTCGACTCCGACAGCTCAGAGGATCGACAAGAATCTTCGCCAACCAAGTGCTTAAATCCCAAACAGTGCTCCAGCTCCAGCGGGACAACAAAACAGTGCCCAAGAATCACAGATGGGGCCGAGAAAGACCCCACTTCCATCGCCTAGAAGTGGGAACCTCCGATCGAGCACATCTCCATAGGGGCGGCAGCGACAATTCCTGGTTCAGCATCGACAGAACTCAAGTGACCCAATTTAGGCCTGATCACCGGTACCGGCGGTGTGCCGGTTAACCCGCACCTGTGATGGTGAGCAAAATCCCCTCTTAGCGGGGATTTTGCCGGTGGCGGTGAAACCGCTCACTATTGGGCGGTTTCACTGCTTCACCGTTTTTTTTTTTTTTTTAAATATACATATCAAAACAGCACCGTTTCTTTTAGTGACTTTAAGCCTAACCTAACCCTACCTTTCTCCTAGGCTCAATCACTCGGCCTCTCTCCTTCAATCGCACGCAGTACACACTCCCCCTTTGCAGCAGGCAGCAAGCAACAAAGATCTCTCTTCCCCAGCAACTCTATCGACTATCGCTCTCTCTCTCTCCCCCAATTTTCTTGCGATTTGATATTATATTTGCGTTTTGGTTGAGATTTACTGGGTTTGAGGATTTTGATTGATATTTGGAAAGCTTTTCAAATATGTGGAGATTTTCTTGCTATTTGGTATTGAGGGGTTGCAATTTTGGAAATTTTTTTCAGCTGTTTATGAGATTTTAGATTTGGAAAATTTTTTGGAAAGCTTTTCAAATCTGTGGCGTTTTTCAAGCGAATGTCAATGCGTAGAATCTGTGTTGCAATTTTGAAAAAAATTTTTAGGTTGTTTCCGATTTGGTTGAGATTTCAAATTTGAAAATTTTTTGAATTTGGATTTCGATTTGGTTACAGATTGAATTTCGATTTGGTATTGATTATAGATTTGGATTTCAATCTGGTATTGATTATAGATTTCAATTTGGCAGCCATTTTTTTTGTGATCTCCGGTGTAAGGCGGTAACCGCTACCGCCATCGTCGAAACCGCCACCGTTAGGTGCCGGTTTCCTCTCTTCACGGTGGCGGGGGCGGTTTCCATTTTTAGACAACCGCCCATAGCGGTGGCGGTGGCAGTAGAAGGCATAACCGCCACCGCCACCGCTTATGCACAGCCCTAACCCAATTCGATTCTGCCAGACTCGTCTCTCCTACCCGACCCACCACCCAGACCACCTAGGTCCCCCTTCGCATTTATTTCTTAAGGCAAAACTAACATTGGGCTTGAAACCACTGGCCCACTCAGAAGCCTCACTGGAATGCCCATCATATAATTATTTCTTAGCCTCACAATCAAGTCTTTTGGAATTTAGCTGCATTGGGTCTAGCCCAACATCAACATCTAAAAGACTAAGCAGGCCGTCCAGCTCCTCCCTCAAGCCCAACAACTTTTTTCTCCAAAACAACACGCATAGCCCCTCCCCCACTGAATCGAAGTGATCTGCTCTTGCAAGCTATAACATCGGCCTCCAGAGCTGTACGCGAATCTAAAGTTTGTGCATTTGACTTCAAATTTCAGTAGCCTTCAACAACAACATACTCCAACTTCGAGACACGGCAACCGAAAGGCTCCAACAATGGTCCCACCTTGACTGCATCCAAAAAATAAATACCTTTTTGGTATCCCGAACCACCAAAGACTTCTATTCCACGCCCGGGCTTTCCAAGGTTAGCCACCACCTCTTGGAAAATCCCAACCAACTCCTTTCAATCAGACCTATTTTTTCCTTCAAGGACCTCCACTCATTTTCGTTGACCCTCTATGTAAGAAGTATGCCCTAAAAATCAGTTTTATTTAACGATGATTATAAGATAATTATTTCTTTTGTTCTATCACATGTGTTTATTTATTTATGGGTATTGTGTTGTGACATAAGATGTCACACAGTTTTATTGTTAAGTGACTGATATCCTCTTTCAAGGTATAACACTTATACCTATATTAATTATATGCCTACTTTCGTGATCACAGAAATTAATAAAGATTCATTATGCTCTGTGGAGTTATTAGATATAGGTCACAAGGGTGTGTATTTATTTCTAAATTACACTACGGAGGTTTGATGAATTCACGAACTAATATTAAACTTCAACTTTCGTTACTTCATTCAATATCTTAAGCATGCAATTCATGGCCAGTAAATTGCAAGAATGAAAACGAAATCATCAAATTGCAATTAACAAATTATATTCATTACATCATACTCAAATCATATAAAAAATTCAATGACTACGTCCTAGCCCTAGAATAAGAAAACTAGCCAATCATAACTGATAAAACAATCTAATTATTTTTCAAAGAAAAGTTCGAATTTAACATCCTTAATAATAATTCAAAAGCTAAAAACTAGAGAAAGAAGAAAACTCTGAAACTATAGAAATTCTCAGCTATGATGACGTTCCTCCTCTGAATATCTTCTCCTTTTCTTCTAAGTAAACTTCATTAAACTTGAGAAATATAATCCACAGAAAGCAGCATCGATCATAGAGTTTTAATGCGTAAAAAATATTGTTAACTGAAAATAAAAACTCAAGAACATAAACCCTTCACGTCCTCTGCCTTTTAAAGCTGCTGTTTAAAAGCCAAGTCACGGCATTTCACACGCACACACCAAATTTTAGATCTTCTTTTCAATTTTTTTGAAATCAATTATCTTTTTGAATTTTAAAATAAGATCTGATCTTTTCAAAATTCAAAACAAATTTGTTTTCCAATTTTTAAATCAATCATATTTTTTTATTTTGAAACAAAATTTCTTTTCAAAATTTTAAAACAAATTTGCTTATAAATTTTGAAAATAGATTTGAAATCCGAAATTCTAGGCTGATTTTATTACCGAATTCCAGCTGGATTTAGAGCATCAAAAAGACATAATTTGGAGTTTGATCCTTCACGAAAGTTTTAGATCTCGTTCTCTGATTTCCAACGCATCTAAGCTTACATTTTTCTGACTTCTAGAACTACAGATAGATGTCAAAAACCGAAACAGTGTCTGGGCTGCAGTAACTTCACTTTTGGATCAGACTCTGTCTTTTGTAGATTTTGAACTTCAAAAAGAACTGGGTTTTGGTCTCTATAAAGGTTTTAGTTCAGTATCTTAGCTTTTCAACAAGAAAAATGACACCTAAATCCGAGATCTGTAGCTCCAATTAGAATCCAAAAACCGAATAGTGTTCTATTTTTACTAGACCAGTTCAACTAGGATTTGCTCTCTTGGCTTAGCCCGAATTTTTCTCTTCCCATCAGCTCAATTTCAACCTTATTGAATACTTAAATACCTGCAAACATCAATAATTCCTAAAAATTAAATAAATGTAAAAGAAACTTAAAATTCTAGACAAACGAGCTATGAAACATACAAAACACTTTGAATCAAAACAATTACTACTAAGAAAATATGTGAAATAAATTCCCACATCAGTGACATTGTAGAGAAGTCATCCAATGATTAATGAATCAAAGGTGGAGAGTATGAATTTTCGGTTCCCTGTTTACTTGACGTTTGTTCTAGACCAAGATACATGTTTATGTATATAGGTCTACACTCGTTGTGCCTCTATTAAATATGATGATGGATTCTATCATTGAGGTGGTGACCTTAAGCAAACGAGTGGATGCACTGTAAGAGTACATGCATTGAACGGGATCAAATATGAATATCTTCTAGAAGTGATCACCGATGGTGAGAATGATATTCGACACAATCGACTTATAGTATCCTTAGACCTGAGAGGTTTATATGGAATTGTTTGTTGTATACTTGTGCTTCTGACCGAGTCATTTGGTGATGATCTTTATAGGTAAAATATTCCAGACAAAGTAAGGTCTTGTATATAGTAAATAGTTTTGTATAAATGCTCAATAAGGAATCCACTAATCTCTTAACGAGATAGTATATTCATTAAATCTGTATGGGTTGAACTCTGAAAATCACTGGCCAGTGTAATTAATAAATTATTTTAGAAACAATTTCGGATTTCAATGAGTTACAGATTGGAATTAAGAATTATATGAGCTAGGGATTTAATTGGTGATATTATTCTGATCCTATTGGCTCATGTGGAATATAGCATGGTGGAATGATAAATAAGTTAATATTGTTAGCAAAAAGGATTTCACAAATCAATCTCAAATTCTCGGGGGTGAATTGTAATATGTTGATGGACATGATTACAATTAGTAGAAGCCCAAAATTCGAATAAAAGAATATAAGGGAGTTAATAGAAAAAGGGTTTTTCCATGTGATCCTACGGCCGAGATCTGAGATCCCTAACGATCCCACGCACTATCACAGCTAGGGTTTTCATATATAAGGATAGCTATGAGATAGTCTACCCTAATTGACTAATTGTTAGTTTGAGAGTTGGCCATCAAGACTCAGAGTAACCCTAAGATAGTTGTGAGTGTGGAGAGGAAGGAGGCAAAATGCTTGGGCTGCTATTGTGGAATCTTAGGATTGTGAGTTCGACAAGAACCTGAAGATTATCGAAAAATTCTCGAGATCTAAAAAGAGAATTGGTAAGTTAATTTTCCGCAGGCAAACTTTCACTCTCCATACTCAGCAATAGCAAAAAATCTACTTGCCTTATTATAGCACCTTTGCTCCAAGAATGTACAAGAGGCCTCATTGAACGTTGTTGCAAATTCTTGATTACCAACATTCTACTAACCAAATTTACAAACCACACAGCCTATACCTCCCAAGGAAAATCAAGCTCAAAGATATCCGACACCATTCCGCAAACTTAATAACTGCATTACCACTAACAAAGACTTTGAATTCTTTGGCATCAATGCTAAATCTACAAGAAGAAGCCATTGAAACACCTAAACTGAATCTGTTTAACTAAACACTACCTGGAAAACCCACTCTTCCGGAGAAGGCAAGAATACACTGACTCCTCTAAACACAAAGAAATTAGTGCCCATCAACTAGAACACTCAAACATTCGGCAGACTCAGAGCAGCATAGTGTGGGGAAAATTGATAGACATAAAAGCTTTTCAATTGTTTTTGCCTATTGGCATATTTTCCACTAGCTTCACTCAGGATATGTTTTTGGAAATTGGATTCCTTTCATTCATTTTTATCTAGGGGTGAGGGTAGTAAATAAAAAGTGTAGGGAGAAGATGAATGCTTCTGTGAGGTTGATATATTTCTTGTTATAGTTGTGATTGAGGTTGATATATCTTGTTATAGTTGTGAGTACTTATAAGTCATGTCATTCTGTTGCCTATTTTATGTTGGCTTTTGTTCACAATAGATATTTTGATATTTCAATAAATGGATTAAGTTTACAAAATGAACATCTTCAAAGACAAAGACATTTTTATCAAAGATTTAAAGACAAAAAGATTGAAGTCAAGAAGACGCAAGGAGCTCAAAAGTGAAGATTCAAAACCATAGGATATAATCTTGTAACCCTTAGTTTTATTTTTGACAATGATTTGAATCACGCATTGCATATTTTTCAAAACCAAGCATAAACCTTTTTTGTCTCAAGTTTGGTAAATAAAATATGTCTCAAGTATTTTCAAATCATATCTTTATAACTCTCAAATCTCTTTTATATCCTTGGGGAGTTAGGTTTTGAGATAGGGTCTTAAAATAGCCAAAATCGCGCTTCAAAATCTTTAAGGGCTGCATTTTTAGATATAGCGGTCTACGAGTTCATATACCGGTCAACCCAATATAGACCACTTCGTATAGCGGTCAACCGAGACAGTTTCTCAAATGTCAAAGCACTTGCAATTACGACCATTAGACAACAGACACCTATAGTGGTCTACCGCTACAAATACCGGTCGACCGGTACATCTTAAGTTTTGACAGACTTGTCCCCAACAGCTAAAAGTGGCTATTTTGGCTTGGAGGCTTATAAATAGACCTCTCTTAAGTTTGCAAAATGTGGGAAAACGACCCTATGTCATTTCTAAAGCTTGATAAAGATCAAAAACCATCTTACTCATATTTCTCATATCATTTACACAAGTTTTATTTTTTATCCTTGTCATTGTATGGAGCAAAGAGATCGAGTTTTCCATTTTATTATCCATTCTTTGAAGAGTTAAATTCGTGTATCTTCCTATTCAAAAGAGGTGATTCCTTTAGTGAGGTTGTTCACTAAAGAAGAAGTTTAGAGAGGTATATCTCAAGCTTAGTTAGGCTATGAGTGGTGCGCCCGAAAAATCACTTGGGTTGTGAGTGTTGAGCCTGGGAAAGCACTTGTAAGGTTCTCTAGCACCCGAAGCTAGAGTGTACACTATTGAGAAGATAGTGGAGAAAACCTCAAGGCTTGGAAAGAAGCTTGAGGGGTGGATGTAGGCGGGATTTTTCGAACCACCTAAACATTATTGTGTTTGCTTTTCTAACCCTACTCTTTATATTCGGCACTTATATGTTTGTTGTTATAATATTTGCTTAATATTTGTGCTAAATTAGTCTTTATTTTACAAACGCGTTTTGGGGTTAAAACGAAAAAGTTTGAAAACCCAATTCACCCCCTACTCTTGGGTTGCCTTAATCCTAGGAACTTCATTTTATACTTTTAGAAGCTATCATAAATAGCAAATCTTGGCAAGTTTTGATATATATATATATATATATTATATATATATATATTTTTCCTCTTGTTGCTATGCGAATTTGTAATTAAAATAGGAAAATTGTTTTAATATTATATTCTCCTTGTCCTTATGGTTGAAGAAATTAGAAGAACCACTAAAACAAAGCACCTACACTGGTGCTAGCACCTAGCCAAATGATGAGATAGGTCTGATGATCTTTTTGTTGGTGTATGAGGTTCTTTTGTGATTTAGTTAACTACATCGGTTATAGTGATTTTCACATTGCAGAATATTTTTTTTTGTAAGCCACACTAGACCACATTGTTTCATCACTCTCTTTGACTTATGCTGCAAGAACATCCGATCCCCATGTAGGCCCTTGTTCTTCAACGATCCAAAATCTCACTTAATCAGACAAATGAATGCATAAGATTTTATAGCAAGACAAGTTATGATGAAGGCCACACCACTAAGCATATCATAAAAAGATAAAAAAGTGAATTCTTATTTTTATTTATTTTTTATTTTGCCTGTTAATTTAATTTTTTTGAATGTATAGATGTAAAACTGTATTGAATTTTTGTATTTTATTTGTAGTCAGTCAATATTTTCAATCATTATAGTTTTAATTTGAAATTTATTATTCCAAATAATACCCTCTATTTGGACGTTTAATCATCAAATAAATTGTTTCATCATCCACAATAGATGTTGTATCATAAAAAAAAAACTGTTTCATCATCCACAATGGACGTTCTATCGTCTATGAAATTAACATTCTACTGTCTATTCTAGATGATTCATTTTGTACAAAAATTGACGTTCTACCGTCTATTTTGAATGATCGAACGGGAAAGTTATTGTGACAGAAAAAAATTTCGTCGCTAGAAAGTTTTTGTGACAAAATTGGAGAATGATAGTCTACTTCATGAAGAATTTTTTTGTGACAGTTTTTGCGACATAAACAATTTCATCACTAAAGTCTTTTTGGTGACGAAATTTTTTTTCACAAACAGTTGTTGTGGCAGAACAAATTATGTCACAAAAAACTTTTAGTGACAGGCTTTTGCTGACGGACCCCGTGATGTAATCTTGACTTTTGGTGATGAAAAATTTGGTCACCAAAAATCAATTTTTTTGTAGTGTTGTAAGGACTTAATTAAGGCTATGGTTTATAACGAACATTCATTGAATAAAAAGTTATTAAGAGAAAATAAGAAATAATGTGAATTAGGTTGAACTAGCTTGATCTTTTGCATTAAAAAAAATGCGTTAAAGGAAAATTCTTTTTGAAAGGGTTGCAATTTTGGAAATTTTTTTCAGCTGTTTATGAGATTTCATATTAGGAAATTTTTTGGAAAGCTTTTCAAATCTGTGGCATTTTTCAAGCGAATGTCAATGCGTAGAATCTATAGATTTGGTTGCGATTTACAAGGGTTGCAATTTTAGAAATTTTTTTTACGCCATTTACAATTTGGTTGAGATTTAAGATTTGAAAATTTTATTGAATTTGGATTTCGATTTGGTTACAGATTGAATTTCGATTTGGTATTGATTATAGATTTGGATTTCAATCTGGTATTGATTATAGATTTCAATTTGGCAGCCATTTTTTTTGTGATCTCCGGTGTAAGGCGGTAACCGCTACCGCCATCGTCGAAACCGCCACCGTTAGGTGCCGGTTTCCTCTCTTCACGGTGGCGGGGGCGGTTTCCATTTTTAGACAACCGCCCATAGCGGTGGCGGTGGTGGTGGAAGGCATAACCGCCACCGCCACCGCTTATGCACAGCCCTAACCCAATTCGATTCTGCCAGACTCGTCTCTCCTACCCGACCCACCACCCAGACCACCTAGGTCCCCCTTCGCATTTATTTCTTAAGGCAAAACTAACATTGGGCTTGAAACCACTGGCCCACTCAGAAGCCTCACTGGAATGCCCATCATATAATTATTTCTTAGCCTCACAATCAAGTCTTTTGGAATTTAGCTGCATTGGGTCTAGCCCAACATCAACATCTAAAAGACTAAGCAGGCCGTCCAGCTCCTCCCTCAAGCCCAACAACTTTTTTCTCCAAAACAACACGCATAGCCCCTCCCCCACTGAATCGAAGTGATCTGCTCTTGCAAGCTATAACATCGGCCTCCAGAGCTGTACGCGAATCTAAAGTTTGTGCATTTGACTTCAAATTTCAGTAGCCTTCAACAACAACATACTCCAACTTCGAGACACGGCAACCGAAAGGCTCCAACAATGGTCCCACCTTGACTGCATCCAAAAAATAAATACCTTTTTGGTATCCCGAACCACCAAAGACTTCTATTCCACGCCCGGGCTTTCCAAGGTTAGCCACCACCTCTTGGAAAATCCCAACCAACTCCTTTCAATCAGACCTATTTTTTCCTTCAAGGACCTCCACTCATTTTCGTTGACCCTCTATGTAAGAAGTATGCCCTAAAAATCAGTTTTATTTAACGATGATTATAAGATAATTATTTCTTTTGTTCTATCACATGTGTTTATTTATTTATGGGTATTGTGTTGTGACATAAGATGTCACACAGTTTTATTGTTAAGTGACTGATATCCTCTTTCAAGGTATAACACTTATACCTATATTAATTATATGCCTACTTTCGTGATCACAGAAATTAATAAAGATTCATTATGCTCTGTGGAGTTATTAGATATAGGTCACAAGGGTGTGTATTTATTTCTAAATTACACTACGGAGGTTTGATGAATTCACGAACTAATATTAAACTTCAACTTTCGTTACTTCATTCAATATCTTAAGCATGCAATTCATGGCCAGTAAATTGCAAGAATGAAAACAGAAATCATCAAATTGCAATTAACAAATTATATTCATTACATCCATACTCAAATCATATAAAAAATTCAATGACTACGTCCTAGCCCTAGAATAAGAAAACTAGCCAATCATAACTGATAAAACAATCTAATTATTTTTCAAAGAAAAGTTCGAATTTAACATCCTTAATAATAATTCAAAAGCTAAAAACTAGAGAAAGAAGACAAACTCTGAAACTATAGAAATTCTCAGCTATGATGACGTTCCTCCTCTGAATATCTTCTCCTTTTCTTCTAAGTAAACTTCATTAAACTTGAGAAATATAATCCACAGAAAGCAGCATCGATCATAGAGTTTTAATGCGTAAAAAATATTGTTAACTGAAAATAAAAACTCAAGAACATAAACCCTTCACGTCCTCTGCCTTTTAAAGCTGCTGTTTAAAAGCCAAGTCACGGCATTTCACACGCACACACCAAATTTTAGATCTTCTTTTCAATTTTTTTGAAATCAATTATCTTTTTGAATTTTAAAATAAGATCTGATCTTTTCAAAATTCAAAACAAATTTGTTTTCCAATTTTTAAATCAATCATATTTTTTTATTTTGAAACAAAATTTCTTTTCAAAATTTTAAAACAAATTTGCTTATAAATTTTGAAAATAGATTTGAAATCCGAAATTCTAGGCTGATTTTATTACCGAATTCCAGCTGGATTTAGAGCATCAAAAACACATGATTTGGAGTTTGATCCTTCACGAAAGTTTTAGATCTCGTTCTCTGATTTCCAACGCATCTAAGCTTACATTTTTCTGACTTCTAGAACTACAGATAGATGTCAAAAACCGAAACAGTGTCTGGGCTGCAGTAAACTTTTGGACAGATTCGGACTTCACTGTCTTTTGTAGATTTTGAACTTCAAAATGGCAGAACTGGGTTTTGGACTCTCTATAAAGGTTTTAGTTCAGTATCTTAGCTTTTCAACAAGAAAAATGACACCTAAATCCGAGATCTGTAGCTCCAATTAGAATCCAAAAACCGAATAGTGTTCTATTTTTACTAGACCAGTTCAACTAGGATTTGCTCTCTTGGCTTAGCCCGAATTTTTCTCTTCCCATCAGCTCAATTTCAACCTTATTGAATACTTAAATACCTGCAAACATCAATAATTCCTAAAAATTAAATAAATGTAAAAGAAACTTAAAATTCTAGACAAACGAGCTATGAAACATACAAAACACTTTGAATCAAAACAATTACTACTAAGAAAATATGTGAAATAAATTCCCACATCAGTGACATTGTAGAGAAGTCATCCAATGATTAATGAATCAAAGGTGGAGAGTATGAATTTTCGGTTCCCTGTTTACTTGACGTTTGTTCTAGACCAAGATACATGTTTATGTATATAGGTCTACACTCGTTGTGCCTCTATTAAATATGATGATGGATTCTATCATTGAGGTGGTGACCTTAAGCAAACGAGTGGTGCATGTAAGAGTACATGCATTGAACGGGATCAAATATGAATACCTTCTAGAAGTGATCACCGATGTGAGAATGATATTCACACAATCGACTTATAGTATCCTTAGACCTGAGAGGTTTATATGGAATTGTTTGTTGTATACTTGTGCTTGACCGAGTCATTTGGTGATGATCTTTATAGGTCAAATATTCCAGACAAAGTTGGGTCTTGTATATAGTAAATAGTTTTGTATAAATGCTCAATAAGGAATCCACTAATCTCTTAACGAGATAGTATATTCATTAAATCTGTATGGGTTGAACTCTGAAAAATCACTGGCCAGTGTAATTAATAAATTATTTTAGAAACAATTTCGGATTTCAATGAGTTACAGATTGGAATTAAGAATTATATGAGCTAGGGATTTAATTGGTGATATTATTCTGATCCTATTGGCTCATGTGGAATATAGCATGGTGGAAGGATAAATAAGTTAATATTGTTAGCAAAAAGGATTTCACAAATCAATCTCAAATTCTCGGGGGTGAATTGTAATATGTTGATGGACATGATTACAATTAGTAGAAGCCCAAAATTCGGAATAAAAGAATATAAGGGAGTTAATAGAAAAAGAGTTTTTCCATGTGATCCTACGGCCGAGATTGAGATCCCTAACGATCCCACGCACTATCACAGCTAGGGTTTTCATATATAAGGATAGCTATGAGATAGTCTACCCTAATTGACTAATTGTTAGTTTGAGAGTTGGCCATCAAGACTCAGAGAAAACCCTAAGATAGTTGTGAGTGTGGAGAGGAAGGAGGCAGAAACTTGGGCTGCTATTGTGGAATCTTAGGATTGTGAGTTCGACAAGAACCTGAAGATTATCGAAAAATTCTCGAGATCTAAAAAGAGAATTGGTAAGTTAATTTTCCGCAGGCAAACTTTCACTCTCCATACTCAGCAATAGCAAAAAATCTACTTGCCTTATTATAGCACCTTTGCTCCAAGAATGTACAAGAGGCCTCATTGAACGTTGTTGCAAATTCTTGATTACCAACATTCTACTAACCAAATTTACAAACCACACAGCCTATACCTCCCAAGGAAAATCAAGCTCAAAGATATCCGACACCATTCCGCAAACTTAATAACTGCATTACCACTAACAAAGACTTTGAATTCTTTGGCATCAATGCTAAATCTACAAGAAGAAGCCATTGAAACACCTAAACTGAATCTGTTTAACTAAACACTACCTGGAAAACCCACTCTTCCGGAGAAGGCAAGAATACACTGACTCCTCTAAACACAAAGAAATTAGTGCCCATCAACTAGAACACTCAAACATTCGGCAGACTCAGAGCAGCATAGTGTGGGGAAAATTGATAGACATAAAAGCTTTTCAATTGTTTTTGCCTATTGGCATATTTTCCACTAGCTTCACTCAGGATATGTTTTTGGAAATTGGATTCCTTTCATTCATTTTTATCTAGGGGTGAGGGTAGTAAATAAAAAGTGTAGGGAGAAGATGAATGCTTCTGTGAGGTTGATATATTTCTTGTTATAGTTGTGATTGAGGTTGATATATCTTGTTATAGTTGTGAGTACTTATAAGTCATGTCATTCTGTTGCCTATTTTATGTTGGCTTTTGTTCACAATAGATATTTTGATATTTCAATAAATGGATTAAGTTTACAAAATGAACATCTTCAAAGACAAAGACATTTTTATCAAAGATTTAAAGACAAAAAGATTGAAAGTCAAGAAGACGCAAGGAGCTCAAAAGTGAAGATTCAAAACCATAGGATATAATCTTGTAACCCTTAGTTTTATTTTTGACAATGATTTGAATCACGCATTGCATATTTTTCAAAACCAAGCATAAACCTTTTTTGTCTCAAGTTTGGTAAATAAAATATGTCTCAAGTATTTTCAAATCATATCTTTATAACTCTCAAATCTCTTTTATATCCTTGGGGAGTTAGGTTTTGAGATAGGGTCTTAAAATAGCCAAAATCGCGCTTCAAAATCTTTAAGGGCTGCATTTTTAGATATAGCGGTCTACGAGTTCATATACCGGTCAACCCAATATAGACCACTTCGTATAGCGGTCAACCGAGACAGTTTCTCAAATGTCAAAGCACTTGCAATTACGACCATTAGACAACAGACACCTATAGTGGTCTACCGCTACAAATACCGGTCGACCGGTACATCTTAAGTTTTGACAGACTTGTCCCCAACAGCTAAAAGTGGCTATTTTGGCTTGGAGGCTTATAAATAGACCTCTCTTAAGTTTGCAAAATGTGGGAAAACGACCCTATGTCATTTCTAAAGCTTGATAAAGATCAAAAACCATCTTACTCATATTTCTCATATCATTTACACAAGTTTTATTTTTTATCCTTGTCATTGTATGGAGCAAAGAGATCGAGTTTTCCATTTTATTATCCATTCTTTGAAGAGTTAAATTCGTGTATCTTCCTATTCTAAAAAGGTGATTCCTTTAGTGAGGTTGTTCACTAAAGAAGAAGTTTAGAGAGAGTATATCTCAAGCTTAGTTAGGCTATGAGTGGTGCGCCCGAAAAATCACTTGGGTTGTGAGTGTTGAGCCTGGGAAAGCACTTGTAAGGTTCTCTAGCACCCGAAGCTAGAGTGTACACTATTGAGAAGATAGTGGAGAAAACCTCAAGGCTTGGAAAGAAGCTTGAGGGGTGGATGTAGGCGGGATTTTTCGAACCACCTAAACATTATTGTGTTTGCTTTTCTAACCCTACTCTTTATATTCGGCACTTATATGTTTGTTGTTATAATATTTGCTTAATATTTGTGCTAAATTAGTCTTTATTTTACAAACGCGTTTTGGAAGTTAAAACGAAAAAGTTTGAAAACCCAATTCACCCCCTAGCTCTTGGGTTGCCTTAATCCTAGGAACTTCATTTTATACTTTTAGAAGCTATCATAAATAGCAAATCTTGGCAAGTTTTGATATATATATATATATATATATATATATATATATATTTTTCCTCTTGTTGCTATGCGAATTTGTAATTAAAATAGGAAAATTGTTTTAATATTATATTCTCCTTGTCCTTATGGTTGAAGAAATTAGAAGAACCACTAAAACAAAGCACCTACACTGGTGCTAGCACCTAGCCAAATGATGAGATAGGTCTGATGATCTTTTTGTTGGTGTATGAGGTTCTTTTGTGATTTAGTTAACTACATCGGTTATAGTGATTTTCACATTGCAGAATATTTTTTTTTGTAAGCCACACTAGACCACATTGTTTCATCACTCTCTTTGACTTATGCTGCAAGAACATCCGATCCCCATGTAGGCCCTTGTTCTTCAACGATCCAAAATCTCACTTAATCAGACAAATGAATGCATAAGATTTTATAGCAAGACAAGTTATGATGAAGGCCACACCACTAAGCATATCATAAAAAGATAAAAAAGTGAATTCTTATTTTTATTTATTTTTTATTTTGCCTGTTAATTTAATTTTTTTGAATGTATAGATGTAAAACTGTATTGAATTTTTGTATTTTATTTGTAGTCAGTCAATATTTTCAATCATTATAGTTTTAATTTGAAATTTATTATTCCAAATAATACCCTCTATTTGGACGTTTAATCATCAAATAAATTGTTTCATCATCCACAATAGATGTTGTATCATAAAAAAAAAACTGTTTCATCATCCACAATGGACGTTCTATCGTCTATGAAATTAACATTCTACTGTCTATTCTAGATGATTCATTTTGTACAAAAATTGACGTTCTACCGTCTATTTTGAATGATCGAACGGGAAAGTTATTGTGACAGAAAAAAATTTCGTCGCTAGAAAGTTTTTGTGACAAAATTGGAGAATGATAGTCTACTTCATGAAGAATTTTTTTGTGACAGTTTTTGCGACATAAACAATTTCATCACTAAAGTCTTTTTGGTGACGAAATTTTTTTTCACAAACAGTTGTTGTGGCAGAACAAATTATGTCACAAAAAACTTTTAGTGACAGGCTTTTGCTGACGGACCCCGTGATGTAATCTTGACTTTTGGTGATGAAAAATTTGGTCACCAAAAATCAATTTTTTTGTAGTGTTGTAAGGACTTAATTAAGGCTATGGTTTATAACGAACATTCATTGAATAAAAAGTTATTAAGAGAAAATAAGAAATAATGTGAATTAGGTTGAACTAGCTTGATCTTTTGCATTAAAAAAAATGCGTTAAAGGAAAATTCTTTTTGAAAGGACTGTCTATATGCTTCAAGTATAATTTTTTTTTTTTTGTGTTAGGTGATTATCTTTTCTATGTATCAATAGCCCATTATTAGCATCCATCCCCTTCTTTTAATGGAGGACTGCCAGTGAATTGATACGAAAATACTTCTGATTGATGAAAATTTGTCATGATCTTTTCTAGCATTGACAGAAGTTGTCTTAATTAATTCCACTTGAAGATGAATTCTTAATCAAAACTATTACTTACTTTAAGGATGCTATTGTAAGGGGTACTTTTTTTTAATTTCAATTATAATTTAAGCAAGTGTTAGCACAAACGTCGGGGTAGTACCATTTCTACTTCATGGTGGATGGTGGTCATACAGAGTGGCAAAGATAAGGAAGACAATGAAATAGAAAAAGAAGTTCTTTAAATGAAATGGTGGATTGTTGTTGCAACAACATTTAGCTTCAAGTGAATTGAGTGTTGAGAATATATCCTAACATATTTGCTGCAAAGGATTTGGATTAGGCAACTGATCATTTCATATGAATAAAATACTCAAATAAGGAGGACACAGTATTGTTTACAAGGTAGTTGATGATGGAGTACAACTCAACAACTTCATTAACAAAGTTTTCATTCTTTCACGAATTAATCAACATAGGATTGTTGTTAAGCTACTTGATTATTGTTAGGAGACAGAAGCTCCATCTTTAGTTTACGGAGTTTATACCAATTTCGAACTATTTTCCAATATATACCTCCATAACTGGAGTGAGGAGTTTCCATTCACATGGTATACATGATTACAAATTGCCACTGAAGT
This sequence comes from Morella rubra, assembly GCA_003952965.2. Classification (NCBI taxonomy): domain Eukaryota; kingdom Viridiplantae; phylum Streptophyta; class Magnoliopsida; order Fagales; family Myricaceae; genus Morella; species Morella rubra. The sequence continues at coordinate 25,017,508 of CM025850.1, read as the reverse complement.
TGTTGGAACTCTATTCTATTTGCACTCAATATGTTTCTCACATGTTTATCACCGATAGATCAAGTCTACAAACATACTCATAGATGAGAAGTACAAATCAAACGTAGTGGATTTTGGAACTTCTAGATCTATTGTTGTTGATCATGTTGGCTTTTAGTCAAAATCAATGTTTTGATGATAACAATAGAAGTAATTGAGATGTGAAGCAAAGCGGATCCAAAATGAGCACAAAGCGATCAAGCAACATCCCCTTCAATGGAAGTGTTCTTAAAGTGAAGACTCAAGATGCTAGGGTAATCTTTGTAACTCTAAGACTTCATCTTTAACAAGGATTTGAACCACACACTTGCATATTTCTTCAAAACTTGCATGAACTGTTTTACCTCTTGTTTTGAAGATTTAAAAATGTTTTAAATGCTTTAAATATCCAATTAAACTCTCAAATCTTTTATATACTTATGAAAAGTTAGTCTTTAAAATTGGGTATTTTAAGTTGGTCAAAATCGTGTTTTTAAAACAACCGGATCATGTGCTTAAGTTGAGGAGGTTGATCGGCTGGTGAAGCGGTCGACCGGTCTTCAACCGCTTGGTATAGCGATCAATCGGTAAGTTTGAAAAATTGAAGAAAAGAGCCGTTCTGACCTCTGACATTATGACCGTTGGGTAACGTAAAACTACAGCGGTCGACCGGTTGTCGTGATTTTTTTTTTTAACAGCTCGACTCCCAACAACTATTAACGGCTATTTTTCTTATGAGGCCTATATAAAGCCATTCCTACGCCTTTTAAAAGTTGCTAAACAACCAAAATCATTTTGCTAAGGCTAAGAGTGATCTAAAACCTTTCAATCCTTGTTCAAACATCATTCACACATAATCAACACTTTCACATCCTTGTTATTGTGTGAAGCCTAAGAGATAGAAATTTTTCATTGTAACATCTACTCCATCAAGGGAGTTTTAGTGGGCATTTTCGTTCATCCCCATACACTTTTAATAGAGTGATTCTCTTGTTTTCTTTTGATGAGGGTTGTTCATCAAAAGAAGGAGTTTGAGAGGTTTGTTCTCAAACTCGTTCTTGAGGCTTGAAGAGGTGTTTCTCAAGCTTAAGTGTAAGGAAAGCTCTCCCTTGGTTGAAGGGAGCATAGTGGAAAACCTCAAGGCTTGGTAAAGGAGCTTGAGGGGTGGATGTAGGCGGGTTTGCCGAACCACCTAAAAATCTTGTGTTTGCTTTTCTTCCTTATATCCTTACATTGTGCTATTAGTTTCTTGTTCTAAGTTTTATTTCTCTATTTGAGTTGCAATATATATTCTTGTGTTTAATCTTTTATTGCAATCACTTCTCTTTGTGAGACTTGTAGCTAGCAAACACTTTCTAAAGGGTGAGTTTCGAAAAAGTTTTGAAACCCAATTCACCCCCCTCTTTGGTTGCCTTAATCCTAGGATTTACAGATCAATCCCACTAAACCACACGAGTGCAGGGAACTTTTGCATACTTGAACCCTGAGTATTTCTAGTCAAGTATATTTACAGACAATAGTGGTGTATGTGAAAGTTTGAACTGCGGAAAATTAACTTACCAAATCTTTTTACTGATCTCCGAGAATTATTCAATAATCTTCAAGTTCTTGTCGATCTCACAATCTGAGAATTCCACAATAATAGCCCAAATGTTCTGCCTCCTTCCTCTCCACGCTCACAAGCCGTCGTAGGATTTTCTGAGTTCTGATGGCCAACTCTAAACTAACGATCAGGGTAGACTATCTCATAGCTATCCTTATATATGAAAACCCTAGCTGTGATAGTGCGTGAGATCGTTAGAGATCTCAGATCTCGGCCGTAGGATCACATGGAAAAACTCTTTTCCATTAACTTCATTATATTCTTTTATTCAAATTTTCAGGCTTCTACTAATTGTAATCATGTCTATCAACATATTACAATTCACCCCCGAGAATTTGAGATTGATTTGTAAAATCCCTTTTGCTAACAATTATATTCGTTTATTTATCCTTTCACCATACTATATTCCATATGAGCTAATAGGACCGGAATATTATCATTGATAAAATCTCTAGCTCATATAATTCTTATTTTATAATCTGTAACTCGTTGGACTCTTAAATTGTTTTCAAAATAATTTCATAAATAAATATATATTATATATTAATTTGAAAAATATTTTCACAAAATTCCTCTGGCCAGAGATTTCTTTTCTCGAGTCCAACCTATATACACTTGAATATACTATCTCACGAAGAGACTGTGGATTCTTATTGAGCATTTATACAAACTCATTCATCATGTACAAGACCCGACGTTGTCTGGAATATTTGACCTAGAAAGATCATCACCAAATGACTCGATCAAAGTACAAGTACACAATAAACAAATCTGCATAACCTCTCAGGTCTAAGGATATACATAAACAAATTGTGTTGAATACCTTCTCAACATCAATGATCACTTCCAGAAGTATCCATATTTGATCTGTTTAGTGCACCTACTCATTTGCTTAAGGTCACCACCTCAATGACTGAGTACATCATCCTATTTAATAGAGGCACAACGAGTATAGACCTATTGTACATAAATATGTACCTTGGTCTAGAACAAAATATCAAGTGTACAAAACTAAAATAGTCATACTCCCCGCCTTTGATTCATTAACCATTGGCATGACTTTTCTACAATGTCACTTAATAATAACCGTGTAACATCTTATGTCACAACATATTACCCAATATAATAAATATAAACATGTCGTATCTAAATAAAAAATTATCTAGATAAATGATTTTTAGGGCATACATCTTACAGTATGTAGTTTTGGTGTGGTTCTTGTTGAGCTGATCTTAACTAGAGATGAAAAAGAAATCTCTTCAAAGACAGTACAAGCTGAAGCTAGAAATTAGCTACATATATATTTCACCAATTCAATGGAAGAGAACAATGTGTTTGATATTGTAAGGAACCACTTAAACTCCTAACCTTCAGCAAATCTACAAAGTGGTTAAAGATGTCAAAATTGAAATGTACGAGTCATGGGATATTTCAACATCGACATTGTTAGGTATGGACTGCTATATATGCATCCTCGTCTTTAACTAGATGTTGAACTGTTATTACGTTCTTCGTTAATGGGGTGATGAAAAGCTTTTGTATTAATGTTGTTGGTTTTGAACAAAATGCTCAAAAAAAACTCTACTACTTTAGTTTGTCCCTACTCCTCCACATTTCAGGTATGTAAATTTATTAAGCATTTACCAGTTTCTAATTGTATTTTTGTTATGCTTTTTATATTTGATTTATGGTGTGCTGTCCCAAGCAACGAAATTAATAATACCTATACTCCTAAAAATATATGTAGTGGTGCGAGTGAGGATCGTTCCCACGGGGAGTATCTAGCCTAGTTTTATGCTACATGAACAAGGATGGGGGAGGGGGGATTTGAGTATAACGAAAACAATTTTAAGAAAAACAACTAAGGAACAATTCAAATTAAAGTATCGAAATCAATCAAAAGAACAAACCTTGGTCTAGGTTAACATCCACCATCGGAATTTTACAACTGATCATCGATGCAAGCATATGTATTCACACTTTGAATATTCACCGCTGGAACTATTTTCTTATCTCTCCTTAGTCGCAGTTAATTAGAAAACAAGCGATCTAATTAACCTAACTACTAAACAACCCAAGACAAGCGGTTGCATTTAATTTAGTCAGTCGTTTTTCCTAAGATCTAATAATTTTTGATGCAGCAAATCATTAAATCTTAGTTGCTTCACAAATTAGAGGGATCAAACAATTACGGATTTGATATCTAACCCAACATTAGATTGTAACAAATAATAAACTAGTAGGCCTCCTAGTTATTAAACAAGACAATCATGAAAATAGACACAAAAGAACATCCAATACTTAAAGCATAAATTGAACAATGAAAATAAATTAGATCTCATAGTTTTACTAATTCCGAGGCTTCCATTTTCCTTTGACCAAGTATAAAAGTTTAGCCACGCAAGGCCATGATGAAAACTCGAAGGAGAAGTTAGAAGAGAGGGGAGAGAGAGGCGGCTGGTTCAGAAGTTTGATAGATCCCTTCCATTCAACCTAAGTGTTGCAACCCAAGTAAATCTCTCAAATATATTCTAAAACTATAACAATATCCAAATCTAACTATTTAAGGAAAATATATTAAAATAAAATAGAACCTAATAAAACTAGGAAAGTGCATCTTCCTCTAGAATTTTCGTGCACCAGGTATGGAAACTTCCCAAAATCAATAGGTCAGATCTGCATATTAGAATTGCAATCTATGGAATGCTCCAGAACGTCAACAGTGCAGGTGACGCAACTTCAAGCCCGATTTCCTCCTTCATGAAGCCAGTATCTCTCAAAACTCAAAACATAAAATTTGTATATATTTTTCTTGTCGTTCCATAGCATCTTGAATCATCTCAATCAGAGCTTGGGTGAGATAGTTATGCCCCGATTACGAAGTGATGTCGAAACTATCCAAAATCGCCCAATTAACTTCGTTTTGCACTTAATGCCTCCATTTGTATCCTAAATCAAAACATAAGAATAATGAGTACATTTAGGCACCAAATAAGTATAAAATACTAAACATTAAGGGAGAAAAATATGATATTTTGTATTCTCATCAATTTATTACTCATTTGAATTGGTAAAATATGTTTATTTCAATTTTAATGGTGTTGTAAATATTGTTATGTGTATGCCTCAAAATAAATCATTTGAAATAATTATGAGATAATTATTTTTATTTATTAATCACTTGTATACATTGTTTGATATTATTTTGGGTAAATACAATGACATAAGATGTCATATTGTTGAGCAACATTGTATAAAAGTCAGGCCGATGTGTGACACCTCCTCCTTTTTGAACCTTTTTAATGCTATTAATGGAGGTATTTTCGTTGATTATTGATCTCATAGTAGTTAATTTATCTTTCTTTTTTTCCTTTGATATAATTACATGCTTTTGTGCATTTACAATTTACTCACACATTTACATATTTTTCTTGTTATGTGTGCATTTAATTATTTTTTAGTAATTCCTTAAATATATATTAGAATGCATTTCTTGGAGAAATATGTTAAAACTTTTCCTTGCTTATTTTTTCTTTTTCATAACTGAAAATTTTTAATGCATTTGATTCGTAATTAATTTTTTATTTTTACACCAGTAGCTCTATATTTCCCTTCTCTCATTATTTTATTTCTCTCTTGACCTAGGTTAATTTATATTTGCTTCTTTACTTAGTTAAATTTAGTTAATTATCCTAGTGATTAATTTAATTACTCAAATGGACTAAATTGGACCTTAGGTAGCTTGGGCTAGCCATTGGACCTAGACTTGCTATTTGGGCCGACCCTAGGGGGGCTTTGGACTTGACTCATGGACTTGGTGGCTCACAAGCCAACCAAGCCCAATCTCAAGGACCCATGGCCGGCCATATCCAGGCAATGATGGCCTTTGGGAGACAAAATCTCTGCCATGTGGATGACTCTCCCTTCCCTAAACTCAAGTTACCCAATGATGAGGCTAACTTGTCTTGTTTAAGTTCTCTTAATCATGAGATCTCCAAATATTTAGGTTGCCCTAGGATTTTAACCAATAATGACATGAGATAAGACAAAAATCAAATAGCCATATACAAGGGAGAGACTCACAGCAAAGAGGCTCATTGCCGTGAGTTGAGAGAGAGAATTAGAGAAGAGAGAAAGAAGAAAAGAAAAAGAGAGTAAAGAAGAAGAAAAAGAGAGAAGAAGGGAGAGAGATCGGCAAGGAAGAAGAAGAAAAGAAAAGAAAGAAAAAGAGAAGGTGAGCTCCCTTGCACCATTCGGCCATCGAAGAAAATTTCTCCCATGAGCCATCTTTGAGTTCTTTTCCTCCTACTTCCATTGTCTCACTTAGATCTTCCATTTTAGGTGATTTTAGAGAGCATCCAAGAGCTTAGCCGAACCATTAAGGTAAGGGGTAGTTTATGTACTCTTTGTTGGGGAAAATATGGCATTGTAGTTAAATTTTGGCTTGCTTTTGGTTGCTGTCACAAGTGAATCAATGATATACATGTTAGATGTTGGTTTTGTGAAAAGTTTATGCACTCTAGCTATTCGCAAGTGAGGTTAAGAGCTTAGATCATGTTTTTTTGCAAGTTCTATATTTAATATGTATGAAAAGGGAACTTGTTGTGAAATGATGGCTTGGATGATGAATATAGGGTGTTTATGGGCCACGGGTATGGCCAAAAATTTTGCTTGGGAGGAATGGGAGGCCACGGGTTAGTCTTGGGTGAAGGAAATGTACATACATGTAGCTTTTGAGCAATTTTACTTCATTTTTGCCATAACCGAATATGTCTTGTTATTGTGTTGTGTGCCTGTTTGTTGATGATGTAAAAATAGAGACAAGTGGTCTTGAAAGGGAATTAAAAGGAACAAGGCAGTGCCCTTTGAAGAGCTACTTGTAAGCTCAATGTGGAGTTTTGATGGAAAATGTGGGATTTGGCCACATGCAAAGGTTGGAAATGCAATGAGTATAAAATTGATGGGTTTATGTTTTCTGTTTCTTTGCTAATATGTCATCTGAGCACGTATTTGTGCACTGACATGTTGATGATGAAGGATAGCATATTCTTTTGTGGATTAAACATGATTAGAGTTAAAAGAAATCACATGCAAAATGATTTAATAGTGTAAAATAGAGAAATGAGTGCACTGTCCAATATCGCATGTAGAAATACTTGGAATTTTTGTGTAAATATTTTCAGATATGAAGTTTTGACATACTAGATCTTACCCTAAAAATTTCAGCTAAAAATAATGTAGGGGAAGGTCCGAAATGCCCTTGGGAATTCTTCAAGGCAGTTTTTGTATCTCTGGGTAAACGAAGGGGTAAAAGTGTCAAAAATAAAAATCTGGGTTTATGGCCATGTAGAGCACAATAAATTGATTTGGGGGTCAAAATGTGAGTCCAATCCAAGTTTTCTAAAGGGCCCAAATCATAAGGCCCGTTAAGATTCACAAATGGACCTTTAAGCTCAATATCCCTAAATAACCCTAGAGAGTTTTATAAATTACCTATCTATCTCATTAGAGTCCAATAGAGCCCAGGAGGCCCGAATAGTGCATGACTAGTGAATATTCTATTTAAGTTAATTTTCTAAAAATATTAAATGATTAAGGAGGTTTTAAATAAAAGCAAAAAGGGAGTTAAATAAAGAAATGATTGTATTCAAAAAATGCGAGAAATTCAAGGAAATATCTAAAGACATGAATTACTAAATAAAAATCTGAGATAACAATTTAATGAAGAATAATAGATGATTGTTAATCAGGTAAAAATGAAATAGATAGTTCAATTATTTGGTTTTACACTTACGTATTTAAACTTCCATTTATTATATTCTTTGGAGTTTATTGCTTGAACTTTACTCACATTTATTGTTTGGGCATTCATATATCACGAGAGAAAAAAAGTAAGAGGCACGGGACAAGTCCTAAGAGGATAGAAAAGACGCACAACCCGACTCTCGAGGTGAACAGAGCAGGCACCAGGATCGCCTCAAAACCAAAAGAAAGAGTAGGGACTAAATGCATAGCATCAATTCAGGAACATTGCACTCATCTTATCTACTTGAGTCTCTGAATATCGTTATCTATATATTGTTGTATGTGTTTGTGCATACCATGCCCGCTTCTTGACCTTACTAAGTATATATGACTCACCTCTTTTCTTTTTATTCTTTGGCTTGTGTATATCTATGACTACAGAAAGATGAAGTTATTCGAAAGTGAACAGATAATTGACATGGACCCATAAGTCATTGTTCTCAAGATCCGAGCCTAGGTCTTGAACAACTTTGAGATTTCAGTGGAGCACACACCCCACTAGTATCTCAAAGGCCCTCCGTTATCGAGACCCGAGTATTTCGGCTTAGTAGATGTTCCACCTAAGCCTATTGTCCCCTACCCATCTCCCTCGGCCCCGCCAGTGGAGTGTAGCCGAGTCTCGCCAAACGTCGGCATGATAGACCTCGCCTTCAATACCGAGGAGGATGATTAGGGATTAGGGATTAGGCATTAGGGATTAGTTGTAGTTTTCAGTTTCTTTTTCTATTTCAATGTATATATTGAATACTTGTGACTTTTGATACATGATTGTATAGACTTGGTGAGCCTTAGAGTGCTCACTCTTTTGTAATTGCAGGCCTTATTTTGTAGTCCTCATGAATGACATATTTTGAAATCGTATTCAGTAAATGAGATCTTTTCGCTTATTTATTTTTTCCTCCAATTTTTGCTCTTTAATCCATTATTAAGTTTAACCTAATTACTTAATCAAATTCCTGAGACGTTTTTAAGACAATTCTATTTGGTAATTACCTTATGTTTCCTAAAAAAATCACATTATGCTTGTGTTGGAGGTGAGTTTTATCAATTTAATCAGTGAATTTATTAGCTTTTTAGGAATAAATTTTTTTATTGTTTTGCTTGAATTTGTGGATGAAATTGATGTTTAAATGCTCATGGATAGTTTCATTTGTATTTAGGGTGTTGAATGCATGTTTTAGGAGCAAAAAAAACATGTTTTTAGGATTGATTGAGAGTTTTTGGATCGGTGATTTTCGTGGCTCAAATCTAAATAAAAGGTGTTGGGCCTCAGATGGTTTTACATAACTATAACAATATTAACATCCAAAGAAAACTAATGGAGAGAATGACAAAAGTTGATCCACCATTTTTCAAATCGCCATCTTTCATTGTATGAAAAGAAATAGAGAGCAAAATTCTGGTCAGTAGGGGCAAACTTCTGAAAACCTTTTGGCCACACAACAAACCTACAAAGCAATTCTGAGCAAAATAATTGTAGCATCAAATTTTCCCCTTCCAAAATCGAGCATTCTAAGAACTACTCTGTAGGCCTCATGTGTGGCCAAAAAGTTTTCAAAGTCAGGCCCTACTAACTAGAGTATTGCTCTCTATTTCTTTCCATACAATGAAAGATGAAGTTTCTGACTGGTAATTCATATGACAGTTTAGACTGGATAAATTTTTCTCTAGATCTTAATATTGTTACGTTGATGCAAAACTATTCGAGGCTTAGGACCTTTCATTTAGATTTGTCGTGCAGAATGCAGAATTTTTAATTTTTCTAAAAAAATAAAAAAAAAATATTTTCAACCAGTTCAAATGAGAACAATCCATCCGTACAGTTTAAACATGTTAGATATAATCCTTCAACTGCATCAGCCCTGCCTGGGACCTTAGCTTTCCTTAGGCTGGGGATTGGAGCATCTTCATTGAGAACGACATTGAGGATTTGTATAGATAAGTTATATATATTTTTTATTTTGCTCACTTTTTTATTGATTATTTTTGCCAATTATTTAAGTGTTATATTGATTACAATTTCTGATTTAGGAAGACGAGGATCCATGCGAGTTGCAAAAAATTTTGAAGTAGTTAGACCCACCGGACGGCCAAGATAGACAATTTGTTTTATTGCGTATTATATTTTAATTGTTTCAATGTTTTTAGAATATTTTGATTAATAATTAACAATATATTTTGTTAATAAATTATTTATTTAATTTCTTTTTAAATAATTTTTTAGCTATTTTTTAATTTAAAAAAAACGAAAAGAAATATGTTCCAACTTTAAATTTAGTGTTTGGATGACAATGTTCTGCTCGACTTTCAATCAGATTCGAACGATTCAACATTTATGTTCGTTAAATGTTTGAACACTAATTTTTTTTTGTCTGAACGTCGGGATCTGAATATCGAACAAATATAACACTACCCATTGGAACGTATACAGAACGTGTTCGAACGTATATTTCGCAATGTCCGAATTAGAGCGAACATTTTGTAGCGTGAAGGGTTGTAACTCATTAAGAACGGTTACTAACGTTTCCTTTTACTGTGTTGGAACGGTATCCAAAACATCGAACGTCACATTATTATTTTAGTTCGAATGATTACTCTCCTTATCGAACGAAATTAAATTTACAGTTAGAAGACTTTTTGAACGTTTCACATAAGTGTTAGTAGTCATTCAAACATTTACTTCTAATGCCCGCTCTATAGGGTTCGACGGTAAAATAATTTTGGTACTTTTTGGGACGGGACAAATTTTTCGTCCTAAAAAAGTTTTTGTAACAGAGTTGTTGGGACCGTTGGAGCGACCGATGGAATCCTTCCCAAAAACAGTTTTGGGATGAAACTCGGGTTTTTTGGACTGAAAAATCCATCCCAAAAAATAAAGTTTATTGTGGTGAGAATTAAAGGAAGATGGTCAGAGCATGAACAACAGATACATTAGGGAAGAAAACCCTCCACTTTTGTTTTGCCAAGCCTCTGTCTAACCTTCTCGAATGTTCGCCCGTCCACCACGTCCATTGTTCCAGGTGTAAGGATTATTTCCGAAGTCGAGGTCGACTAAACCAAAGTCATTAACAAAGGTACGCAAACCACCTCTAGAAGAGCATGCAAAGGCCTTCCCACCGTTTGAGAGCAAACTGAGTTGAAATCCACAATAATTAATAACCCAAGGTTCCGGAAGTGAAGATGCTAGGCTGTCAAAAAAACTCCCAGAAGTAGCGCTTCTCGTTGTACCAAGGGGGTCCATACATCAAGGATAGGACAAAAGCTTAATGGGAAAAATCAGAATACAGAAACATAGATATCATATGATGATTAGAGGCCCAACAGATTTAAGATTTACAGGATATTCAAGCGCCACAAAAAAGCAAGAAGCCACCTCCAAAGCCTACAGGTGGGACACAAAAAATCAAAGCCAAACTGAAGCACAATAGTGGATGTTACACTCATACGAGTAAAAACGAGTAGCAAATAAGGCAGCTAATTACAAAAAAAAAAAAAAAAAGGCAAATGGGACAAGAGATCTTATTTCTGGTTCTGGTTCTGAGTCTTTCTCCCGATACGGACCTTGTCCGTAACAGAACCTCCTACACCTGCGAGACCTTCTCCCCCTTCTCCTCATTGACGTGGTCCCCATGAATCTTGTCTTTGACCTTGTCCATGATCCCTTCCTTGTGCTCGCCTTTATTGGCTCCATATTGGTACTCGCCCTTGTGCTCGTCGTGGTGCTCCCCCTTGTCCTCATAATTGTCCCGGTCCCCTTGGATCTTGTCCATGAGCCCTTCCTTGTGCTCGCCATCGTGCTCAGGCTGGTGCTCGCCTTTGTGGTCTCCATGGTCGTCGCCCTTGGGCTCGACGTGGTGCTCCGCCTTTTGCTCCTCGTCTTTCTTGTTGCCACCCATGTTGAGGGTCTCTCCAATCTTGTTAATGATTCCTGCCATTGTTTTCTCTCTGTTCGAAATGCTTCTGAATTCTGATTCAATCTGAAGAGATACGGACGCCAAAGGTTCCCTTATATAGGCATTCATGGAGCCATGTGGTGAAAGAAATAGAAAAGAAAGAGAAAAAGTTAGGCTTATTATTCAATACGTGTCATCTTCTGAAATTACATATATGCCCAAGCAAACGTCTACAGACGATACTTCCCGAATCTAGGACTGAGATATTTGTGACCAGTAAGATGTGGAATAACGTGTGGGGACGGCATAGTGTAACGCGCATAGTGTAATGCCGACCTAATATATATATATATAACCTAATTATATATATATTTAACCGGTGCGATAACATTTCAACTAATTTTGTTCTTTAGTCTCATATAAATCGATTAATTACCAGTCCAAAGACCGTGAGAATGGTTTCAAAAAATTAGTAGCATAAATAAAATTTTTAACTTAAAACTTTGAAGGAAAGAAACCACCAAAATTTAGTTGTCATCTGCTTGTCAGGATCACGAACACTCGTATGCACCTGCTCATCTTCCAAAGAACGTAACTTACACTTAACAAGCCAATTTTTTAATATGTGAATCTCCAAACTTATATAGGTTCATTACAAGCGGAGTGCTCAAAGTCCTCATCGTCATTACCATCATCGTCCCCACCTCTACCTTCGTGATCATGTAACGACGTAATTTGTCTATTTAGAGATTGCCTTTGGCGGAGCATTCCTAGCCAGAGGTTCTCCAAGAGCTGCTTTAATTTGTCTACCCGTTGAAGAAGTGTATCTTTATTTCCAAGTTGTCCTGTCTGACACGTGGCATGTAGTAATATCTTGCCGACAGATGGGGCGAGTGTTCTCCTGTTGTTGGGCTGCACGATTGCTACATGTGGATATAGATATTTGTTCTGTTGTAACAGGCCAGGTGGATATAGAAATGACTCGTCAGTGCTATCTATATATATTTGCCTAATGTTATGCCATTTCTCCGGCGATGTGGATCATGTTGCAGAATCAATTACTTACAATTGAGGCTAAGACGATAATTTAAAATGAGACATTTATCATTTGGTTATAAAATATTTTCCTATCATACTTTTAAATAAAATACTTATACTTACCAAAATAAAAAATAAAGGGGATGTTCGTTTTTCTAAAAAGGTAGGATTTTAATAGAATTATGAATATTTATGTAGATTAGACACTACAAAAAAAAACAACCTTTAGCAGCGGTCATAAACCGCTGCTAAAGGTGCGAAAACCGCCGCTATATCCTATAGCGGCAGTTTTTTAGCAGCGGTCGCGACCGCCGCTATTGCACCGTTGCAATTGGTTATAGCAGCGGTTTTCGAAACCGCTGGTCTATAGTGGCGGTCGGCTAGCGGCGTTTGTGACCGCCGCTATAGACCCAAAGCGAACCGCATCATGGTTTTTTCTGCAGCGTTTCAAGAAATGTTGCTATATGCCCTCTTTTTCTTGCTTTTAAACATCTACAACAGCGGTCAGGTGACCGCTGCTAAAAGTTTCCATTGTTTTTTTTTTTTTTTTTTTTTTAGTTGCCATTCATTATTTAAAAAAATACCACTAATTTTTTCCTGTAATCGATAATACAAATTTATTTTAATAACCATAATTCATTGGATGTAAAAACTTAAAAAAAACAAGGTTTTACAACAACGTTTTAATAATCAAAATATACTTCATCATTGATTAAATAACCAAGTCTTACAACACAAAAGTCTACATAAGTTTCTAATATAAAATAACAACAAACAAGGACCAACTAAATTATTCAAATACAACACAATAAGGGAGGACCAATTAAAATCTTCCTCTTTTTACTCATCAACATCCTCTTGAATTCCTTTAATTGAAAATAAATATCACATGATAAATAGAAATAAACAAAAGATTTATGTAAACAAAAAATCTTCCTTCGCTCCATGGACTAAGCCTCACAAAAAATCCCATTTTAAACCATAAAACGTTTTTCATCAAATCGGGCTGTAGACACAAATTATGAATTATAAGACTAACAACAAATTGCAGCCGATACCCACAAACATTATGCACGTAGAGGGGTATATATCATATTCATACATTTATTGGGCCCTTTAATTTCACACCCCTCTACTTCTCAATACTCAAGCAACTTCACCAGAGAACTTGAGGAATATAAGGTAAAATATCGTTTACCCCAACTGGAGGAAAAGATAAACAAAGGAAAAAAAAATTAATGTAATAAAGAGAAGAACAGTAAACATCACCTCTGTAACCCAATAATATTGATAGAAATTCTCATCAATAATTTTATTCAGCAACTTCCGGTCATTGCGATTGTCATCAATTACTTGGCCCGTGGGAATCATGCATGGAAAGCTTAACATCAATAAAATATAAAATCTCAGCCTCTTCATCTAAGCCATTCCTAATATCCAAGGCAAAATGGAAAAAAGTTAATGTAACAAATTCAAACAAGCAATTACTGACATGAATTGATTTTGATTCTCAGCAAACGTATAAAAAAGGAGGGACCTAAGTATCAAACTTTCTTTGTCCCTTTTCCAAAATTAAAGGAATAAGAAAATACAAATCAAAAATTAAAACCAGCGGACATCCCCTGTTTGGTTTTTTCATAGTTGGGAAACTCTCAAAGCTGCTTTAAAGTCATATGTGGTTACCAACTTAAGCAAGGAAAAAACCTTGGAGGGCCAACCACCTGGCCATTTAAAATACCCACTACATAACCCCACGTGCCAAGCCTTAGAGACTGGAAAAACGAAAGACGCCACACAGCATAAAACACCATATCATTTATGTCAATAGAGTCAAGATGATGTAACTTATCACTACTGCACGCATATGAAGAAACATGGGAAGTTTTGTTGTATATGCTAATTCGAACTGCTTCTCAAAATAGCTATCTTTCACAAAGCACACAAATGATGCAAAATACAAAATTATTCGATTGAAAATAAAGATCCATGTACTGTGCCAGGCTGCACCAAAGGCACAAAAAAAACGTTTGAGGAAGGTCAAGGGCAATGTGACAAACACTGGAGCTTCCTCTAGATCGCCAAAAATGAGTTCCAAATGTGTTCACTTCAGTATTTGTCATTCAAATCTCAAGAACCCAAAGGAAAGGTGACTAGAAGATTCCAAGCTGATCTAGCAAAGATTTTTCCAAGACCTCAAAAAGTTCCAGAAGCAAACAAGAGCAGAAAGCAATTTGATGGCCGCAAGAATCCCACATGCACTACCATTAGGAACCAGGAATTACCTTTGCACAGGTCACTCCATAACTACAGACCGGGCTGGCATCCAAAAATGACAAAACAGTTCTCATCTAAATCTAAAGCCTCTGCAGATAAACTGAGTTACAAGAATGACAAAACAGTTCTCATCTAAATCCAATCTTCCACACATCAGATTGCAAAATTCTACATCTATGCAACCTGCATAACCCATGCGACCCAAACAACTAGCATCTAAACTTTCAACTTCTCCACATATCAGATTCTGATGACTACTTCCCATCCAAACATGCTGCAATTAAAATAAAATTTTCTCTAATATATCTTCCTTTGGACAAAACATGTTCCACAGAGAGCTTCATAAAGACAATAAATAGACAGTAGATAATCATTTCAGATTCAAGCATATATATCCTCTGCAGATAAACTATATTGGTCTATCCTGACCAAGACAACACAACATACCTTTCCCTTCTCAATTCCCTCTTTAGCCAATGCCAAAAGAGCCTAAAAATATTTTTTTGGATCCCCACTGTCTTCAAACTCCTGAACAAAGAACAAAATCTCCATTCTCAAACATTTCCCACCAAACTACACCATCAAACTTAAAAACGAATATACATAAGAAAGAGAGAGATATCAGACGTGTAAACTTTTACGAAGGGAAAAAAAGTGAACTTTTTCCCAGGAACAACAAAAGTGAAAAGCTAACTTCAAATTCCTTTTTTTTCCCTAGGCAGCTCAACTGTAGCTTCACTGCTATATCTTTTTTTCTTGGAGAGTAGGAAATTTACAAGAAGGTGGCCATAAGCAGAGAGGACTCCAAATCCTTAGTGAGCCTTGTATGGTGGCAAGGTGAAATTTGAAGTGCTCGCAGGCAAAGTGCTTGAAGAACTCTTGCTAGGTCTACTGGAAGATTTCTCCTACAAGCAAACAGCAGCAATAAGATTTCTCTTGCCTTTTCTTCCACTTTTCCAATGGAAAAACTAATAGCAAAGCAAATATTCGTCTAACAGAACAGAAATCAAACTTGACAGACAAAAGCAACAAAAAAAAAATTACGAACCACCACGAATAAGGCACGGCGTTTTGAAGAGAGACAAAAGCAAAAATTACTATTAATAGTACAGCAACTCGAAATCCCTAAAATCTTGGAGCTTCGACGAAGAGAGGAAAACAAACGATCGAAATCAAACAGAAACAAAAATTCATAACAAAAACCAACAAAAATTCAAAACCAAAAGAGATTTCGACGGAGAGAGAGAGACAGAACCACCGAGTTGAGAAGCGGAGCGGTGAGCTGAGGGAGAGAGACAACGCCATGAGTGGGTGGGGAGCGACAGGAGCGAGAGAAACTAAAAGAGATTTCAACGGAGAGGGAGAGGGAGAGCGTTTGATGAAGAGGAAGAGGGATTTCGATCGGAGAATAAAAGAGAAAGAGGGAGGGAGAGATTTCCGTCCAGGGGCGCGCACAGGAAATGAAATGTTAAATAGGGTCTGTAGCGGCGATTAGCGACCACCGCTACAGACTTAATGTTTAGCGGCGTTTTCCAAAAAAACACTGCTAAATAGGGTTTATAGCAGCGGTTAGCGACCGCGCTAAAAAGACCCCGCTATAGGTGTTTTAGCGACGTCTGTCCAAAAACGCGCGAAAGACCATCTATAGTGGCGTTTTTAGAGACCGCCGCTAAAGATCAGTTTTTTTGTAGTGAGAGTTTCATAGGTTTTGTGTAAAGATTAGTGAAAAATTTTGAATTTGTAAAAAGGTGCAGAAAGAGATGATTTGATGTAATTGTTTAATAAAAAAATATTGGAGTTAGGTGAAAAAGTATAGAGAGAGAAGATTTGTTATAATTTTTTTTGAAAAGGTATTGGAGTTTGTGTGAAAAAGTTGTTAAGATTGTGTAAAATGTATTGGTATTTGTGTATGAATTTTTAAGATTTTGGATGTTCGTTTTGCAAATTTTGTAATAATTTTGAAAACAAACATGCCCAAAGTTTTGAAAAAATTATTTTTCGATCCTTTTTTTAGACGCAAAATTACGCTTGAAAGTGTTGAAATTCTGAGTCCATGGATTATGAATCTCTCCCCTCAGATTTAAGATAGAACCATCACTCCCACAGAAAATTAGGATCGCACCGCTACATCAAAGGAAAGGTGATTAAAGCAACCATTGCAGAAGGCATTTATTACTTTTTTTGAATTAGGAGGTCTTTCCAAGGCATCAAGTGTTCAAGATAAACCCAAAGAATTTGGCGCGATAGAGAAGTAATATCAATGTGGGAATCTTCATGAACCACCCTATTCCTAGCTTGCCAAAGCAAATCAAACATAATGGCTACATAGAGTTAGAACTTGTGAATCTCGTCCACATCAATAGGGCTGGGCATAAAACCCGCAACCTGACAAACCGACTTGTTTCTGACCCGGTCGAGGCGAGTTTATTTGAGTTCGGGTTTTTAAAGGATGGAAAATCAGTTTTCAGGTATGGGTATGCTACAAAATTCAGAATAAAACCCGAACCCGAACCTAATGAAATTAAAAAACATTCGAATTCCATTTCTACCCTTAGCAAAACGATGCTAAGGGTTAACCTAACCCTCGCGACCCCTTCCCCCCGGTCGAGTTCTCCTCTCCCTTTTTCCTCAGGCCTTAGCAACGCCGTGTTCCCCTCTCTCTCTCTTTGGCCACTCACTTCACGCCCTCTCTCTCTCTGGCCTCTCACTACACGCCCTCTCTCTCTCTCTGGCCTCTCACTTCACCCCCCACTCTCTCTCTAGACCCTCACTTCACGCCCCACTCCTCTGCCCTAGCTCACAGCCTCACCTCACGGCAAAAAGATCTCTGATAAAGAAGGTCAGGTCTTCTTTGGAAGAACAAGGACCTGGGTGAGAGAGAACGATGGCCTTGGATTGGTGGAGGATGCCAGATTTGAGGAGTAAGTCAAGGTCGTGGAGAGAGTGGGAGAGAGAAGCGGAGGCCATGTTGAGGTCGCTCTGCATACGAAGCTTGCCGCCAGAGAAGGAGCCAAGGGCGCAGTGGTCGGATAGAGAGCTTACACGTTGAAGCTTGGAAAGGAGGGAAGGGAGGAGGAAGTGGACGAGAGGTTTGTCGGACCAATGGGATGAGAAGGAGAGGGAGGAGTGGAGGGAGGTCAACTTTGAGTGAATCACTTGCTACCGTCCTGTGAAAGATTTGACGGTGAGGGGGGAAAGGAGGAGGAGGGAGAGAAAGTTGGTAATGAGGTCGAGCAGGGCTTACGGTGAGGAGGCGACGGGTGGCGTTTGTGGCGGTGGCGATGTGGTGGTGGTGGGATTCATTTGGGGTTTTACTGGGATCGGTTCAGCCTAGGGCCTGGATGGGTTTGGCTCCAAAGGGCCAAAATCATTTCCAAATGGAAGCCCAGAACGTTTTACAAACCCATTACAAAAGGATTTTTGGGACGGAAACGATGTCCGTCCCAAAAAATACCCTTCCAAGACGGAAAGACTTTCGTCCCACAATAAAATCATCATTTGAACACTTTTGAATGGACGTGTTGAGATCATGTTAGAACGTCTTTAGACGGAAAAAATAATTCGTTCCGTAAGGAAAATTGACGTTCAAACATCAATAAAAATTTGTCGTTCGATATTTCGGATACCGTTACAACGCTGTAAAATAGAACGTCTATAACCATTCTTAGTGTGTTACAATGGTTCATGTGATAAAATTTCAGACAGTTTTGGACGTAAATGGATAAAACGTTCGAACAGTTTTAAGACGTTCCAACGGATTCGTTAAATCCATTTGATATATCGATCGGGGAATAAAAAAGTAGTTGTTCGAACATGTTATGAACGGAAACAAGAAGGTTCGAATACTGTTTGAACCTAGGGGAGGCACATTTAATTTCGTAGGGAAGGAACGGTCTATTTTTTATTTTTATTAAAAAATAAAAAATTGCCATAAATATATTCAAAAATATATTATTAAATAAAACAATTTATTAACAAAATGTACAATTAAATAATTGTAATATCCCGACCCTCTAAGTATTATTACTTACCCTAAGTTTCTTAATTAATTATAATAAATAGTATTTATATTACTATTTTCGGATTTAATTATTTCAATTAGTTTAAAAATAGGGAAAAATCCCTAAAAATAGCTTTACATATCCAAAAATTATGAGAAAAATATTCTCTTTCTTTCTTATCTTTTTGAGTTCTTTGATTTAATTACATATTTTACTCATTTCAGTACCTTGAAAATTTTTAAATATTATTTTTATTGCTGGAAAATACTAACATACCCTTATTACATGTTTTTAGCCATAATTTCTTATAAAACCTTATTTTTTCTTCAAAATTTTTTGCTTGCTTTGCATTACTCCCTTAATTACTAAGCCAATAGGACCTAATCTAGGATTACCGTGCACCCTATTGATTTTTTCAAGAATTTTTGCAAGAAATAGGATTTTTGGGCTTAGAAAATAGGATTTCATAACTTTGGGCTTGGAAATCACTTGGAATTCGACCTCCAATCACACCATTCGGCCCAGCCCATCTCCGCAGCACATGTCAACCCTCCTTTGACTCACAAAACCAGTCAAAGCCCATAGATTTGCATGTAATGATTGCCAATAATTAAAACCATGCAAAACCATCCTCCATTTGTCAAATTTTGAGTTGCTGCCACCCCCTTCACCAATTCAGTTCTCAGCCTTGCTTAGACTCCCTAATCTAGTTGTAGGCATGATCATTTGGTCTATTTAACCCCTAGCATAGTTAAACTAACCCTAGAGACAAACAATGGTCAAGGAGTAGTATAAATAGGAGGCTTTGTGGAGAGATTTCTTCACACAGCACATCCGGCAATTCTTAGATAGAGGGAGAGTGAGAGAGAGCTGAAGAAAGAAGAAGAAGGTGGAGAGTAGCCGAATTTCTCTTGGAGGAGGAAAAATAGAAATTATTGGAAGAAAATTAGTAAAGGTTGAGGTTCTCTTGAGCTTTGCTATCCTTGAAATTATATTAATGATTTTGACTCTAACAGCAAGCTCTATGTAGGTTTTATAATTCATAAAGCTCATTGCACTGGTTTACTGAAGGCAGCTCCAGGGTTAGGAGTAGACTTAGAGGTTGATCTCCCTAATTTTTGTCCTCTTCCGCCTAAGATCTCTAGCAGCATGATCGGCCTGCAATCTTCACAACAAACAGCTCGAGTGCTACTGACGACATTGAGGTTTTTGTCTCTTCTGCCCTCCACCCCTATATATCCTCACGTTGCATGCAACGTTTCTTCTCTACAGCTCTCTCTAAAAATGAATTCTAACCGCTCCACTCCCTTATCCTCCCCTCGCTCGGTGTTGCATCATGATACTTCTACCCCATCATCTGATATCACTTCCCTTGAACAATTCACCGCCACTCCTCCGAATAGTCCCCTGAGCTCGGACTTGGAGGCTCACCAGTTTGCCCTAGAATGTCTGGAGCCGCTAAGCCATGCACAGACATTCAAAAAGCTCTCTACTCGGGATTTCTTGGAGGCTTTGGATGGTTTTAATGCCCCCTTCCCCTGGTTTCGTGCCTCCTACCCTTGGTGAGATGTTGAATCAGCCACTTTAACCTCCGCGGGATCGCTCTGCATTACTCTAGGAGTTCATATTCCAGCTGAGTTTCAAAGGGCTCCTCGGGCCTCTTTCACAAGTAGTGGTAAATGCAAGGGGCTTATGCACTCCTCTCAGATGTCGCTCTACCAGCCTCCTGTTTCTCGCAGGAGCCTTTCCTTGAGCCACCGACTTGGAGGACCAACGACGGGTGCGCCATTGTTTCCGCCATCTCTTCCTCTATTGCAGTCGGGCCAAGTCCCTCTAGATGATGAAACTTTCTGGCAGTCTAAGGGCAAACGTAAACTGTGTGACCTGGAAGTTACGGATGCTTCTCTATTCCCTACAAAAATAATGATCCTAGCTCCCCTCCCAATTCCAAAGTCTTCGGAGGTTCCCCTGATCATTTTCCCTATTTTCTCTATTCTCCAAAAGTCGAAGAAGGCTCTGACTGCTTTTAAATGTAACCAAACTCGTCTGAAGAAGTTGGCCAAAGCTATAAAGGCTAAGGCTAAGCTGATGGAGGATCCTTTCCATGCTCTTTTGGATTCTCAGGCTGATGAGGCTAGCCTTTATAAGCCTCCCCCTAGTCCATGATTCTGGTGTCATGGAACTATCGTAGGCTTAGCCAATCTTCGGTGTGCAGAACTATCAAGGCTCTTATAGGGGATTATAATCCCGATTGTATTTACCTTATGGAAACTAAGCTTAATGCTAGCCTAACTACTACTATTGTGCATAAGTTGGGCTTTGACTTGTTCTTTTTTCTTCCACCTGTAGCCTCTAGGTGGTCTGCCATTTTTGTGGCGTCTGAATGTGCCTGCTAATATTTTAGGTTCTACTCATTGTAGTATCTCTTTGTTCTTGTACTTTGTTATCCCCAAGCAAGCTTTTGTACTGACATTGGTGTATGGGACTTCACATTTTAATGAAAAGCGTCACTGTTAGGAGTACATGGATGGTTTGGCTCTTTCTATTTCGGAACCGTGGCTTATCATTGGTCATTTTAACTCTGTTTGTGCTCAATCATACAAACGTGGTGGGACTGCTTTTGCTTGTTCCTATAGGACTGGTCTCCATCAATTTATTAATTGCTTCAGTCTGGTTGACCTTGGTTTTAAGGACAACCCTTTCACCTAGAATAATGGACGTGCTGGTAAAGCGAATATTCACGAACGACGGACTGGGGCTTAGTTAATCAACAATGGCGAGTTTTATTTCCTAATCCTTCGATCGTTCATACTCTGGCCTTGGTATCTGATCACATTCCCCTGATTCTTAATACTGAAGGTCACGGCCAATTATATTCTCGACCTTTTAAGTTTAAAGCTATATGGCTAAGGGAACCGAGGAGTTTTTTAACAATTGCACGTGCGTGGGAGTCAGTTGTAGAGGGATCTCCTACACGAGGATTGATCAAGAAGCTAGATTTGGTTAAACAGTCTCTGCGAAAATGGAATAAACCTCACTTTGGCTTTATTGAAGATCGGATCCGTACGTTGACTTGTGAACTTGACAGGGTGCAGCAATTAGATTCTCCTACAACGAACATTGCCTTGGAATCTTCCCTTCGAGCTGCTATCCATGAACAATTGATTCGAGAACAACTTCTGTGGAAACAACGGTCTCAGGCCGAATGGCTTGTTTCGAAGGATTTAAATACCAAATTCTTCCACTTGTCCACGGTGATCCGTAGAAACCGCAACTCCATCTTTTCCCTCAAATCGGATACTAATCAATGGTTGTCGTCCCGAAAGAGATTGGTGATTCTTTGCTACTTCATTTTGGGAATCTTTTTCGTTCAACGAATCCTTCTATCCCGTTTGATCTAGCAGGATTAATTGCACCAGCTATCTTTGAGCCAGATCTGGCCTTTTTGGATTCTATTCCCTCTAGAGACGAAAGCTTTGGCACGCTTCTCTCATTGGGTTCCAATAAATCCCCAAGGCCGGATGGGCTACTTGTTCTCTTTTCTAAAGAATATTGGAGTATTATTGGAGGCGATGTTAGTTCCATGGTTCAAGATTTCTTCAATGGAGAGGGTGAATGCTGGTGGCGCTCAATCACACTCTTCTAGTTCTTATTCCGAAGGTGGACAATCCGCAGACTATTTCACAATTTCGTCCGATTAGCCTCTGTAACGTCTATTATAAAATCATTGCCAAATTACTGGCTTCCCGACTAAAAAATTTTATTTCCCGCATGATCTCTGAGCATCAATCAGCTTTTGTGCCTAGTCGTTTGATTCAGGACAACTCAATTATGGCCCACGAGATATTTCACTCGTTACAGACAAAGAAGGGTAAAAAGGATAATATGGCGCTTAAGATTGATATGTCCAAGTTGTATGGCAAGATGGAATGAAATCTTATCCTTCTTGCTCTGAAACTGTTTGGTTTATAGTCCAAGGTGGATCAACTGGATGAAGGAATGCTTGTCTTCAGTTTCGTATTCTATTCTTGACCAACTTCTGGGGGTACTTCCAAGTGTAGAAGCTATCAAAGTAATACAAGAGTAAATCCCAAGATCGAATTCACAGGGACAATGAAATTAATGCAAGCATTAAATATTATATGTAAGCTATTTACTAATGACACTACAAGAAAATCGGTGTATAACGGCGCTATGTGGATGTCGCTAAAACTCGATTTATTGTCGCTGCAACTTACAGGTGACAATTATAAAACCGTCGGGGTCCTGTCGCTTTTACGTCGTCACTACATGTATCTAGCAACATATTTTACTCTCAGTCGCTTTTTACTTGGTAATAGCAACGAATACTGAAGTCGCGAGAGTGCACCCCATTCTGTCGCTGTTACCTCTCTCTCTGGTTCCATTTCTGTCGCAGAAAGTTTAGAACAACAAATTTAATTCGTCGCATATCTAAGCCTAAACTGTTGGTAATGACCATGATTAGAGGTCCTGCATTTTAACGACATGGTTTTATGTTGTTGCAAGACGTTTGTGGCTGCTATTTTTTCTGTCGATGAACTGTTCCAAGTAGCAACTGCGTGTGGTCCTTTAAAATAGATTGGATCGCTGGTGTCTAGATACAACCACATACACTTCGAATTTGAATTCGCAAACAGATTAAAGTTCCACGTAAACTTCGAATTTAAATTCGCAAACAAACTAAAGTTTAACAAACCATGGTAAATTTGAATTTGATATACAGAGTACTTTACAAAAGACAAGACTACAAATATTAACAAACCAGATCTTTACAGAAGCGAAAAAGCAAGAACATTGTGCGCTGAAAACTTTCTCCAAATATCTTCACTAATGAAAGTGGTCTCTTCTCCCGTAAATTAATCCTCTCATTCCTTTTCCTTTTCAGCTCGAACTTTCTTCAAACACATTGTGCGGTCCCATTCAATACATAAACTACAAAAGAAAAATCATTAATAATCAGAAAAGAAATAAAAACAACTAGATTCTGACAAACTGACTCAAATAGTATTAAGAATAAATACAAGACCAACCTACTGAGCATATTTTTATGTAGTTAGATGCCGACTAGGTGGGAGAAATAGAGGCTTTAAGGCGATTGCTTTCAT